>OU343224.1:220344544-220364265 GCA_910596185.1 Chrysanthemum makinoi
AGAAAGCTATCCTGTTAGCACAAAAGGCAGAATCTGGAATGCAGTTGAGTGCTGAGGAACATGATTTTTTCGCTATTATGGATGATTTGGAAGACCGAGAGGACATCAATGCAAACTGCGTCTTCATGGCAAATCTTCAGGAGACTAAGTACGACACTGACTTTGACGCACCTCCTGTCTATGACGCAAATGCAGTATCTAAGGTACCAATCATTGATCCATGCTATAACAATGTCATATGTGATGTGTTTACTCATGACGAACAGCATTCTGTGACGCCAGCAACTACTTATGATACATACATGGACAATCCGAGTTGTAGCAATACTAACTCTGAAACTCCAGATGTGGATCCTAGTGGAGGCTGTGTGGCACAAAATACTGAGACTGATGAGGAAACACGTGCTTATTTTGAATTATTAATCAATAACTGTGGCATTGAAATTGAGAAAGTTAGTAAGGTCAATCGCGAGGTTAAGGCCGCGAATAAGAAATTGACCGCTGAGCTTGAGAGTTACAAGGAGCACGCCAAAGCTTATGAATTTCATACAAACAAAATGTCCAAATTAGAAATTGGTTATCGAGATTCTGTTTTAAGAGAAAAAGAATTGCAAATCAAGTATAACACACTTGATGTGAATTTGAACTTGAAAATAAAATCTTTAAACAAGGAAATTTCTGATCTTCAAAACCAACTTTCTAAACAACAAGCAACTTATTCTGATCTTGAAAAAGAGAAGAAGCAGTTGATTGCTGATTTTTCAAAACGAGAAGATTCTCTTCTTGATGAAATTCTGGATAAAAATGAAACTATCAAAAAATTGGATAATTTGCTTCTTACAACGGGTCATTCAGCTAAAACAAACAAGATGCTTTCTAATCAAGCAAATCCGATTTTTCACACTGCACATAAAATGGCTCTTGGTAACAACCCTTCTTCGTTCCTCAAGAAAGCTCAGAAATCTCAGAATGTGTTAAACAATGGAAAACCTTTGCATGAACCCATAATTGTTCGTGATTCTCTTGAAACGTTGGAACTATCTGAGGAGAGTAGATCAAAAATGAAACAAAAGAATCCAGATCTCAAACCAATTGATTATAACAAATGGAACAAAATTAATGGAATTACTTTTGTTAATCAAATAGAAAAGTCAAAGTTTTCCATCACACCAAGTGTTTCAAACAAAGTGTCAACACCTGTTTCAAAATCAGTTTCAAAACCAGTTTCAAAACCAGTTGTAGTTTCCAAATCTCTTTCGAAAATTGAACAAATGTCTTCAAACAATCCTTTTAACACAAGTGATACCAGAAGCATTTTAGATGACGTTAAAACTAGAATTGGGTATCTTCAAGAGACTGTCAAATCTAAAACCAATATTACTACTAACATCTGGTTTACTCGTCATGATGACGAAACGAAAAAGTTTTTTGAAACTCAAATTGAACCTCCGTTAACTGGCATCAGTGCGAGGGTAATTCATTTCGAACAAGCGTTTTTGAAAGAAACAGCTGACTTTGTCAAGGACCACAAATCCCTGGTAAAGCAAGCTAATGAAAGTGTTGAACACATCAAAGTTTTGGAAATTTTAAATGATTCTCTCTTCGAAGATGTGATGACTACTGATATCATGTCCATTATTTTACAAACATATTCTGTTGAAGATCATGAAAGACTCCAGTCTGAGACCTCCGCAATCGTTTCAAAGTATGAAAAAGCTCTTGAAAAACTTGAAAAAGAAAACGTGTCCTATTTTAAACAGCTTGATCGAAAAACCGAGGAATGCAAGTATGACAAACTGTCGTATGAGCGTGCCTACAAGGACATGCAAGAGCAAAATGATCTTTTGAGAGTTCAGCTGGAAAGTCTAAAAGGAAAGGCTGTGGATACTAAGTTTGCAAAACCATTGACTGAGGAGAAAACAAATGTTCCCAAACCGGTTTTCAAACCAAAAATGTCTATTTCTCAATTTCCTCCAAAAGTCAATGAGAAAAATGATTTGTCAAAAACAGTCACTCCACAGACTTTGCCTATTAAAAAGAGAATTATCCACGGTTTTGAGAAAGAAAAAGCAGTTGCTAATACACCAAAAGTTATTTCACCTGGCATTTCTAGGAATAGCACACGGAATGTGACCAAAAATCGTTAAAGAATGTTGGTTCTAACAACATGGTCAACAATCACTATCTAGAAGAAGCTAGGAAAAAGGCACAGACTCAAAAAGACGGAATTCTAGGTACAACATCTAGGGTGATGAATTCTACAAGATTTCAAGGCAATGCTAGTAGTAGTAAACCATTACCTAGGAACACTCTACAAACGACTAGGGATTGGCTTGCATCTAAGAGTAGTTAGCAAAAGAAAATGCTATGCCCTTAGATAACAACACTAGGAATTCTAAGTCTTTTTCGAACCAGAATCAATTTCCAAAAAACTGTAGTGACAAAGTTAAAGCTGCTGTTTTAAACAAGAATATTGAATTTGTCTGTACTACATGTAAAAAATGTATCTTTTCAGCTAATCATGATGCATGTGCCTTACAATATCTCAAGAAAGATAATTCTCGTGCCAAGGCACAATCCACTAAGACACCAAATAGAAACAAGCCCGTTGATAAAATGTCAAACAAAAAGGAACCTAATAGGTGGATCTCTTCAGGACGTAGTGATATGTGCTTAAACACATATAATTTCTTTATCAAATCAGACCCAAAATAACCAAGAAAGAGCCGTTTATTGTTAACATTTGCGTGTTTCTTGAGTTTTTGCATGTGCAGGTACGGATGTGACAAAACAGACAAAAGAAAGCCAAAACCGAAGAAAACCGAGCACGAGAGAAAGAAGAATGCTAAAAGCTGAGGCTGGGAAAGGAATTTGCAAGTTTGGACAATCACTTCTCAAAATAACAACTTTAGTCCCTGAAGATTCAGATTTGGCAAAAGTGGCCCTTTGATTATTTGAAGATTGACAAGAAAGGCCCTTGGATTACATTTTCAGAATTACACTTATGGTCCCTAAATTTTCAGCTTATACACCATTAGTCCTTATACTACTTAATGGGTCCAATTTAAATCCAAAATCATATACACTAATAACCAAGCCCAATCCAAACCCGTCCACTAATAATAAAAACCGGTTTACCCAACCCGTGTCCCAGCCAACCCATGACCCGGTCAAACAATAAAAACGATTTAATATAAAAAAAAGACAAACGCGCCTTATTTTACCCCAAACCCAGATGAACCCTAAATTGCCCTCAGCTCCGATTGAGCAAAATTAACCAAATTAAGGGTAAAACCGTACTTTGTTCTGACATCAGCTGACATAAGTACACCCTGGCAATCCGTGTGTCAGGGAATGACACGTTGGCAGCTGGGAAGCTTTTGATTGGTGGAAACAGGTCATCAGGATTATCCAATGGTTGAGATTTGAGAAGTGAGGTGGAGATGTGATCCAAGGGTTGAAAAGAGACTTGAGAAAGCACAGATGAATCCTTCCAGACCCTTCTAAGGCTCATACGCTCGCTATAAATACTCTTCATTCTTCACAGTTGGGATTCAAGTAGAGTAGGAGTAGAGTAGAGTGTATTTCTAAGCAATTTTTACTTGTTTTCAATGTTTTAGTTTAAATTCCAGTTATTTCAATTTCCTGTGTACTCAAACTTTATTAATACAAGTTTTTATTTTAGCTTATATTCTCATAAAAGTTTAAATCATTATTACATTGTTCATTTCAGCTTATAAACATTTAAATTGGTACTTTAGCTTATTTCAAATCTACTTTAGTTTGGTACTCAGAAATGAATCTCAAATCTATCCTTGGTCAACAAAAGTCAACCTGCAGTGACAAGGGGTAACTGATCTGAATTTCTGGTATTGATGGTGAATATGGGTTGAGATCAGAATAATTTGGAGTGGAAATCAGATTAGGATAGGGGTTACTGTTTCATCAGCATGTCATTATGACAGGACCACTTGTAAGTCCAAATTTATCTCCAAGTTCTAAATCAGTATTATAACTTCAGTTTACTAATGATTAGTATAGTCTAGTTTGTTGATTTACAGCTTATTTGATTAGCTTAGTTTCTGAATTAGTTAATCTGCTGTTAACTGTTTATATCTGCATAATCTGTATTAAGAGGAGTAGTATTAGTTTAGTGTTATTATTATTCTAGTTGCATCATTTTAGGATCATATCATCATTAAGATCTGTTTTAGAGTATAAAATGATTTAGACTTGTGTTTTGATTAGTTAAAATGGCATATCAGTATCTAGATCTAGTGTTTGGTTTAGGCATTAATTTTGAGGTCTAGTGCTTTTCAGTGGTTTAGTTCTAGTAGTTTAGTCTTATTTAGGTTAGTAATAATCATTTTGGTCACTTATTTTCAATTACAATCACTGTTAGTCAAAATTGCATGCTAACTGATCTAATGGTTATATCTGTTTGAATCATTAAGCTGAATTTTGCATATAGGTTTAGATATAGATAAGTTAGCTTAATTTAGCTTCATTAAATCATAATTCATAAATTTCAGTTCATTAGCTTGCATCAAAGTCCAATATAGTCAAACTCTCAATTCTGTTTAAAAGTCAAAAAGTGTCAAAAGTGGTTTTCACAAAACTTTACTAAATTTTCATTGATTCGTTTTTGGTTCATATTAAGTGAGATTTTGGATTTTACTAGTTCAGTTGGTCAAGTTTTGAAAAGTGATTTTTGGTAAATTTTCTCAAGCTTTTATAAGCACTAAATAAGCTAACCAAGTAGACCTCATTTACCCTGTTCACACTCAGCTAATACTGAGTGTGAGCAGACATCTTGCAGCAATTGTAGTGATTTCATTAGAGTTAGATTTAAGCTCAATTTTAGTTTACATGTTCTTTGGTAGGTTGTCTAGAATTCCCAATATTTGGTTTTCAGTTTGGCTTATTGGATAAGCAGTTGCAATAGCTTAAAACTCATAGGTTGAAGCTATTTGGTGTTCATAAGTCATTATAGTCAAATCATTAAGATCAGTCCATTAGAGGTTTAGAGTAGTTGAATTCAGTTGGTTTTGAGTTAATTTAGCATACTTTAGCTTCTGCTTCCTTTTTATGATCATTAGTGCTTATTTGCTCATTATAAGTGCTTATTTATAAGCACTTTACTCATCAGTTGGATTTTCTTGCACTATAGTATAGGTTTTCTTATTTTTATTATATTTAGAATAATATTTTAGATTTTCCTTGAATTTTTCATAATTTTTAGTTACTGTTTACTATTTTTCTTGATTTAAATTAGTTTTTTAATCCTTTTTAATTAGCTTTTAATACAAAAAAATCAGAAAAGTTTCTAAAAAATAAGTTTTCAATTTTCCTAGATTAAGATGAATATAAAAAGCAAAAAAATAATTTTTCAGATTTTTTCCTAGTTTAATTTGTAATTTTTAGCATTTAAATTAGTTTTAAATAGTTTTTAATTCATAAAAAATAGAAAAAAGTTCAGAAAAATACAATATTAGTTTTGAAAAGTCTTTTGAGTTATTTTAGATTTTTGAAAAATAGTTTCATCATTTTCCCATTCATTTTCATAATTTTTAGATATTTAGTTCTATTTTTATAATTAGAAATTAGTTTTTAATTCAAATAAATTCAAGAAAAATCATAAAAATTAGTTTTAATTCTTAGATAATTTTCTAATATCGTTTTTAGTATAAAGTAATTTTAGATCATATTTAGGATGTAGATTAGACTTAGTTACATTTTATTTACGTTTCATTTTAGTTTTATTTGCGTATTTAGGATTTCCCGTAGTGTAATTTCCCTTTTATGCTTCCCTTGCCCCGTAGTTTAGAAAACTTCAAATTATCCCCTTTTCCCATTCAAATCCCGATAATCGCGACGTGAGTTGGAAATTCCATTCAACCCTCGTTCGGAACGATCTCGGTGCTCAAACCTAACACGTTTGAGTTACCCGTATACTACACACTTCTATTATTGGTTTCCCGAGCGAATCAATTTTTGGCGCCGCTGCCGGGGAGGGCTTGTAGCGAGTTTTCGTATTCCGTCTCGAATCGCGTGCATTTGAAGATCCTTCCCCGAGTGAAGTTACCGTCGTTTTTGTATATATATCTTTTTCAAAAACCCAAAAACATCTAAAAATACCAAAACATTCTTCCTAGAGTGTTTACAAAAACCATAAAAATTAAAAAACCAACAAAACAAACCCGAACGTTAATTGTTACGTCGGCTCACCTTGAAGGTACAACCTATACACGGGGTATAAGGAAAGTCTTGACATTAAATTGCAGACTGAAGAACGATCCACTCTTCGTTCCCGCTCCGCTGCGCGTACTTTTGAGAGCTACCGAGCACCGGTTGACACGAAGGTTACAAAAATATTGTGTTTTCAAGGTTTTCTTAATTATAAAAACCCAAAAAGATTTTCCTTTTCAAAATATATTTTCTAAAAAAAAACAAAAAATATTCTTCTTTACCCTCTTAACCGATAATTCTTTCTCCTTAACCCTCTATATGTTTAATTCTCATGGAAACAATCAATTATCGTCATTGTTTTCATTGCAAAGGCCGTATGGAAGAAGATCAGTATTGTTGTTTGAATCCAGAATGTGTATGTGAGCGATGTGGACACCCCGGTTCTAAAAAATCTTGCTATTGGTGCGACTTAGCCGACAAACAATCTCTCGATGACTCTAAAAGTTTTTCTGACCATCCGCCACAACCCGAGATATGTTCTTATCGTCGTTGCCTTCATTGCCAAAGCCATATGGAAGAAAATCAATATCGATGTTTGAAATGTATTTGCGACTTGTGCGGAAATAATTGTCGAGATGGATTTTGTAATGTATGCCAGAATTTTATTAATCCAAATCCAGATCTCGCTCGTCTTTATGCACGGCTAGAACAAAAGAGTGCTCTTTATAATGACATAATTGGAGAACCCTCGATTCCTACTCCCTCTCCGGTGAGGGAAATTGAATATGTTTCTGAGCCCGAGATGACTCCCGTTCAAGAACCAGAGCCTATCACGGAAATGGTGGAAATAGCTAACTCTTATCCGGATAATTCTTCGATTTATCAGCTCTTGTGCATATGGTGCAGAGGACCCGAATATGGTGGGAATTGTCCCGGTTGTAGTAATGGAAAATCTGGAACCGAGTTTCACCACAATCCTTACTATGAGACAACCGATTTTCCTAACCAACCTCTGTACCATGAGCCAGAATCATACTCTTGTGAGTACTGTGGTGGTCCTCACCAAGGTTTTCAATGTCAAGCTCAAATTAACAACTCAACCTTTGGTTATGAACCTTACCCTTATTCGTCACAACAATCGTACTGTTGTGAGTATTGTGGAGGTCCGCACGTTAATTTCGATTGTCAGATGCAGAACCCTATTGTTTACGAGCAAGTTCCTTGTGACAATTACGATTATTCTTATAACCCACCTCCACAATACCAAGAAATTCAACCGCAAACTCCGTCAGATGATCAAGAATTTCACCAAGGTTGTTTCAATATAATACAAGAGTTAAAGGAATTAAAAGAATTGCTTAATAAACCGGTTCAAGAAAAAGATCCTAATCAGAAGACCTATCGTGAATTATTAGCTGAAGAAGCCGCGAAAGTGATCCAACATCGTCCAACTACCTATTATTACGATTCTGATTCTGATGACGATTATACTCCTCCGAGTGGCAATCCCACTCCCGTTTTTGAGCCTTTAATTTCCGACCCTTCCCCTTCTCTCACGCCGGTTGAGAGAAGTGACGTCGTTTTGGAAGAGGTCGATGATTCTATTTCTTCAGACATTGTTGAACCCATTGACTCTCTCATAATGGGGGACGAGCCTCTTATTACTATTCCGGAAACGGAAGTGTCTAATGTTGAGATCCTTATCCCAATCCCAAGAGAGTCTGGGGTTGTTGATGATATTTATGATGAGCCTTCTCTTGATATTTCGAATGATCACGATGAGATGTTCTCCGATTCCGATTCCGATGACGATTCTTATGGAGACATCGATTTTATTGACGATTTACCTTCTGAGCCCGTTCACATAGAAGAAGTAAATGATTTTGTGCCGGAAGTTGAAGAGATTGAGCCTAATGATATAGAGATCGAGGATGAAGCGTTACGTCAAACATTGTTGAATGTTAATCTTCTCATTTCTAAGATTGAAGCCCTCAACGATAATTCGAGTTCGCCTCCTATCTCCGTTAAAGATAGTGATTTTTCGCCCGAGCTTGAGATTTTCCGATTTGATGAAGAGATTAGTGGCAGTCCCACTATTGTCGATGTTTATCTTCCGATTCTTGAGCGATTCTACTTCGAGGTTGAGATGAGCAAGGTTTTGAACGAGATTTTCGATACTCCGGCGAATGACCCGATTATTGAGGATGCTTTTGATGACCCAATACCACCGGGTATTGAGGATGTTGTGAATGACCCCGAGGGGGATATGGTTGTTCTTGATGGTTTTATTGACTCCCCTTTCTCTGATAAGTCGACCGTCACTTATCCCGATGAGCCCTCATGTGAAGACAAGATTTTTAAACCCGGGATATTCATTGATAAGCTTCATGTTAAAAACATTATCCGAGATAAGGATCCTCCATTGGATGCCTTTGTTGATGAACCTTTGAGTAACACCTTTCTTTACCATGAGCACCCATCTTCTTTGGAGTATCCTCTTATCGATCCTTCATCCCTTCGTCCGCCCGCAAAACCGTCGGATGATGGATCGTTCTTTCATATGCCTTATGTGAGTTTGGGAGGAATTATCCTTTATGTGCTGATGCCCGACATTTTCTTTCCTACCCAACCCACCCAGTCTCATTCCTTCGGGAATGAGGACACCGTTTTTGACCCTGGTATCTCTACCACTTTCTTCCCCAAGGACAAATGAATTCGGGGACGAGTCAGGCTAGCGACTCGTTTAAGAAAAACAGTAGCGCTTCGTGGGAGGCACCCCATGCTTATCTCTATCTTCTTTCTATTTTCTAATAAGTGACGTGAAGGGGTTAGCCTCTTCGATTTCTCGTGTTTGGTTGTTTGTGATGTTATGTGTAGGATTTTCCCGATATGAAGACTCTCGTGCTCGAAGTTAGTCTTTTCTCTACTCGAGTTTCATGATCGATGCTGATAGAAATCCGATATCCGAAATCTTATCGACTAACGTTTATCTTTGAGCATACTTAATAAACGGCTTTTAGATTTTCGTTGATACCCTTGCTTTTAAACATTGAGGACAATGTTTCGTTCTAGTCTGGGGTAGGGTAATATTCGATTTGATTTGACCGCACTTGCTTACTTTTTGCCGTGTACTCTTGCAACCCCGTTTTTCCTTAGAATATGAAAAATTTGTGCAAAATTGTGAAAAATTTAAAAATTTTGAAGCTTTTGTTAAGTCTTTTTGATTGAAAAGTTTGCTAGTCTCTTAGACAAGAAGCTATAAAATGCGAATTCGAGCTCACAAGGCCAAGAATTTGCAAGTTTCCCTGAGTGATTTTAAATATGCATTACTTAATTTCATTTAGACAAAGCATTTGCTAAGTTAATATATGTTTTGACACCCTGTTGACTTTCCGTTGGTGAGAGTAGGAATAGAATTCTGACTTGACCGGGCGTGTTGAGCCCTAGCTTGTTCCCTTAACCATAGATAACCTAAAAATTATCGGCTAAGCATCCGCGGATCTCATTATTTGAGATTTTAAATTTGCGGAGATCGAGAAATGATAGAGTTACTTATGAGTTTAGATGCTAAGCGTGGAGTAGTTGGTTCTCTTTAGAGCCCATCGAAGGTACTTATGGCTTTTTGTTCCCACAAAATTGTTTCACCCCATATATGTTAAATAATAATTAAAGATGTTGAGTTTTTGGCGATAGTTAGTTCTTTATTCTTCTTTAGAGAATCTTTGCCCATGAGAGTTGGGTACACATCGAGGTACTGTCAGTGTTACGGTGTAATAGACAACTGATTCCTGATAGTTTGCTGCTATTGTTTCTATTGTTATAAAAGCCGTAGGGTTTGGAGTTTGGCACAAAAATTAACATGAAATAAAGCCCAAATGTTTTAAAATTAAAAAAAATCCAAAGCTATAAAAGTTGTCATAGACTTATATAAAAGCAGAGGAAAAATCCAAAGTCATAATAAGACTTCTGATAAAACGGTAATCCCGTTGAGTTAGTGGTTGAAAAGACCAAGGGCCTGAATTGCAAAAATGCAAATGTGCTGAAATAGTGTTGAGCCAAACTTTGAATCCGGGAGATATCTCTCTAAATCATGTTAAATTAGGACCTTGATGTGGACCTCATTCTTGTGTGCAACGGTTTTCGAGGGAAGGTAGATAACTAATTAGCGACTTAGCTTTATATCTTTATCGGAATAAAAAATTATCGAAACGGGAAATTTGAAGAAATTCATTTCTCACAAAAATAAAAAAATCTAGAGGAAAATAGGAAAATGGGAGCAAAAGGTAATTACACAAGTAACTTCCATGGGTAGTGTTAGCATCTAGAATCATATTTAACAATGATTTCGATTTTACGCTTAGTTTGGGGACTTGTGAAAAATCAGGGACGATGTATTCTATCCGTATTGTCACTTCACGCTGTGTTGTGTTTCCTACTCCGTGATCCTAACGTGTCGTTTGAAAAATGTTTGAGTTATTGATCGACATGAAAGTTCAGCAAACCGTCACTCATAACCGGAAAGTGCTTAATCGTAATATCTATATGTGAATTAAAAGGTAAACGGGGCATTTTTAGAATTAAGGGTTCTTAATCTCTTTTGAGGAATCTTTGCTACTTCTTCAAAGGTTTAGTAGAAAGAGATTGAAATCCTTGGTTTTAGAAGAGTGAGTTGATTGCATTGCGTGGGGACACGACAATGGTCTCGTATGGGGTATTTTGATATGTGCTTAAACACATATAATTTCTTTATCAAATCAGACCCAAAATAACCAAGAAAGAGCCGTTTATTGTTAACATTTGCGTGTTTCTTGAGTTTTTGCATGTGCAGGTACGGATGTGACAAAACAGACAAAAGAAAGCCAAAACCGAAGAAAACCGAGCACGAGAGAAAGAAGAATGCTAAAAGCTGAGGCTGGGAAAGGAATTTGCAAGTTTGGACAATCACTTCTCAAAATAACAACTTTAGTCCCTGAAGATTCAGATTTGGCTAAAGTGGCCCTTTGATTATTTGAAGATTGACAAGAAAGGCCCTTGGATTACATTTTCAGAATTACACTTATGGTCCCTGAATTTTCAGCTTATACACCATTAGTCGTTATACTACTAAATGGGTCCAATTTAAATCCAAAATCCTATACACTAATAACCTAGCCCAATCCAAACCCGTCCACTAATAATAAAAACCGGTTTACCCAACCCGTGTCCCAGCCAACCCATGACCCGATCAAACAATAAAAACGAATTAATATAAAAAAAAGACAAACGCGCCTTATTTTACCCCCAAACCCAGATGAACCCTAAATTGCCCTCAGCTCCGATTGAGCAAAATTAACCAAATTAAGGGCAAATCCATACTTTGTTCTGACATCAGCTGACACCCTGGCAATCCGTGTGTCAGGGAATGACACGTTGGCAGCTGGGAAGCTTTTGATTGGTGGAAACAGGTCATCAGGATTATCCAATGGTTGAGATTTGAGAAGTGAGGTGGAGATGTGATCCAAGGGTTGAAAAGAGACTTGAGAAAGCACAGATGAATCCTTCCAGACCCTTCTAAGGCTCATATGCTCGCTATAAATACTCTTCATTCTTCATAGTTGGGATTCATGTAGAGTAGGATTAGAGTAGAGTGTATTTCTAAGCAATTTTTACTTGTTTTCAATGTTTTAGTTTAAATTCCAGTTATTTCAATTTCCTGTGTACTCAAACTTTATTAATACAAGTTTTTATTTTAGCTTATATTCTCATAAAAGTTTAAATCATTATTACATTGTTCCTTTCAGCTTATAAACATTTAAATTGGTACTTTAGCTTATTTCAAATCTACTTTAGTTTGGTACTCAGAAATGAATCTCAAATCTATCCTTGGTCAACAAAAGTCAACCTGCAGTGACAAAGGGTAACTGATCTGAATTTCTGGTATTAATGGTGAATATGGGTTGAGATCAGAATAATTTGGAGTGGAAATCAGATTAGGATAGGGGTTACTGTTTCATTAGCATGTCATTATGACAGGACCACTTGTAAGTCCAAATTTATCTCCAAGTTCTAAATCAGTAGTATAACTTCAGTTTACTAATGATTAGTATAGTATAGTTTGTTGATTTACAGCTTATTTGATTAGCTTAGTTTCTGAATTAGTTAATCTGCTGTTAACTGTTTATATCTGCATAATCTGTATTAAGAGGAGTAGTATTAGTTTAGTGTTATTATTATTCTAGTTGCATCATTTTAGGATCATATCATCATTAAGATCTGTTTTAGAGTATAAAATGATTTAGACTTGTGTTTTGATTAGTTAAAATGGCATATCAGTATCTAGATCTAGTGTTTGGTTTAGGCATTAATTTTGAGGTCTAGTGCTTTTCAGTGGTTTAGTTCTAGTAGTTTAGTCTTATTTAGGTTAGTAATAATCATTTTGGTCACTTATTTTCAATTACAATCACTGTTAGTCAAAATTGCATGCTAACTGATCTAATGGTTATATCTGTTTGAATCATTAAGCTGAATTTTGCATATAGGTTTAGATATAGATAAGTTAGCTTAATTTAGCTTCATTAAATCATAATTCATAAATTTCAGTTCATTAGCTTGCATCAAAGTCCAATATAGTCAAACTCTCAATTCTGTTTAAAAGTCAAAAAGTGTCAAAAGTGGTTTTCACAAAACTTTACTGAATTTTCATTGATTCGTTTTTGGTTCATATTAAGTGAGATTTTGGATTTTACTAGTTCAGTTGGTCAAGTTTTGAAAATTGATTTTTGGTAAATTTTCTCAAGCTTTTATAAGCACTAAATAAGCTAACCAAGTAGACCTCATTTACCCTGTTCACACTCAGCTAATACTGAGTGTGAGCAGACATCTTGCAGCAATTGTAGTGATTTCATTAGAGTTAGATTTAAGCTCAATTTCAGTTTACATGTTCTTTGGTAGGTTGTCTAGAATTCCCAATATTTGTTTTTCAGTTTGGCTTATTGGATAAGCAGTTGCAATAGCTTAAAACTCATAGGTTGAAGCTATTTGGCGTTCATAAGTCATTATAGTCAAATCATTAAGATCAGTCCATTAGAGGTTTAGAGTAGTTGAATTCAGTTGGTTTTGAGTTAATTTAGCATACTTTAGCTTCTGCTTCCTTTTTATGATCATTAGTGCTTATTTGCTCATTATAAGTGCTTATTTATAAGCACTTTACTCATCAGTTGGATTTTCTTGCACTATAGTATAGGTTTTCTTATTTTTATTATAGTTAGAATAATATTTTAGATTTTCCCTGATTTTTTCATAATTTTTAGTTACTGTTTACTATTTTTCTTGATTTAAATTAGTTTTTTAATCCTTTTTAATTAGCTTTTAATACAAAAAAATCAGAAAAGTTTCTAAAAAATAAGTTTTCAATTTTCCTAGATTAAGATGAATATAAAAAGCAAAAAAATAATTTTTCAGATTTTTTCCTAGTTTAATTTGTAATTTTTAGCATTTAAATTAGTTTTAAATAGTTTTTAATTCATAAAAAATAGAAAAAAGTTCAGAAAAATACAATATTAGTTTTGAAAAGTCTTTTGAGTTATTTTAGATTTTTGAAAAATAGTTTCATCATTTTCCCATTCATTTTCATAATTTTTAGATATTTAGTTCTATTTTTATAATTAGAAATTAGTTTTTAATTCAAATAAATTCCAGAAAAATCATAAAAATTAGTTTTAATTCTTAGTTAATTTTCTAATATCATTTTTAGTATAAAGTAATTTTAGATCATATTTAGGATGTAGATTAGACTTAGTTACATTTTATTTACGTTTCATTTTAGTTTTATTTGCGTATTTAGGATTTCCCGTAGTGTAATTTCCCTTTTATGCTTCCCTTGCCCCGTAGTTTAGAAAACTTCAAATTATCCCCTTTTCCCATTCAAATCCCGATAATCGCGACGTGAGTTGGAAATTCCATTCAACCCTCGTTCGGAACGATCTCGGTGCTCAAACCTAACACGTTTGAGTTACCCGTATACTACACACTTCTATTATTGGTTTCCCGAGCGAATCACGTAGTTTTTCCAAAAATGAGTCTTCCGCTGCATCTGAAAAGAAAACAACTCCTAGATCTTACCTTAGGTGGATACCCATGGGCAAAGTTTTCAACAACATAGGTCTTAGATGGATTCCCACAGGAAAGATTGTTGACACTTGCACCAACATAGATAATAGTGAAACTCATCATGTTAAGGAAGTCGAATCCACTACAACCGTTGATAGTGACCACCATCGCCGTGAGGAAACATGTACTTCTAACACTGTTATTTGTGAAAACTCTTCTTATTTGGTTGCAGGTGATTCAAATATCTCTGAACCCAGCTCATCAGAGGGTTCCAATTATGTAAACTCTTCTTCTCATTCTCTCTATCTTCTATTTTTGATTTTCCATTTCTTTTATAAAACCAACAAAAGCAAAATACAAAAATAGAAAATTTTCAAAAAATTCAAAAACAATATAAAACCAAAAATCCAAAAATATTCTTCTCACGACATGTCTCTTGTATAATCAATATTCTGTACGTTTCTAGAAATGTCATTCAACAATGATACGGGCATGTACAGATGCTTGAGCGAGAGTTCTTTAAATGTTTTCTAAAACATGTCGTTTCTTAAAAAATTTCTTCAAAATAATGGCTTTCGTATACTTCAGTACGAAACCCGCGCTTCAAAGAAAGGAAAGTGCTTAACAAAATCAAAGGTTTTAAATATTTTTCAAGCACTATTCCTAAAAACAATGGCTTGCAGTTACTTCTGACTGTATCCCGATCTTTAAAGAAAGGAAAGTGCTACGCAAAATCGATTTTCATAAATATCGAGCACTTATCCTAAAACAAATGAAGATAATTCTTCTCTAATTATCTTTAAAAGATTTTCAAAATCTTCATCATCTTGAGTACCATTGATTCGAAATTTTTCAAAAAGATTTTTCAAAACCTCTCACATTTGGTACCAAGATAACTCCCTCTAAACCCTTAATTGATTCTAAATTTTCTGTATGAAAAATATGCTTTCGTTAAGGGGGAGTATTAAACCAAAGTTGTTCCAAAATTCATGCTAAATCAGTTTCTCTCCAAATGATTTCCGAAAAACATATCTTTTAATCATTTTGTTTCAAAAACATCATAGATATGCTATTTTTGAGGGGGAGAAACGTGATTAAAAGGTGATCAAAAATGTTTTATGATCGGTGTTTGAATCTCAAAAGAGCTCGACTCAGTCGAAACCAATGAATTGACGAGTAATCAACGTACCATTTCGAGAAACTCGTGATAGACATGAACCTTCATGGGTCTAACCTCCTTTTCAAGGAGTGTTTACAACTTCAAGGTAGTTATTAGAGCTATTTGTCACCTAAAAACTGACAATGGAACTCTTTAACTAGGCAACGTAACCGTGTCTCGTGGGGAATTGTCTATCATGAGCCGATCAATTCAAAAAGTGCAAACTCTACCCTCGATGTGCATATTTTTGTTAAAACTCATAAGCACATGTGAAGGGGGAGTGTTTCTGAAAATATAAAACTCTCAGAGTGTTCCAAACATGTTTACTATCATAAACACTTTGAGAGATTTTCAAGAAAAATGGTTTTTATGGCAACAATAGGACAGTCATGGAGTTATAAGGTGACTAAGGATAGGAAATTCGTCCTATGATCCGCCAGAGCCGGAGGGATCTACCCAAGGACATCACATATAGTTAGTATTAGAAGTCCTTAGGAATGATTGGAAAAAGGAGTAATGTGAGAAAGGAGAAAGAAGGGGTTGAAGAATTAAAAAGAAATGTGAAGAAAGGGTGAAAAGAAATAGCCCTCCATATTCAACCTTAGGGCAGAAACCGGGTTCAATACATATGCTACTGGTTGTCACTAGATGACACTAGTATTGAAGACAAAGACGTCATGGACCCAGTGACGCACTGCACTAAACCTTCTAGCCACTCAATTCCTCTTAAAAGGGATTTGTTTCATTCTCACTGGGAACCCTACATAATCTATCGACTTTCTCTTAGAGATTGTTGATATTGAAGAAGGAGACCCTCTCCCTAGTCTCCGCTCAGGAAAACCAAAATGCACTATTGAGTCTAGAGCCACGAGATTCATCAAAAGATCTCATAGGAACACATGACATTTCATCGCTTGTTGTTCATCAATAAGGGCACAAGTGATACATTCTAGAGTCCTACGCAGGTCTTAGCAATCTGCCAGAACATTTATGAGAAGTTTCACATGTTTGATCTTCAGTGATTGAATGGAAACTCCTGCCAGGGTCAACATCAAGCAGCCCTGACAGCAGGTCACTTTGGTAACTCCCCGTGGATTACGCTTAGTGTGTCTCAAACGGTATACAGTCGTGGGGTGATGCTACGGTGTATCTCAGCGACTCATCTGAACTGTAGGTATACTTCGGTATATCGTGTTATCTCACTTGTGGGACTCCAGTTCAGGAACGACCCTTGTGAGAATTAGAGACGTGTTTTCACACTATGCTGTTAACACCCTCGAAATTCAAACTTGTAAGTGCCGGAATCCGCTTATTACTAACTGTTTTTATGTTTTCTTCTTATGGAAGCTCCGGAGCGGATGGATCGTGCAGACTCGCCACATGCTCATACCAACGACACATGAAAGTTCTCATCACAATCAAAGGCTACACAAAGTTTAAAGACTCGAGAACTACATCATTGGTAACCAAAAGTCAAATAGAAGTGTGAGCATGGTGGAGAAAGACGTGGAGACACCTAACCAACGAAGTTGACAACGGCAGACAATCACATTATCTGATCACAAAGCATGAAGGAACAAAGAATCAAGACTATTCTATATCTACGCACAAAGTTCAAGCTCGAGAAAAGTAAAGACCTTATCAAGTGGAGCATCATTTGAATGACCACCCCTTAAGGGGAGATTGTTAGCCTTAATAGTTTTATTAGAAGTGATGGTCATTCACGATTAGGAACTTTGTAACGTGTGTTAGATATCGTGATAGAATAGTCAACGGGCTCGTGGATTGGACTAAGCTAAATGGCTAGGCGTTATGATTATGCTAGCCGTTTGAAGCTTAAGTATCCAAAGCCCAATCCATGTCCAACCCACGAGGCCCATGGAAAGCCTTTTAGGGCATCAAGTCCCTTGGACTATAAATACCCTTCAAATGGTCATTTGAGGGTGTGCTTGAGTGTGTGTGTGTGTGTTTTCCTTTGAAGCAATATACAACTTATTGTTTTCATCTTCTTTCCTTTATCTCTCTAAATACATACACGATCTATCATTCAAGTCACCACGTTCTTATTCTTTCTTCTTTATGCATATCATCAGTTTGTGTTTAACGTGATATAAGTGTTGGGTTTGTGATAAGGTATAAGTGATAAAAGGGGCTTTACATAGATGATTCCCGCTCCTTTGCGTTTAAGATACCTTCTTAAGGAAGGTATTCTTGTTACCAAGCGATTCCTATAGCTTGGTGGGTATGAGCTTTGACTAATCAACATGACAAAGAAGATTAGTGCAATTAAATAAAACAAGTAAATAAGAAAAAAAAATTGTTGTTATCAAATCAACATCCAAACATATAGTTTTAAAAGACATGGTGTTTGTTTTTATGAAAAACCTTCTTTGTAGTTTTCAATTAACCATGGATTGTATCAATCTTTTAAAGTACAATATACTTCAAGAAACTTGGTAACGAAGCTCTGATTCCAATTGTGGAAAACTAGAAGGGGGGGGGGTTGAATTGTTTTACCAATTTAAAACTTCCTTTTTAAATATTTAGATAGACTTATGTCAATCTATTTGGATGTGTGTGTTGGATGTTGATAAACAAACATATATAAGTATGTAATGAAAATATAAGAGTAAGAAACACAAAACCACAATGCGAGTATTTATAGTGGTTCGGCTACAAGGACACTGTTGGGAATAATCCGTTACCACGGATAGTATGTGGTTTACACTGCTTGATTTAACACTAGCAGTGGAAACGTATTCCCACTGCCAGTTCATTATTACCACTGCTATCAGTTTAAGTTTAGTTTAACGCGTCTAGATAAGTATAGAATAGATCTTGTGTATATTCTATTATGTTAGCTTTATACTTATCTTGTAAAGGACTCCTTGTTGTATAAAAGGAGGTCCTAGGTCATTGTCTTAGGTACTTGTTAATTACCTACGTGTTACTCACAAAGGCTTCAAGGTGTAACCCTAGTGATACTAAGATCACTCGTATTATTCATCAATAATCTTGGAGCTTAAGTTTTGTGTTTAATCTGTGTTTACTCTCATACAATACATCATATAAACTGTCTTCTAAGTATTACTAAGTAAATTCCCCTTGCTTAATAATATTATACAAAATATCATTGACACAAGGAGTGTGTCCAGATCCATAAAGTGTCTAATAAACCTAGAGCAACGATTCTAACAGACACCTTCCTTCCCCTACTCCACTCCCCGAGTCACCTACTCGAGAGTTCGTAAACACTACACCAATCTCCTTATGGCGGAGAAGCCTTCACAACGTCGCCTACCCTTTTTCCGGTGCTAGGCTAACCACCGGGTTCTTTCACTCCAAGGTGAACCACACATACACAACGTCGCCTACCCTTTATAAGGTACTAGGCTAAGTACCTAGTTCTTTCACACCAAGGTGAACCACACCTACACAACGTCGCCTACCCTTTATTAGGTACTAGGCTAAGCACCTAGTTCCATTGCAATAGAGGAACTACTACCCAACACTACACCAACGACTAATCCCAAAGGAGACCAACTCCTTTTTACAACATCATCAAGGATATCAATATCCTTGGATCTAGTACTAATCTATCTTGTACATCGAAACACACCATATCGAATGTACATCTAAGGCACCTTTCACTAATGCCTTTGACTAGATCTTTAAGACACCCTTTACTAATGTCTTGTGTCTTGACTTCTAAGCACTCTTCACTAATGCTTCTAGTCTTGACTTCTAAGCACCTACCACAAGTGCTTATGATACGGACGATAGATACCCTTCGCTAATATCTTCGTCTTGACACTTGAGAAACCATTCACAAATGTCTTCAACACTTCTTAGAAAAGAAAAACAATCATCAACAAGAGGACCTCAGTAGTCGTGATGATGAGGAAGCTTGGCAACTCATGGACTTGAGCTTGCTCTACTTCAAAGTTGGTAATCTTGCCTTTAAGAGGAACCTAGAAGATCACACAAAAACAAAACTACAAACATAGATCTCTTGGATATGAGGTTAGTGAGTTTTTAACTCAGGAAGAAAGTGTGTTAGAAAGTGGTGAGAAATAATGAAGATGTAACGCCCCGACCCGACAAGGGTAAAGGAATCACAAATAATGGTGTCATATCAAAGCAAACATAAATATCCAAAAGAAGTCTTAACATAAATGCTGAAATAATTCAAGTCAACATGACTTCAGTACATAGGTCCCAATGAAAAAAATAAACTCCAACAAAATATCTGAAATAATGAAGTCTTAAATGGCATCATAAGATC
>OU343224.1:220364365-220515224 GCA_910596185.1 Chrysanthemum makinoi
GTCTGTCGCTTAATTTAGGTTTCATTGAAAGTTATTGCCCTCGCGGATAACATCAAATAGTCCCTCGAATATTAAGGTCAATTTCCTATAATGCTTGTTATTTATATCATTTATATGGATTTACGCTTGTTTTCCATTGTTTTCCACTTTTAGGTAAATTACGAGCATTGAGCTAAAGCGCGCGAACTGGAGAAATAGCTAAAGATTTATCACAAGATGCTACTTTGAAGAAGTTACGGCGTAACTCCCCTCTCACATTACCGTATTGTGTGACTTTAAAACCAACTTATCGGTTACGCGCACTCTTCCCAAAGGCTACCACGCAACTATATATTAGGTCAATGAGTGTTCCACTCACGATACTTACGCCGTAATTATTACCTCAACTACGGCGTAACCAAGTTTATTGAAGACTACGGCGTAACCACTTACAAGGTTACCGCGAATCAGTAGATCTAGTGCAAAAATATGATGAATAGCGTTACGCATAACTCTTATATTAGTTAGCCGTAACCCGATCCGCCTATAAATACCCCACCGAATTCCAAAGATTCTAATCATCCCATTCCACACACACAACCGTGAGAACGGGAAAAGCTCAAGGCGTGTCTAGAGGAGCATACGAGCGTCTCCAAGGGAAAAATCACTCCCCTACGATAAGTTAGCATTTTTTATTTTCTTTACTTTCAATTCATGTATTTTATACCCTTGAATATTGAATTGGTTTGTATGATTAATATGACGCTAAGCACCTCTGGTGTCGGGCCTAGTTATGATTCCTTAATTTTTGTTTGCGTGCTACTTTACTCCGCACAATTATTTCTAAGTGTATGCATAGTTTATTGGTAGCTACCCTGGTTCGGTAGTTTGAATGGCGGTAGAGGCCAATTGCCTAGTAGATATACCAACCAATTATAGGTGAGTGGACCGAGACGGAAGGGTAAGATATGACCAACCTACGACCCTTTCTACTTTGTATTTGACACCAACTGGTCACCTATCGCTTGGGATGAACTTAAGAATTAGTGAGTGTCTAAGTTCCCGCACTCACTATTATAAATCTAACATGTATTTCTAATGACTTGGCTTAGGGGACCAGGAACAACAGACTTATAAGGGGACACCCTCTCCTGTGGTGGCATCTTTGCTGATAGGTTAGGCTAATTGACCAAATGTTGTCCCTCTACTTTGACCCCACCAAGTAATTGGAAGTAAGTAGACGTAGACACATTACTAGAGGAGGATTAACTAGGTTAGCACCACTCTCCTCTATTGATTTCCCTTTGCCATTTATCCCGCTTTTAATTTATTCGCTTTAGTAGTTTAATTAATTAAATCCCATCGAAACCATTATTAATCAGGACACCTAGACTTAGTAATAATCCAACACACATATTCTGGGACGACCTCGCTTTACCGATTACTACACTACACACGATCGGGTACACTCTCCGCTTAGTGCATTAGGGTAGACCATAGGTATAACGACTTTATAAATATTAAAACCTCGGTCAAGAAAACCTGCATCAAGTTTTTGCCGCCGGCCGGGAGTTATATTAGATTATTAAGTCTTTCATTTCGCTTTTAAACTTTTCTCACCATCATATTTCAAGTTTTCGTGCACCGTGGAAGTTTTTAACATCGATGACCTCACTTGAGGAATACTTGGCGCTGACAAGAGCGAACAAGGACCGGGTCTAAGACCGGCAATCGGAGCGATGTCCGCCAAATCAAAGACCAATTTATGAGGGAGCTTCGGCTAACCCTTTAGGAAACAGGACCTAAGATACATATGAGCACGCTGGAAAATGCCCTATACATCGCAAAGCCTTTTCAACATTCCCAAGGTCTCACGATGTCGTTATGCTAATGTTCCCAATGACTCTACCGAGTCCGTAAGATGGATTGAAAGATTGCCCGGGAAATTAATACTTGGGCTCTACTTAAGAAAACACTTTATTTAGAGATATTGTCCGCCGTCGAAGATTTCTAACCAGCTCTTGGAAATCCATAATTTCAAGCAAGAAGGCGACGAAACGTTGTATCAAGCCTGGGATAGATACAATGATCTCCTTTACAAATGCCCTACTCATGATCCAACAACCAGCCAGGTTAATATTTTCTACAAAGGAATTAACGTAACTACAAGACAAATGCCGACTATAGGACCTATCCCAAACATGACTCCTACTCTTGCAATTGAAGTCATTCAGAAACTTGCCGATCACTCTCAAAAATGGCATGATGGGGGGGACAACCAAAGCTTTAAAGTGTGTTCAATAAGCATTTCTTCCATTTCAAGCAAATTGGAAAACCTTGGAAGAGATACGAAGAAGCTCTGAAAATGTCCATGCTATTCGATTGATACAATAAAAGTGAAGATGGGACCAAGCCGGAGATTTCTATGAATAATATCAAACCCCGAACAGAAGGTTATTATGTATGGAGAAGGAGATCCTTTTATCAAGATTCCGCAAGAAATTTTTCGCTCGAGGAATCAATTAAAAAATATCTTGAGGAAGATGATAAGCGGCAATCCGCCAGGAACGCATTGTTCAAAAAATTCCATGATACTAGAACCGCTCTCCTGGAACAGGATAAGAATAGGGAGAACGACAAAGGATTGATTGTGAAAAATGATGTTAATCAAGACAATTCATTCGATGATAGTTCCTGTAATGCCATATACTCCAGCAATGGAAAACCCCTCTATACCCCTTTCAGATATGATAAAGAGGAGCTCTTCGAATTGCAAAAACAAGATGAAGCCATGTGCAACAAGACTAGTCGCCCAAAGGTTGAATTACAGACAGATATCGAAGCTGCTACAGGAAACGAAGTAAAATTAAACGCCGATGCTCTGCATCATCCTGAATCAAATCCCTCTCAAGGAAAAGGACCCAAGAAGTTTCATTCTCCCTTGCTCTATTAATAATTTACATAATATAAATGCCTTAGCTGACTTAGGGGCTAGTATTAGTATCATGCCATTCTCAATGTGTAAAGATTGAATCTCGGCCCTATCAAACCTCTTTGCATGACCATTGAGATGGCTGATGGAACGGTTAGCATACCTAAAGGAATTGTTGAGAATGTGCTCATCAAAATTAATATTTCACTCTTCCCGTAGACTTTGTTTCATTTTAGACATGGAAGAAGACCACAAACATTCCTTTAATTTTGGAAAGACCCTTACAGCTCTTTGCTAGATGCTAGATTAATGTTTTGAAAAAAATCATCACTTTAAAAAATAAGCGATAGAAAGCTTGCTTGAATATGGATGGCGTTGGAAAATGTCACCCAATCGAAAGCTTATTTGTGTTATCAAGAAAGGAAAAAGCAAAACTATTCCTCCACCATCACCACCGCAAGCACTACGGCTTCTAATGATCATAACACTCTGAGGCGAGAAATCCAGGAATTCAACAAAGAGGAGGAATACAGCGATGACATCTCAAAAATCTAGAAAAGAGTCGTGAAATATGGCACAGTTGAGAAAGTAGATTACAAGCACTTCCCAATTAAAATATCATTAGTGCAAAGCTATCCACATTGAACCACGATAAAGGATTTGATCTATGGGCTTCATGCAACCCTTACTCGAGACACACGTGACCGGGGACACGACAAGGAAAGAACAAATAACAACAAATACTTATGGTCCTCAACCAATGACAAAGAGATAACATTGAAGTTTGGATCTGAATTAAGTATGGAGAGGTTAGCGATGATGATAAAAGGAAAATATGGACTGATTCTTGTCTCATCGAATGAGAATAATCACAAGACAACAACCGTGGCGGGGGCTCATTGGTCAAAAGCATTGGTGAAATGATTAAAACAGTTGATGAGGATTCTTGGGCCGTGTAATCCTCCACGATGACAATGTAATGGAGAGAAGTAATACCAAAAGAGTAGGAGTTGATGAATTTCTTTGGAATTCAACAAGCCGACCATAAACTAGCGAGGTACAATGGTCGGCGATTAAGATTTAATGATTGGGTAAAAATCAAATATGGAAAAGTGGATATGTCCACTAAAAACAAATTTTGGAAGGACTGCATGAATGAAGATAATCATGAGACTCTTCACGATACTAGTAACTCATAGTTGATAACCCGAATGACTTGAAACGAGAGAGATTGCAATTACGGGATTATGGATAACTCAATTGAAACTAAAGACTACTGCATTAAAGGAACCATTGACAAAGAGCCCTTTGTACAAGGTAAGTACTCTTGCGGCCTTGAAGATGAGGAGTATCTTGGCGGTCTGCAAGCTACTTGGGATCCAATATAGAAAACCACCACCTATTGTCAAGAAGATTAAACATATTCACTAGGTATCACTTAGAACAGGGAAAATTTTGCAAGGTTCGAGGAAAGTGGGAATCAAATATCTGACCCTGACAGCTCCCAATGTCACCTGGATCCGGAATAACTTGATGAAAGACATTGAAGAGGTTGGGGAAGTCCAAAGGCCCCCTTAGAAGCCCCGCGTCTCTGAGTCTAACTTAAAGACTCGTAAATAAAGAAAAGTGCTCTTTCAGGAGACAACCCGAATTATCCCTTTCTTTTGTTTTATTTCCATTTTTGTAGGGTTTTGTGTTTTCTAACCATTTTAGAAGCGAGGAGTAATTGCTGCTGCGGTTTGCTATCGACAGAGTTTGGCGTAACTCATCTTAGTGATTAGCGCCGTAACCAACGTTAGCAATAGAATTCTTGACGCATTAATCATTACGGTAATACCATCCTGTGGTTACGCCCGTAACCACTTCGCTTTCTGCAGCTTATGTCGAGGTTTTGCGATTCTGCGTAACTCCTCATAAGAGTTACTGACGTAACCTTCCGCTGCTTTAATTATTTCATTTTAAAACGCAATAACCTTGTATAAGTTTCTTAAATGAACTTTGTGGGTGTGTTCCCTGTAAACCCTCACGAGACTTCACTCGTCCACTTGGGACACCAAGTGGTTTAAAAGGCTTGTTGCATATGCTAAATGCAACCGTGATTCCTACGAAAGTGAGTTAGGTTTGTTTTTCATTTTTCATTTTGTCTTTTTAGAATTATGCTTGTCGGTATTGTGATTTTAGGGATTGAAGTTTGCTCATGATGCTTATCTGAAGAGCCGTCTCTTTTGTGGGCCTTCTTTCTTTTTGGAGCAAATTTGGAAGTTCTGCTCTAATTCTACTTATTTCTTCACCTTTATTTAATGCTTAGTACAAAAGGGACTTTGTACAATTCAAGTGGGGGGACGGGAGTAGAATTATCTCTTGAACATTATTTTGCCCTCATTTTTTCTAGTTTATTTTGAAAAATTATGCCATTTTTAAAATTTTGACATGTTTTTCTTAACCTAACTAGATTAGACCTTAGCCGAGCACATACAACCCTTGATATTATATGGTGAGATTAGCCTTATCCGTTTCCTATATTTTACCCTAAATCCACCAAATTATGAGTGTGATGGTAGCTTGTAAACTTTAGAACTTGGCCTTTGCATCATTTCGAGACCATAGACGAGGTATGTTGAGTTAGCTCGATGTATTTGGACTTTTCAGTTTTAGAAGGCAATATTATAGGATTATCACCCAAACAGCCTACCATTGTGTGTCTATCGATTAGTCACCTCGACTTCTCGACCCCCATGTGAAACCCTTTTGTTGCACTCACCTTTAGTGTAAGATACCCCTGGATACACCCATCTGAGCCATTCCTTTCATTTTGTTATCCCGATATATTGTTTCGATACACCTATACACCTTAGCCTACCCTGTAGTCTTTATTTGTCATTGGGAGGTCATCATTTGTCTAAGTTCAAGGTTAGTGGAAGCGTTCGAAATCAAGCTTTCATCGACAACATTCACGAAGATCATTGAAGACCCCGAACCATTGTTCATCTCAAGTGGGGGGATATTATGTTTAAGTTATTATTGTTATGTTGAAAAAAAAATAGTTGTTATGTTATTGTAAAGTCGCATGTTATAAGCACTATATTATGAGCTTTATTGATTTAGTATCGAGGAGGCCACCTCGGTCACATTTGAAGATTGGAGTTGGTAGTTATGCCAGCGAGTTGGAAAAAGGTAGTGTGCCCATCACGGCGTCCTCTAATGACACATCTACCTTATATTTCATGATCCGGTTTCTTGACTTCAAAGCTTGAACTTTGGGTGGACGGTAAGTGGTGATGACTTGGTTATAGATTTAGACTACCACCTTTGTTTTTATTTTACAGCAATTATATATCCCATGTCTTATCCTACCCTTTAGTCATGAAGCGTGTCTAGGTGATGCAGCGAGCAATCTTTGATGTTTTGGCCATGGATTTGGTCATGTATCATTGATTTTGTCCACTTTGTCGTGACATGTTAGTAATGACGAGTCACCCCTTAACCTTTGTCGTGTCTACCCATATTGCCTTCGAGAATTGTTTGGCCCTTAACTCTAGTGGTGGAGATTTGTGTAACCGCCAAGCTTATGATAGAATACATGCTATGACTATGCGATTGAGTGCTCACCCCAAAATTGACACTTAGAATAGTTGAGAGATTTGAGTGTTTTGTTCCCCTTTCGTGAGGTGTTCGCCTTTGTTTTATTCTAGCATAAGGGATTTGTAAACTTATATTTTCCAGGTTTTGGGAGATATCTTTTAGAAATCTTTCTAATAAGGTCTACTTGAGGGCAAGTAGAGTTCAAGTGGGGGATATTTGATAACATCAAATAGTCATGAATATTAAGTGTCAATTTCCCCAGATAATGCTTGTAATTTATATCATTTATATGGATTTACGCTTGTTTTCCATTGTTTTCCACTTTCGGGTAAATTACGAGCATTGGAGCTAAAGAGACGCGGGCTGGAGAAATATCTAATGATTTATCACAGATTCTACTTTGAAGAAGTTAGCGGCGTAACTCATCTCTCACATTACAGCGTAACTATTGCGTGACTCAGAAAACCAACTTATCAGATGGTTACGGCGTAAGTTTTCCCAAAGGCTCTGACGACGTAACTATATTAGGTCAAATGAGGTTCCACGCCAGCGATACTTCGCCGTTACTATTACCTCAACTACAGCGTAACCAAGTTTGTTGAAGACTACGGCGTAACCACTTATAAGGTTACGCCGTAACCAGTAGATCTAGTGCAAAATATGATGAAATAGAAGGTTACGCGTAACTCTTATATTGATTCGCCGCAACCCAGATCTGGCCTATAAATACCCCACGAATTCCAGCATTTCTAATCATCCCATTCCACACACAAAAACCAGAGAACGTGGGAAAAATCTCAAGGCAGGTCTAGAGGAGCATACGGAGCGGTCTCCAAGGGAGAAATCACTCCCCTACGATAAGCATTAGCATTTTATATTTTCTTTACTTTCAATTCATGTATTTCGTACCTTTGAATATTGAATTCGTTTGTATGATTAATATGAGCGGCTAAGCACCTCTTGGTGCTGGCCTAGTTATGATTCCTTAATTGTTTTGTTTGCGTTTACTTTACTTCCGTACAATTATTTCTAAGTGTATGCATGCATAGTTTATTGGTAGCCACCCTGATTGGTAGTTTTGAATGGCGGTAGAGGCCAATTGCCTAGAGATATGACAAATGACCCTAGGTGAGCACACTGAGACGGGAAGGGTAAGATATGACCAACTGACGACCCTTTTTACTTGTGCGATTTGACCAAGCCGATCACCTATCGTTTGGATGAACTTAAGAATTAGGGGGTGAGTGTCTAAGTTCCTAACGGCCGGGCACTCACTATTATAAATCTAACATGTAGCGGTACTTAATGACTTGGCTTAGGGCACCAGGAACAACAGGTTTTATGAGGGGACACGACTTCTCTGTGGTGGCATCTTTATTGATAGGTTAGGGCGAATTGACCAAATGTTGTCCTCTCGACTTTGACCCCACCTGAAGTAATTGGAAGTAAGTAGACGTAGACATAACTAGCTAGGAGGATTAACTAGGTTAACACCACTCTCCTCTATTGATTTCCATTTGCCATTTATCTCGCTTTTATTTTATTACCTTTAGTAGTTTAATTTATTAAATCCCTATCGAAACCATTATTAATCTGTGACACCTAGACTTAGTAATAATCCAACACACATAGCTCTTGGGACGACCTCGGCTTTACCGATTACTACACTACACACGACCGGGTACACTGCCCGTTAGTGCATTAGGGTAGACCATAGGTATAACGAGACTTTATAAATATTAAAACCTGATCAGTAAAACCTGCATCACTCCGATATTTATGGCATTTAATTGGTCAAAGGGTTTCTTATTTTAAGGATAATTACTGTTTTCTTCCACTTTTAACAGTTATTTTATTTCCATAAAACCCTAATCTTCAAATCGTTCCAATACAAAGTGAGACCACAACTATATATCCATTCACTTACCCCACACTACCAGTAACAACTCTCATTGTGTTCTAAACCCACCACCACACCTCAACCCTCTTTCAACATCATCCATGGTTGCACTAAGTGATCGGTGCTAAACAGTCAAGCCTTAAAAGACTAAAAACTGCTCAAACACTGATGCAATTAAGATCAGAGGAGTACAGTGTTTCCCCGGGTCGTTATGTCCTAGGAGACTCAATGGTGTGCGCAACACTGATTCAGACGATAGAATGATCACTAATGATAGTGATCAGAAAAGATTTGGATAGGAAAATTACACTACTGAAAAAGATTATAAATAAAAGCGACTTAAATGCAAATTAAGAAAATTAAAAGGATAAAAGATATTAAATAAACGCTATCACTATTTTTAAAGTGATGAACGTTTAAAACCTAAAACGTACGTTTAAATTAAAAACTACGTTAACGTACAAAATAAAAAGTGAAAATAAAGAAGGAAAATACCTACGGATATGAAAAATACATTTTTACAATCCTAATTATATAAGAAAATTATTAGAAAAGGAAAATTATTTTTATAACTATTTAATTAATTATTATTAATTAAAAACTATTTTAAACTATTTAATAATACTCTAAATTAAAAGAAAATATGAAATAAGACTAGAAAAATAAACTTATGATTCTGAAAAATCTAAAATACTATAAAACTAATTTTAAAACTGAAAATATATTTTTTTGGACTTTTTATGTATTTATTATTAATTTAAAACTATTTAAAACTAATTTAAATTATTAAAAATACCAAATAAAAGGAGAAAAATAGGGAAAAATACTTTTTTAGGCTATTTATATTTATCTTAACCTAATAAAAATGAAAAACTATTTTTTGGAACCTTTTCTTAATTATTTGTATTTAAAACTATTTAAAAAGGATTAAAAACTAATTTAAATAAAGAAAAATAGCTAGACACCTTAGAAAAATCTGAAAATTTCAGGGAAAATCTAAAATGATAATAGGAAGCTGGGAAAAATAGAAAAATAGGCACTTGTGTGGGAGGAATTGAAACTGATGTGGAAAAGCTTATGAAATAAGCACTTAAATAAGCCAAATGATTAAAACTAGCCACCAACTGTTTACCAAAGTTCTAAACTGATAAAATAACTAAAATGCAACAGATCCTAACTATTTTTAACCACTGAATCACAATTTACACAGATTTGATGTTATGAACTTTTGAGCTAAAATCAGTTCTGAGCAAGCTACTTTGAGCAAGAAAATAAGCCACACAATAAGCTACAGCTGCAAACTACAATTTGGAACTAGTAGTAGACACAGGTTGAGATTAATTGTACCAAAAATCAGGCCATGGAAAGCTCTTTTGAGCTCTGTGCACAAGCTGCACAAACTGAGAAAAAGCTCAGTGCCAACTGAGCTTGTGAGCAGGGCAGTTTGGCCTAGATTGATGAGCTTGTTTAGAGCTTTTAAAGATTTGGTAAAATTATACAAAAATGATTATAAGAAAGAGGACCAGTTGAAGTTTTCAAATCAACAAGTTTCACTGATTGAGGCTTAAAATTGAATCCAAGAAAAATCTTTTATTTTGGCTCAAAACCGATTTTCGTTTTTGACTTTTAAAGCAAATGAGCAAGTTTGACTTTGGTGAACTTTGGATCCAATTTTATCACTGATCTAGGTGTAATATGATGTTATAAACCTAATGCAAGCAACATTTAATGATTCTAAACACAAAACAATGGTTTGGATTTTCAAAAATCTCAACGATGGACTGTTGAGATTATTTAAGCTTGATTTTGACTTTGCAGGTACTAAACACAAAATGTAAGACAGATATGTACTCAATTTAGTCTAACAAGCATGAACAACCAGAATTTAACTCACAAACACACCTCTAGTACAGGTTTAAGTGATAAACCAAACACCCTTGTAATTGACTGTTTTAACACTTAAATGAGACAAACACTTTGACCTTGTATCAATGATCAAACCACATTCACTTAACCTAATTACAGCTTTTTGAACAGATTTTAACCAGTTTTAACTATAATTGAAGGTAATGCTAAGAAACTCAAAAATTCACTTACTAGGGTCCTAGCCACTATGGCTTGAATCCAAGAACCAAGATACCACTAATCTATCCAAAATCAACCCAATAACTCAGTAACAACCCCATTCCATGTCTGCTACACCCAATGACCAATTCTGCACATATTTACCCCTTGTTTGACTTTTGTTGACCAAGGATCATAATGATTGTAAACTTGAATTGGAGCTTGTAAAAGGCTATGTTAAGCTTATTTAAGCTCAATTCAACTGATAAACAAGTGTTATGAGGCTTTTGAGTATGATATGGAAATGGAAAATTTCAACAGTGACATAAAATGAGGAGTATAACATTAAACTGAAAATTGGTACTTGGAATCAGTTTCAATACATTCAAATACTTAAAGTGAATACATTTTAACAAAACATTACAAGTTTTACAATAAGTTGAAAGATTAAATATAAAAACGACATAAGTGAAAAAAAATGAAAAACTACAAGACTCCTCTTCTTCCTCCTCTTTTGCTTCTTTTATAACCCAAAGTCATTCTCTCTCTCTTCTGAATCTATCCCAGCAATCCTCGACCCTTGGATGGCTCAAAATGATCTAAGCCGTTTAAATGGATTTTTGGCGCCAATTTTGGTATTATCCAATTGGGGTTGAGTGAGGAGGGGGAATGAGCATTTAATGCTATTTGGATGTTAGTTGGAGGTGGGGAGACATGGTGGAGTGGATTTGAGGAGGGGGGAGATGGGAGGCTGGTGAAGTTGCGAGAAGCAGTTGAGATGGTGAAGACTTTGGCGCCAAGTGGGTTTTTAACCAGATATAATAATCAAAAAGGGGGGGGTTCACAATGCCAATTGACAGGGGTCCAAAGATAGGAAAGGTCCATTTGGTTTGACAAGGGTCCAAGGGTGGATAAAGGGTTTTAACTATCAAGGACCTTATTGCAATTTCTGAAAATTAAGGGACCTAAGCTGCCAATTCATCAAACTTGTTCCAAGGGCTGAAAATGACAAACTTCAAAAGTATAAGGACCAAAATTGCCATTTTGCAATTTTCCAGGGGCCATTTCTGCCAATTTTGAAACTTGAAGGACCATTTTTGTAATTTTCTCAAACTTTTAATATTTTTCACCAAAGGACTAAATTTGACAACTTTTGATTTTAAAAGGACCTTTGGTGACTTTACTTTTGAAATTATATGCTCAGGGACAGTTTTTGACAACTTTTGAAACTTGGGGGACGGCTGCAATTTTTGCAAATTTGATATGTTTTTCATTTGATTTTAATATTTTTGCATTTAAAACACATAAAACACTGATTTGTGATATTTTGATCATTTTGATGTGTTTCGAGTGTTTTAGATGAATTTTGCAGTTTATTTTGTACAAAAATGATGAGTATTTACACACTCATCAATCCCCACACTGAGATATTGCTAGTCCCTAGCAATGATTTGAGAAAACTTAATGGTTTTGATCTCTTTACCAGAAGCCATTACTTCTGGAGTAGCCAAATGTTTTAGTTCAAGTAAGAACCATGGTACACCGATAACCATGTGATTTTGAGCAAACCACCAGCTTTCAACGGATTTGATTTTGTCTTTACGAGAAGCCGTACCCTTCTGGACTAGCCAACTCTTAGATAAATTATCAACATTATCTTTGGTGAGCTGATTACCAATTATGGTTTTTCCACTGCCTTTACCACAAGCCATAACCTTGCGGGCTAGCCAACTCTTCACTTTTTAGGATATGGTGAGTTGAGAACCATACAATTTTGGGCAAATTGCAAGCCATATAAACGGATTTGAGAAATCTTTACCAAGAGCCGTTTGCTCCTGGATTAGCCAATCCTTTTGTCTATCAAACATGGCGGACTGATAACCAAGATGAGTAAGTGTAGAACACTTACTCCAAAAAAAATTTTGGCCAAAAACGGGGGAATTGGTATAATTATATGATAAAATTCGTGAGAATTCCCCCCCACACTTAGAAATGAATATTGCCCTCAATATTCAAAGTACCGGCGGTTATGCCGAAACAAAGAACGTAAAAGGGAAATACTACGGCCATTATTTAGAAAGAAATTTTTTTTTTTTTTTTTTTTTTTTTTTTTTTTTTAGAACTTTATATACACAACATGTGGGGCAACCCCCCCACACTAGGGTGGTAGAAAATAGAAAGAAGTCAGAAATACGGGTGAAAACCCATATAGTGTGCTATTGTTTTTGATTCCCGAGTCGCTAGCTTGACTCGATCCCCGCATTCATTGGTTCATGGGGAAAGTTTGTAAATCTGGGACAACCACATGAGGAATGTCCTCTCCAAAATAATGCTTCAACCTATGTCCATTCACTTTGAAGTTTGGCCCGTCTATTTGAGACAATTCGACGGTGCCATATGGAAACACTTTGGTAATGGTGAATGGACCAGTCCAACGGGTCTTAAGTTTCCAGAAGATCTTTAATCTAGAATTAAAAAGAAGGACTCGGTCACCAACGGAAAAGCGGTTCTTAATCTTTAAGTCATGGATCTTCTTTGTCTTTTCTTTGTAGATCAAAGAGTTCTCGTAGGCTTGATCACGGAGTTCATTTAATTCGTTGAGTTGAACTTTCCGATGATCACCCGAAGACTTGAGGTTGAAATTTGCATGCTTTAAGGCCCAATAGGCTTTGTGCTCAAGCTCGATCGGGAGATGACACGCCTTTCCATACACGAGCTTGTAAGGAGTACACCCGATGGGTGTTTTGTAAGCGGTACGGAAGGCCCAAAGTGCATCTTCTAATTTGTCTGACCAAGAGGCACGATTTTCGCCTACGGTCCTCTCCAAGATTCTTTTCAAACCACGGTTCGAAACTTCCACTTGCCCACTAGTTTGTGGGTGATACGCGGTGGAGAGACGGTGGGTGACACCGTACTTAAGCATCACTTTTGCGAATTGGTCATTGCAAAAGTGTGTGCCGCGATCACTAATGATAGCACGAGGAGTTCCAAAACGGGCGAAGAGAGACTTTAAAAACTTCACAACTACTCGGGCGTCGTTGGTAGGTAGCGCTTTCGCCTCCACCCATTTAGACAAGTAATCGACCGCCACGAGTATATACTTGTTCCCTCGAGAAGACGGGAACGGCCCCATAAAGTCAATGCCCCATACGTCAAATATCTCGCACACTTGAATGGCATTTTGAGGCATTTCATCTCTTTTAGAGATGTTACCATGACGTTGGCAAGAGTCGCAAGATTTGACGAGGTCATGGGCATCTTTGTAAATTGTGGGCCAATAGAAACCAGAATCAAACACCTTCTTGGCGGTGTAGTTCGGGCCATTATGTCCCCTCGTGGGTCCATGATGACAAGCCTTGAGAATTTCATCGGCTTCTTGGCCGTGAACACACCGTCGGATGACTTGATCCGCACAAACCTTAAACAAGTAGGGTCGTCGAAGTAATGCTTAACGTCTTTAAAGAATTTGTTTTTCTGTTGGGACGACATCCCTTTCACAACAAAGTTACCTGCATGATAGTTTGCAAAGTCGGCAAACCATGGGGTACTAGAATCTCCACGATGAGATACCACATTAAGTGTCTCGAGAGGAAACGTTTCGTTTATCTCCTTTTTCTCGAGCACACTTTGATGAGGATTTTCAAGACGGGAAAGATGGTCACCCGCTAGGTTCTCGCTCCTTTTTTATCACGTATGGTGATATCAAATTCTTGTAGGAGGAGAACCCATCGGATCAATCTCGGTTTTGCATCTTGCTTAGCAAGAAGATATTTGAGGGCCGAGTGATCCGTATACACTATGCTTTTGGACAAGATCAAGTATGGCCGAAACTTCTCGAAAGCATACACCACCGCTAGTAATTCTTTCTCCGTAGTAGTGTAATGTGCTTGAGCTTCGTTCAAAGTTTTGCTAGCATAGTGTATAGGCTGGAAATGTTTAGCCTTGCGTTGCCCCAAGACTGCACCTATGGCGAAATCACTTGCGTCGCACATAAGCTCGAATGGTAGGTCCCAATCGGGGGCAACTAGAATTGGTGCTTCTGTGAGCTTCCTCTTAAGAGTTTGGAAAGCTTCAATGCACTCACTAGAGAATACGAAAGGAGTGTCTTTTTCAAGAAGTCGGGTCATAGGCCGGGATATTTTCGAGAAATCTTGAATGAAACGCGATAGAAACCGGCATGACCAAGGAAACTTCTAACTCCTTTAACAGTTGTGGGAGGAGGTAGCTTTGCAATAACATCAACTTTAGCTCTGTCCACCTCAACCCCTTTCTTAGAGATCTTATGGCCAAGGACAATGCCTTCTTTGACCATAAAGTGACATTTCTCCCAATTTAGACAAAGGTTCGTGTTTTCACAACGTTCAAGCATCTTGTCCAAATGGGAGAGACATGTTTGGAAAGAATTCCCAAAGACCGAAAAATCATCCATAAAGACCTCCATAGTCTTTTCGATCATATCATGGAAAATGGCCATCATACACCTTTGGAGCGTCCCGGGAGCATTGCATAAGCCGAAAGGCATGCGTCGGTAAGCAAATGTTCCATAAGGACATGTGAATGTGGTCTTTTCTTGATCCTGGGGGTCTATGGGAATTTGGAAGTAACCCGAGAAACCATCGAGAAAACAGTAGTATTAGTTTCCGCTAATCTCTCAAGCATTTGATCCATGAAAGGTAAAGGAAAGTGGTCTTTACGGGTGGCTTCATTTAATTTTCGATAGTCAATGCAAACACGCCATCCCGTAACCAATCGAGTAGGAATCAACTCGTTTTCATCATTTTCAACGACAGTAATGCCACCTTTCTTGGGAACACAATGAACGGGGCTCACCCAAGGACTATCCGAGATAGGGTAAATCAATCCGGCATCGAGAAGTTTTATGACTTCGCTTTGATGACCTCATGAATTTTAGGATTCACCCTTCTTTGGTGTTGAACCGCTGGTTTGGAGTCATCTTCCAGGAGAATTTTGTGAGTACAAAATTTCGGGTCAACCCCCTGGATGTCGGAAAGTTTCCAAGCGATGGCTCGCTTGTGTGACTTCAAAACCTTTATGAGAGCGGCTTTTTCATCCTCACTCAAGTCTTTAGCAATAATGACGGGTGATTTATTGTCACCTCCAAAATGCATACTCGAGATGAGGTGGTAAGTCCTTAAGTTCGACCTCGGGAGGGTCATCAGATTTTTCAATCGTTTTGATTTCCTCTTTATGAAGTTCTTGAGGAGGAGTGATGAGGATCATCATTGAGCAACTTCTCGATGAGAAGAATATCTCCCTCGATGTCAATAGGGACGTGATCAATTTCCCATGAAACTGAATCACTAGACAAATATGCTTCAATCTCTTCCGAAATAGAGTTACTTCCCTCAAACGGAGTGAGGGATGTGGAAGAGAGAGCAACGATGGGATCAACCGAAGTGGGATTGCCACTCGAGAATCCAAGAAGTTCTTGAGAATATTCCTCCGACACAATGTCAATGACATCAATCATGTTGACGGAAGTGTCTTCATAACTAGGGGAATATCTCGTAACTTGATCGAGGTTGAAGGTAACGGCTTCCTTGTTTGACCTCAAAGTGATTTCCCCTTATCAGCGTCGATTAATGCACGACCCGTTTTCAAGAAGCATCTCCCAAGGATGAGGGGTACTCGGGGATCGGCATCAAATTCAACAACAACAAAGTCGGCGGGGAAATGGAAATCTCCAACTTTTACACAGACGTCCTCGGCTATACCTAACGGATGAGAACTCGTACGGTCGGCAAGCTCAAGGACCATACACGTAGGTGTAAGCGGAGGTAATGAAAGCTTCTTCCACAGGGAGTTTGGCATTAAGTTAATGCTCGCGCCAAGATCGGCCAAAGCGGAGCATTGAACTAATCCTTGAAAATCACATGGGATGAGGAATTTGCCGGGGTCTCCTAGCTTTTCGGGAAGCTTTTTGAGGATAACCGCCGAACAATTCTCATTCAAAGAAGTTTTAGCCAATTCGGAAATCTTTTCTTTGTTAGTCAACAAACTTTTGATTGTCGGACCGAATTTGGGCATAAGAAGAAGAGCGTCCGCTAAACTAATCTCGAAGTGCAAATCTTGAAAGATTTGCATAAGCTTCTCCATTTGTTGATTAGTTTTGTCGCGGCCCTTTTGATCATTAAGCCTTGATGGATAAGGAAGTGAAGGCTTAGGATTGGTCATCGGAACAACGGGTTCCGGCATTGGAGGTAAGTCGACCGAAGGTTGGACTTGTGCGGTACTTCGTGGGCTTGAGATATGCACCTCGTCCGTTGTATCCTTGGTAACTTGACTCATTGCCACAGGTGGAGGGGGCATTGGAGTCATAGGTCCATTGTGCGTCTTACCACTACGAGTGGTAATAGCATTCAACTCACCCTTAGGGTTGGGAATGGTGTTACTTGGAAGAGATCCCGAAGTTGAAGCTTGATTCTTTTGACTCATGAGAAGAGCAAGCACGCTATCGATCTTGCTATTTTGCTGATCAATCTTGCTACTAGTTGTTCTAATCTCAGATGTAAAATCATTCCTCATAGAGGTAATCTGATTTTGCATGGACACCATCTTAGCTTCATTGTTTTTGATGTAACTAACAATGTCAATAGAAGCTTGTGGAGGTGGAGCTTGAACATTTTGTTGTGGAGCGTGGAATCGGTTTTGATTATAGTTCCCTTGATTTTGAGAACCTTGATTTTGAAAATTCGATTCGATTCGATTAAACTGATTATTGCTGTTTTGATTGTTCTGATTTTGATTAAACCCAGGTGGTCCAAGGTAATTGTTAGAACGATAGCTTAGAAGGCTACGGTCCCCTTGAGGTTGGTAGGAGTTACCCCCCGAATTGTAGGAACCTTGAGCAGCATATACGCTCTCTTGAGTGAAGCCACCGGAGGCTGGACACTCGAAATAAGGGTGTGGACCACCACAAGTCTCACAACTTTTGTTCACGATATTAACTTGTTGATTAGCATTTGTGTGATTCATTTTAAGCATGGCGGCGGATATTTCTTCCAACTTTTTGTTGAGAGTGGTGAATTCCGAAGATGGAAGGGTGGTAGATCTCGTTGACTCATTCCTCTCGGCAGAGAATCCCAATATTGTGGTGGGCAGTCATGTTTTCGATGAGATCATAGCACTCTTCGGGTCGCCTTTTCATAAAGGTACCGCCGGCAGCAGCATTGATTGTGTCCGATGTCTCGGGGTTAACCCGTTATAGAACGTATCTATTTGGGTGACAAGCAACATGTTGTGGTTCGGACATCGGTCAATTGAAAGCTTATAGCGTTCCCATGCTTCGAATAAGGACTCGTCGGGAAGCTGCCTAAAATTGCTGATTTCATTCCTTAGTTTCGTCACCATCGACGGTGGAAAATATTTTGCCAAGAACTTGGAGATCATTTCATCGAAACTATGGATTGAGTTCTTGGGAAGACGATCAAACCATGCGGTGGCATGAAGCGTCAAGGAATAAGGAAAGAGGTATAAGCGAAGGGCGTCATCGGAGACCCCATTTTGCTTCATACTTTGGGTGACAGTGAGAAATTTGTCAAGATGCTTGTTGGCATCTTCACCCGGTGATCCGCGAAATTGGCAAAAGCTTTGGACTTGTTGAATCATGTGATGTTTAAGTCCAAATTCCGTGGCTTCGATGTTGACCGGGGCAATTGGACCGCCCCGTCCATTCATCGTGGGTTGGCAAAGCTCCTCCATCGTTCGAGATCGGAGCTGGATTTTCGGGTTGGACTTGGTCCATCCCTTGGATTCAGACATGGTGGGATGCTCAACGGTGCGTATCTGGGTACGTTTTCCTTGTTAAGAATCGTCTACGAGCTTGCGGCGAGTGCATACACTAGACGTAACTCTAAGAGACCTCAGAGTTAAGGAGAGAAATGGGAATTATGAAAATCTTTCAGATGAGAATGAGAATTATGAAGACGTTTTATAAAACTTGGGTGAGAAGAATCTTTATCGGTTTTCTGGTTCGAAGCGTCGATATCACAACAAAATCAATTAACACAAAATCGAGGCAAAACAACATTGAACTTAACCAATAATCCAAGATGAATGGCTTCTTTGAAAAAGGTACACCAATCACAGGGACACAAAGGCAAGTTTTATATCTTTAGTTCGGGAACTTATTATGGTCGCACCCCAGTTAGGTAGTGCCGCCTTGGTTTTCGGTGGTAATCTTTTAAGTTGTTTATTATTAAGAAAACGACGATTCTTTTTGTATTTTTATTATTTGATACATATATATAAACAAAAGAAAAAATATTTTTGTGTTTTATACGTTTTTGGATGTTTTTGGGTTTTTGGATTTTTTTAAGAAAAATATGGATATATATATAGATACAGAGATGGATGATATGGATGATATAAACAAATGAGTGAGTATTCAAACAACTAATCTGCTAGACGGAAGACAATTAGCACAGCTCCCCGGCAGCGGCGCCAAAATTTGATCTAACCAGTAAAACAAGCCTTAAAAGACTAAAAACTGCTCAAACACTGATGCAATTAAGATCAGAGGAGTACAATGGATTCCCGGGTCGTTAAGTCCCACGGAGACTCAATGGTGTGTCAAAACCAATTCAGACGATAGAATGATCACTAATGATAGTGATCGGAAAAGATTTGGATAGGATAATTACACTACTGAAAAAGATTATAAATAAAAGCGACTTAAATGCAAATTAAGAAAATTAAAAGGATAAAAGATATTAAATAAACGCTATCACTATTTTTAAAGTGATGAACGTTTAAAACCTAAAACGTACGTTTAAATTAAAAACTACGTTAACGTACAAAATAAAAAGTGAAAATAAAGAAGGAAAATACCTACGGATATGAAAAATACATTTTTACAATCCTAATTATATAAGAAAATTATTAGAAAAAGAAAATTATTTTTACAACTATTTAATTAATTATTATTAATTAAAAACTATTTTAAACTATTTAATAATACTCTAAATTAAAAGAAAATATGAAATAAGACTAGAAAAATAAACTTATGATTCTGAAAAATCTAAAATACTATAAAACTAATTTTAAAACTGAAAATATATTTTTTAGACTTTTTATGTATTTATTATTAATTTAAAACTATTTAAAACTAATTTAAATTATTAAAAATACCAAATAAAAGGAGAAAAATAGGGAAAAATACTTTTTAGGCTATTTATATTTATCTTAACCTAATAAAAATGAAAAACTATTTTTTGGAACCTTTTCTTAATTATTTGTATTTAAAACTATTTAAAAAGGATTAAAAACTAATTTAAATAAAGAAAAATAGCTAGACACCTTAGAAAAATCTGAAAATTTCAGGGAAAATCTAAAATGATAATAGGAAGCTGGGAAAAATAGAAAAACAGGCACTTGTGTGGGAGGAATTGAAACTGATGTGGAAAAGCTTATGAAATAAGCACTTAAATAAGCCAAATGATTAAAACTAGCCACCAACTGTTTACCAAAGTTCTAAACTGATAAAATAACTAAAATGCAACAGATCCTAACTATTTTTAACCACTGAATCACAATTTACACAGATTTGATGTTATGAACTTTTGAGCTAAAATCGCTTCGAGCAAGCTACTTTGAGCAAGAAAATAAGCCACACAATAAGCTACAGCTGCAAACTACAATTTGGAACTAGTAGTAGACCTGGTTGAGATTAAGTGTACCAAAAATCAGGCCATGGAAAGCTCTTTTGAGCTCTGTGCACAAAACTGCTGCACAAAGAGAAAAAGCTCGTGTCAATGAGCTTGTGGCAGGCGGTTGGCCTAGATTGATGAGCTTGTTTAGAGCTTTTAAAGATTTGGTAAAATTATACAAAAATGATTAGAAGAAAGAGGACCAGTTGAAGTTTTCAAATCAACAAGTTTCACTGATTGAGGCTTAAAATTGAATCCAAGAAAAATCTTTTATTTTGGCTCAAAACCGATTTTGTTTTTGACTTTTAAAGCAAATGAGCAAGTTTGACTTTGGTGAACTTTGGATCCAATTTTATCACTGATCTAGGTGTAATATGATGTTATAAACCTAATGCAAGCAACATTTAATGATTCTAAACACAAAACAATGGTTTGGATTTTCAAAAATCTCAACAGTGGACTGTTGAGATTATTTAAGCTTGATTTTGACTTGCGGTACTAAACACAAAATGTAAGACAGATATGTACTCAATTTAGTCTAACAAGCATGAACAACTGAATTTAACTCACAAACACACCTCTAGTACAGGTTTAAGTGATAAACCAAACACCCTTGTAATTGATTTGTTTTAACACTTAAATGAGACAAACACTTTGCAGCCTTGTATCAATGATCAAACCACATTCACTTAACCTAATTACAGCTTTTTGAACAGAATTTAACCAGTTTTAACTATAATTGAAGGTAATGCTAAGAAACTCAAAAATTCACTTACTAGGGTCCTAGCCACTATGGCTTGAATCCAAGAACCAAGATACCACTAATCTATCCAAAATCAACCCAATAACTCAGTAACAACCCCATTCCATGTCTGCTACACCCAATGACCAATTCTGCACATATTTACCCCTTGTTTGACTTTTGTTGACCAAGGATCATAATGATTGTAAACTTGAATTGGAGCTTGTAAAAGGCTATGTTAAGCTTATTTAAGCTCAATTCAACTGATAAACAAGTGTTATGAGGCTTTTGAGTATGATATGGAAATGGAAAATTTCAACAGTGACATAAAATGAGGAGTATAACATTAAACTGAAAATTGGTACTTGGAATCAGTTTCAATACATTCAAATACTTAAAGTGAATACATTTTAACAAAACATTACAAGTTTTACAATAAGTTGAAAGATTAAATATAAAAACGACATAAGTGAAAAAAAATGAAAAACTACAAGACTCCTCTTCTTCCTCCTCTTTTGCTTCTTTTATAACCCAAAGTCATTCTCTCTCTCTTCTGAATCTATCCCAGCAATCCTCAGCCCTTGGATGGCTCAAAATGATCTAAGCCGTTTAAATGGATTTTTGGCGCCAATTTTGGTATTATCCAATTGGGGTTGAGTGAGGAGGGGGGATGAGCATTTAATGCTATTTGGATGTTAGTTGGAGGTGGGGAGACATGGTGGAGTGGATTTGAGGAGGGGGGATGGGAGGCCTGGTGAAGTTGCAGAAGCAGTTGAGATGGTGAAGACTTTGGCGCCAAGTGGGTTTTTAACCAGATATAATAATCAAAAAGGGGGGGTTCACAATGCCAATTGACAGGGGTCCAAAGATAGGAAAGGTCCATTTGGTTTGACAAGGGTCCAAGGGTGGATAAAGGGTTTTAACTATCAAGGACCTTATTGCAATTTCTGAAAATTAAGGGACCTAAGCTGCCAATTCATCAAACTTGTTCCAAGGGCTGAAAATGACAAACTTCAAAAGTATAAGGACCAAAATTGCCATTTTGCAATTTTCCAGGGGGCCATTTACGCCAATTTTGAAACTTGATGGACCATTTTTGTAATTTTCTCAAACTTTTAATATTTTTCACCAAAGGACTAAATTTGACAACTTTTGATTTTAAAAGGACCTTTGGTGACTTTACTTTTGAAATTATATGCTCAGGGACAGTTTTTGACAACTTTTGAAACTTGGGGGACTGAAACTGCAATTTTTGCAAATTTGATATGTTTTTCATCCGATTTTGATATTTTTGCATTTAAAACACATAAAACACTGATTTGTGATATTTTGATCATTTTGATGTGTTTCTGAGTGTTTTCAGATGAATTTGCAGTTTATTTTATACAAAAATGATGAGTATTTACACACTCATCACTAAGATACAGGAACGAGCACAACAAAGTGGGTTACTTGGAAAAATCCAAAGGGAGTGACGATTATCATCAAATTATTGACTTTTTGAAGGCGTCTCACATAAGGTATGCTATCACACATGACCCTATCATCATCTTTGACTCATTGGTCAAATAATTCTGGTCAACGGCTACACTTAGATCTGCTGAGTTGGGTCCTCCTGCTATCCTAGCTACTATTGATGATACTCCTTACACCATCATTGAGGACTTAATCAGGACTTAACTTCAATTAGATGATGCTGGTGGTATTACTGATTTACCAATTGCTGAAATCTACTCTAGAATGAATAATATTCAGTATGTCACTGAAGGCAAGTTAACCTTTTTCAAGAACAGGTTTTCACCTTAATGGAAGTTTTTAATTCACGCCATTCTTCATTGTCTTAGTTCAAAGTCTGGTAGTTGGGATCAATTTGGTAGTGCCATTGTTGTTGCTCTTATTTGTCTATCTAATGGGAGAAGGTTTAACTGGTCTAGCTACATCTTTAACATGATGGTTAGTAACATTGGCAGTAATATACAGTTCTTAATATATCCTATATTTCTTCAAATCATTCTGGGTATCGACACTAGTATCACAAGACAATATCAGGTGTTCAAGCTATCTAGGAAATTTTTTTCAAATATGAAGCTCAACTATGAGGGGCCTGATATGCCACTTTTAGCTTCTATGCTTGCCTAAGCTCAAGAAGGTGAAGGTCCTATTAATGAACCAATGCATGAACCTGAAACTATGCTTGAACCTATGCCTGACCCTGACCAATCACAAACCAATTTGTCTTCACCTCCCAGCCCTCCAAGTCCCATACATCTCATACTCCAACAAGGTCCACTCAATCTCCAACTAGGTCCACTCAAACTCCACCTGTTGGTCACACTTCAGGAGGTGCAGAGGATCCTATTTCACTTGCTGCTATGTCCTCTATAGTTTCTAATCTTATGCATAGGGTAAACTTGTTGGAAACTGAGCTCAAGGACCACAAGAAGCTCTATAAGGATGTGGTGGGTAAGTTGGTCAAGAAAGTCAAAGCAATGGCAGTATAACTTAAGACCAAGAAAAAGATGGTGAGTGATTCTGATCAAGAAGCAGGAGGAGAGAAAGATATGGATTTGGATGCTCTGATCAAATTGGCTAATGCAGCTCTGGTTGCTGATTCAGATATTTCTCTTGGTGGCACTTCTAATGTTTCTCCTGGTGGTACTGCTGATGTTTCTTCTGGTGGTGTCTCCAATACTCCTGCTGATGTTCCTTCTGGTGGTGTCTCCACACATCCTGCTGATTTTCCTTCGGGTAGCTCCTCTGTTCCTGCTGATTCTCCTTTTAGTGTTGATCCTGTTGGTGTTTCAAACAAAGGAAAATCTCCCATGGTGGACGAGGACCATATTGTCAAAGTCAGGACACAAAGGAAGATTGAAGAAAAAAGACTTGGTGCAGAGGCTGCACAAAGGTTACATCTTTGAAGAACTAGCTAATTTGGCCAGACAAAGAGAAGAGATGACCAAAAAGAGACAACAAGAAGTTCTTACTTCTGCCATGTATTATAATAAGTCTGATTGGCTCAACATCATGGCTCAGGTTGAAACTAATTGTTAGCCTTAATAGTTTTTATTAGAAGTGATGGTCATTCACATTTAGGAACTTTGTAACGTGTGTTAGATATCGTGCTAGAATAGTCAACGGGCTCGTGGATTGGACTAAGCTAAATGGGTATTCGTTTAGTTAAGTTAGCCTTGTATAAGTTCATGTAACCCAATCCATGTCCAAGCCCATCTCACGGCCCATGGCCAAGCCTTAGGGCATCATCTCTCTTACTATAAATACCCCTCAAGTATGTCATTTGAGGGGTGTGCTTGAGTGTGTGTGTGTGTGTGTTTTCCCTTGAAGCAATATACAACTTATTGTTTTCATCTTTCTTCTCTCTATCTCTCTAAACATACATATGAATTCTATCATTCAAGTCACCAAGTTCTTTCCTTTCTTCTTATTCATACGCATAACGTATTTGTGTTTGGTTCGTGTGGTACTTGTGATAAAGATAAGGTATAAGTTCACGTGTTCATCTTGTGGTATAAGTGTTGGGTTTGTGATAAGGTTGATATATCTTAGGTTCTACAATTGGTATCAATCGCCTAACAATGGTTTAGGAGTGTTTGTGTTTGTTTTGAAGGGTTACGCATAAATCTCTCATTTTACATCTTTGATACGCATAAAGCTTTAATTTTTGCACTTAAAAATTCAAGATTCTTGTGGTTTAAGGTATATTTGGTGCTAAAGTTTCAGTTTTTTGCAAAAAGTTTGAAGCTTTACGTGTTTTTCTTCATTTTTGAACACGTTTTGGTTCGTTGGTCATTTCTACTCGTAACTTTTCTAAACACTTTGGGTGAAAAAGGTCAAAATATTTGTGTTATTGGAGTGTTTTTAAGGATATCTGTGCAAGAGAAATCGTTTGAATCATTGGAAATTTTTTACGAGTAGGTCAAAACCCTAGTTCTACTCGTAAGAAAGTCAACTACGCATAAGGTCCTACTCATAACCTTTTGGTGCAGATTCTTCGAGCTTTAACGGTTACTCAGTGCTTCCCTCACTTGGATAAGTGTGTGGAACACTTCGACTTGTGGATATCCCTTACGCTGTGGTGTAAAGGATTTTGGTTTTAACCTAAGTTTACGCATAAGCATAAACTCTTACGAGTAGAACTCTACGCATAAGATCACACTTACGCGTAAGGTTTTACGACTAAGTTTTTTTGTCTACGCATAAGCCTAAGGTTACGCGTAAGATACTTTCTACGCCTAAGGAATCCTACGCCTAAGATCCTACGCATAAGATCCTACGCCTAAGCTTCCTACGCATAATATCCTACGCCTAAGCCATCCTACTCGTAACTTCTGTTTCTACGCCTAAGCTCTTTCTACGCATAAGGTTAAAAAAAAAAAAAAAAAAAAAAAAGAGTTTTTTGGCGGGAAAAATTGAGTAAAATTTAAATTTTGAGGAGACTAAACGTTCAATTTTTACGCGAGATTCAAATTTTGGTTTAACTGTGAAAAGTTTGGTCAAAAATTCAAATTTTTGGGCCTAAATTCAAATTTTTCGGGTCAAATTTGGCGTCAAAATTGTCATAACTCAAATTTTTCATACGACCTTAGAATTGATTTTTAAAGTGAATTTCAAATTTTGGGAGAAAATTTTTTTTTCGACTAAGAACCGAGTTTACGAGTACGACTTTCAGAATCACCTCAACCGGGCTTAATCTTCATCAACCACAACTCCTTTATCGTTGAATCGATCCTACATCAACTTTATCAGATCATATCTTCATCAATGGCAACTCAACAAGACATTCATGCAGCCGGTGCCGAAAACCGTCCTCCTATGTTGGCAAAAGGTGGTTATCTTCAATAGACAAGTCGAATGCTTCGTTATATCAAGACAAAACCTAATGGAAAATTGATGATCAAATCCATTCAGGATGGACCCTTCAAGCCTCGACAAGTCCATGTCCCTGGAAATGCTGATGCAACACCTCCCATCCCACCATCCTCTCATCTTCAAACTGAATCAGAATACACTGAAGAGGATCAGAAACAAGTCGATGCAGATGACATGGCAATTCATATTGTCCAACTGGGTTTACCAATAGACATTTTTGCTGCGGTAGACAGTTGTGAAACTGCTTTCGATATGTGGGAACGTGTTAGACGACTATGTTATGGAACAGAAATTGGTAAACAAGACATGGAGAACAAGCTGCTAACTGAATGGGAGAAGTTTACATCTACACCAGGAGAATCCATTGAATCCTACTATGGAAGGTTTTGCACTTTGATGAATGAGCTTATCAGAAATAAGTTGGCACCCAGAACTATCGTTCAAAACATCAAGTTCCTGAATAATCTTCCAGAAGAATGGGGACGATATGTCACTATTGTCAACCAAACAAAAGACTTACATCAGGTGAACTTTGATCAACTAAACGATTTTCTGAAACAAAACCAAGCTGAAGTGAATGAAGTCAGGAAAGAAAGATTGGCTAAGAATCATGATCCATTGGCACTTATTGCAAAGACTCAACCTTCAGTGAATACACAACAACAAGCTTCATCATCTTCCAACAACAACAACTTGCAGCAATACATTCCACAACCACAAGTGCTATCCTCAACAACAATTCTATCCACCAGAACAACAAGTCATTCAACAACCGTATCCACAATACCAAGAACAAGGAATCACTGATCATGAAACTGACCATGTAGAAGCGACCTTGCAACAGATATTTTCTTTATTGGATAAAGCATTTAACAGTCGCATCGGTAATCAGGCGGTTCCGTATCAGGGTAATCAGTCGGGTCAGCATGTTGGAAATCAGATGGGACAGAATGTTGGGAATAGAGCAGTGGGTAATCAGAATGGGTATGTTGCAGCTCCAGTCGTTGGGAATCATGGAAATGTGAATCAGGGTAATCAGGTTAAGTGTTATAATTGTCAAGGACTGGGTCACATGGCAAGGAATTGTCCCACTAAGCCTACAAGAAGAATGGTGATTTTCTTGGAAAGCTGCTCTGTTAGCAGATAAGCAAGAAGCGGGGTTCAGTTGAGTCTGAGGAACATGACTTTCTCGCTATTATGGATGATTTGGAAGACCGAGAGGACATCAATGCAAACTGCGTCTTCATGGCAAATCTTCAGGAGACTAAGTACGACACTGACTCTGACGCACCTCCTGTCTATGACGCAAATGCAGTATCTAAGGTACCAATCATTGATCCATGTTATAACAATGTCATATGTGATGCGTTTACTCATGACGAACAGCATTCTGTGACATCAGCACCTACTTATGATACATACATGGACAATACGAGTTGTAGCAATACTAACTCTGAAACTCCATATGTGGATCCTAATGGAGGCTGTGTGGCACAAAATACTGAGACTGATGAGGAAACACGTGCTTATTTTGAATCATTAATCAATAAGTGTGGCATTGAAATTGAGAAAGTTAGAACGGTCAATCGTGAAGTTAAGGCCGCGAATGCTAAATTGACCGTTGAGCTTGAGAGTTACAAGGAGCACGCCAAAGCCTATGAATTTCATACAAACAAAATGTCCGAATTAGAAATTGGTTATCGAGATTCTGTTTTAAGAGAAAAAGAATTGCAAATCAAGTATAACACACTTGATGTGAATTCTCACTTGAAAATTAAATCTTTAAACAAGGAAATTTCAGATCTAAATGACCAACTTTCTAAACAAAAAGCACTGTTTTCTGATCTTGAAAACGAGAAGAAAAAGTTGATTGCTGATTTTTCAAAACGAGAAGATTCTCTTCTTGATGAAATTCTGGATAAAAATGAGAAAATTAAAGCTTTGGACAATTTGCTTCTCACAACGGGTCATTCAGATAAAACAAACAAGATGCTTTCAAACCAAGTAAATCAGCGTTTTCATACTTCACATAAAATGGCACTTGGTAACGACCCTTCTTCGTTCCTCAAGAAAGCTCAGAAATCTCAGAAATCTCAGAATGTGTTGCACAATGGAAAACCTTTGCATGAACCCATATTTGTGCATGATTCTCTTGAAACGTTGGAACTATCTGAGGAGAGTAGATCAAAAATGAAACAAAAGAATCCAGATCTTAAACCGATTGATTATAACAAATGGAACAAAATTAATGGAATTACTTTTGTTAATCAAAAAGAACAATCAACGTTTTCCACCACACCAAGTGTTTCAAACAAAGTGTCAACACCAGTTCAAAACCAGTTTCGAAACCAGTTTTAGTTTCCAAATCTCTTTCGAAAATCGAACAAATGTCTTCAAACAATCCTTTTAACACAAGTGATACTAGAAGCATTTTAGATGACGTTAAAACTAGAATTGGGTATCTTCAAGAGACTGTCAAGTCTAAAACCAATATTACAACTAACATCTGGTTTACTCGTCATGATGACGAAACAAAAGAGTTTTTAAAACCCAAAGTGCCCCTCCGTTAACTGCCATCAGTGCGAGGGTAATTCATGTTGAACAAGCACTTTTGAAAGAAACGAGTGACTTTGTCAAGGACCATAAATCCCTGGTAAAGCAAGCTAATGAAAGTATTGAACACATCAAAGTTTTGGAAAATTTAAATGATTCTCTCTTCGAAGATGTTATGACTACTGATATTATGTCCATTATTTTGCAAACATATTCTGTTGAAGATCATGAAAGACTCCAGTCTGAGACCTCCGCAATTGTTTCAAAATATGAAAATGCTCTTGCAAAACTTGAAAAAGAAAACGTGTCCTATTTTAAACAACTTGATCGAAAATCTGAGGAATGCAAGTATGACAAACTGTCGTATGAGCGTGCCTACAAGGACATGAAAGAGCAAAATGATCTTTTGAGAGCTCAGCTGGAAAGTCAAAAAGGAAAGGCTGTGGATACTAAGTTTACTAAACCATTGACTGAGGAGAGAGCAAATGTTCCCAAACCGGTTTCCAAACCAAAAATGTCTATTTCTCAGCCTCCTCCAATAGTCAATGAGAAAGATGATTTGTCAAAAACAGTCACTCCACAGTCCCTGCCCTTTAAAAAGAGAATTTTAAAAGTTTTTGAAAAGAAAAAGCGGTTTTTGAAAAACCAAAAGTGATTACACCTGGAATTTCTAGGAATATTACACGGAATGTGACCAAAAATCCAGTTAAAGAATCTGTCAGTTCTAACAACATGGTCAACAATCACTATCTAGAAGAAGCTAGGAAAAAGGCACAGACTCAAAAAGACGGAATTCTAGGTGCAACATCTAGGGTGATGAATTCTACAAGATTTCAAGGCACTGCTAGTAGTAGTAAACCATTACCTAGGAACACTCTACAAAAGACTAGGGATTGGCTTACATCTAAGAGTAGTTGCGCAAAAGAAAATGATATGCCCTTAGAAAACATCACTAGGAATTCTAAGTCTTTTTCGAACAAGAATCAATTTCCAAAAGACTGTAGTGACAAAGTTAAAGCTGCTGTTTTAAACAAGAATATTGAATTTGTCTGTACTACATGTAAAAAATGTGTCTTTTCAGCTAATCATGATGCATGTGCCTTACAATATCTCAAGAAAGATAATTCTCGTGCCGAGGCACAATCCACTAAGACACCAAATAGAAACAAACCCGGTGACAAGATGAACATCAAAAGGAAACCTAATAGGTGGATCTCTTCAGGACGTAGTTTTTCTAAAAAAGAGTCTTCCGCTGCATCTGATAAGAAAACAACTCCTAGATCTTACCTTAGGTGGATACCCACGGGAAAAGTTTTCAGCACAATAGGTCTTAGGTGGATTCCCACAGGAAAGATTTTTGATACTTGCACCAACACAGATAGTAGTGAAAATCATCAGGATAAGGAAGTAGAAACCACTACAACCGTTGATAGTGATCACCCTCACCGTGAGGAATCTTGTACTTCTAACACTGTTATTTGTGAAAACTCTTCTTCTTTGGTTGCAGGTGAATCAAATATCTCAGAACCCAGCTCATCAGAGGGTTCTAATTCTGTAAACTCTTCTTCTTCATTCTCTCTATCTTCTATCTTTGATTTTCCATTTCTTTTATAAAACCAACAAAAGCAAAATACAAAAATAGAAAATTTTCAAAAAATACAAAAACAATATAAAATCAAAAATCCAAAAATATTCTTCTCACGACATGTCTCTTGTATAATCGATATTCTGTACGTTTCTAGAAATGTCATTCAACAATGATACGGGTATGTACAGATGCTTGAGCGAGAGTTCTTTATTGTTTTCTAAAACATGTCGTTTCTCAAAATTTCTTCAATAATGGCTTTCGTATACTTCAGTATGAAACCCGGACTTCAACATAATGGCTTCTGAACACATCAGTTCAGGACCCGCGCTTCAAAGAAAGGAAAGTGCTTATCAAAATCAAAGCTTTTAAATATTTTTCAAGCATTATTCCTAAAAACAATGGCTTGTAAGTATTTCAGCTTGCAACCCGATCTTTAAAGAAAGGAAAGTGCTACGCAAAATCGATTTTCATATATATCGAGCACTTATCCTAAAACAAATGAAGATAATTTTTCTCTAAATATCTTCAAAAGATTTTCAAAATCTTCATCATCTTGAGTACCATTGATTCGAAATTTTTCAAAAAGATTTTTCAAAATCTCTCACATTTGGTACCAAGATAACTCCCTCTAAACCCTTAATTGATTCTAAATTTTCTGTATGAAAAATATGCTTTCGTTAAGGGGGAGTATAAAACAACAAAATTGTTCCAAAATTCATGCTAAATCAGTTTCTCTCCAAATGCTTTTCGAAAAACATATCTTTTAATCATTTTGTTTCAAAAACATCATGGATATGCTATTTTTGAGGGGGAGAAAAGTGATTAAAATGTGATCAAAAAGTTTAATGATCGTTGTTTGAATCTCAAAAGAGCTCGACTCAGAAGGAACCAATGAATTGACGAGTAATCAAAGTCAGTAAATGTACCATTTCGAGAAACTTGTGATAGACATGAACTTACATGGGTCTAACCTTCTTTTCAAGAAGTGTTTACAACTTCAAGGTAGTTATTAGAGCTAGTTGTCACCTAAAAACTGACAATGGAACTCTTTAACTAGGCAACGTAACCGTGTCTCGTGGGGAATTGTCTATCATGAGCCAATCAATTCAAAAAGTGCAAACTCTACCCTCGATGTGCAGATTTTTGTTAAAACTCATAAGCACATGTGAAGGGGGAGTGTATCTGAAAATATAAAACTCGCAGAGTGTCTCAAACATGTTTTCTATCATAAACACTCTGTGAGAGTTTCAAGAAAAATGGTTTTATGGCAACATGGGACAGTCATGGAGTTATAAGGTGACTAAGGATAGGTAAATCCGTCCTATGATCCGCCAGAGCCGGAGGGATCTACCCAAGGACATCACAAATAGTTAGTATTAGAAGTCCTTAGGAATGATTGAAAAAAGGAGTAATGTGAGAAAAGAGAAAGAAGGGGTTGAAGAATTAAAAAGAAAAGTAAAAGAAAGGGTGAAAAGAAATAGCCCTCCATATTCAACCTTAGGGCAGAAACCGGGTTCAATTCATCTGCTACTAGTTGTCACTAGATGACACTGGTATTGAAGACAAAGACGTCATGGACCCAGTGACGCACTGCACCTAACCTTCTAGCCACTCAATTCCTCTTAAAAGGATTTGTTTCACTCTCACTGGGAACCCTACATAATCTATCGACTTTCTCTTAGAGATTGTTGATATTGAAGAAGGAGACCCTCTCCCTAGTATCCGCTCAGGAAAACCAAAATGCACTATTGAGTCTAGAGCCACGAGATTCATCAAAAGATCTCATAGGAACACATGACATGACATCGCTTGTTGTTCATCAATAAGGACACAAGTGATATATTATAGAGTCCTACGCAGATCTTAGCAATTTGCCAGAACATTTATGAGAAGTTTCACTTCTGTGATCTTCAGTGATTGAATGGAAATTCCTGCCAGGGTCAACATCAAGCAGCCCTGACAGCAGGTCACTTCGGTAACTCCCCGTGGATTATGCTTAGTGTGTCTCAAACGGTCTACAGTCGTGGGGTGATGCTTCGGTGTACCTCAACGACTCATCTGAACTGTAGATGTACTTCGGTATATCGCGTTATCTCACTTGTGGGACTCCAGTTCAGGAACGGCCTTTGTGAGAATTAGAGATGTGTTTTCACACTATGCTGTTAACACCCTCGAAATTCAAACTTGTAAGTGTCGGAATCCGCTTATTACTAACTGTTTTTATGTTTCTTCTTATGGAAGCTCCGGAGCGGATGGATCGTGCAGACTCGCCACATGCTCATACCAACAACACATGAAAGTTCTCATCAAAATCAAAGGCAACTCAAAGTTAAAGATGATTCTTCGTCAATGTCAAAGAATCTACAAAGTGTAAAGACTCGAGAACTTCATCATTGGTAACCAAAAGTCAAATAGAAGTGTGAGCATGGTGGAGAATGACGTGGAGACACCTAACCAACGAAGTTGACAACGGCAGACAACCACATTATCTGATCACAAAGCATGAAGGAACAAAGAATCAAGACTATTCTTTATCTACACGCAAAGTTCAAGCTCAAGGAAAGTAAAGATCTTATCAAGTGGAGCATCATTTGAATGACCACCCCTTAGGGGGAGATTGTTAGCCTTAATAGTTTTTATTAGAAGTGATGGTCATTCACATTTAGGAACTTTGTAACGTGTGTTAGATATCGTGCTAGAATAGTCAACGGGCTCGTGGATTGGACTAAGCTAAATGGGTATTCGTTTAGTTAAGTTAGCCTTGTATAAGTTCATGTAACCCAATCCATGTCCAAGCCCATCTCACGGCCCATGGCCAAGCCTTAGGGCATCATCTCTCTTACTATAAATACCCCTCAAGTATGTCATTTGAGGGGTGTGCTTGAGTGTGTATGTGTGTGTTTTCCTTTGAAGCAATATACAACTTATTGTTTTCATCTTCTTTCCTTTATCTCTCTAAATACATACACGAGTTACACATCTTAAGTCACCATCTCATCTTTATCCTTTCTTTCTTTTACGCATATGTTTGTGTTTGGGTTTCACGTTTTATACGCATAACTTGGGTTAACGTGTGTTGGGTTTGCTTGGTGAAGTGATAAGGTTGATATATCTTTGGTCCTAACACTAATGCATCTCTCTCCAAGGCTCTATTGGGTGATGATGTGACTGAGGATAACTTTCCAGCTAGAATGGCTGCTTTGATCAAGAAGAAGAGACAAGCTCTTATTGAGCAGTTGGCAGAGGAAAGGAGGAACAGGTCAATGTCTCAGGCACAACAAAGAGATTTCATGAGAACTTTTGTCAAAAACCAGAGCAGTGTTGTATACTCTACTGGATGGACTGTGGCTAGGGTGAAACTCTTATCTGATGAACAATTGAGGCAGGAGTTTGAAAAGATTCAAAAATCTCTTGCATTCACTCAGATACAGGCTTTTAACAGGTCTTTGAAGAGGAAAGGTCCTGAGTTAGAAGAACCTTCATCTAAGAAGCAAAAGTCTACTGAAACTCCCATTACTTCTGATTCAAATGTACCTCCCCCACCACCAGTTGGTTCTGCTCCCATATCCACTCTCACAAGGAAGAAGTCTTTTGCCAGGCATACGCCCAAGTCACTGCTTAAAGATTTGGATTTACAAGCAGAAGATAAGACATTCATCAAGGTTGATTTGGATGAGGACTCAACTGATGAGGATCATGTTCCTTGGTCTCCTCTTGTTGGTTGGGAGGTGATCTCTACTCCATTGGGGGTACTTAATGCTATTTACAGGATGGATCAGTCTTCAAAACATTTTACCATTCTAAGGGAGATTCTTCATGCATCTAGTGGATCAACAGGATTTAGTAAAGTTGTATGGCATGGTGCTCCAATATTATGACACTCATCCTGTTGTTGGTGTTGGGTTGCTATTATTGGGTGATCTTCAGGTGTTGTTGGACTCTAAGAAGGTTTTAAAGGTTTCTTGGTTTGGGCTAATCAACGTCTTTGGCAGATTTGCAGTCGGAGGTTGTATCCTCTTTCCAATGTTCATGTTTTGGAAACTGTTTCTGGCATGGTGGTGTACATGTTTACAGATGTGACTTATCCTCTCTCAGTGAAGCTCATGGAAAAGATGCTTAGACTCAAGTTAGAGCTTGCCAATGATGTTGTGGGAAATGATATGACTACTGCTGAGCAATTGATTAGGTTTATCAAGAATCAACTTTTTGCTGCTCAAGTTTCTCCTGATTGATCATGGTACTCTATCCAACATCTTATGTGTATATATATTGTACTAATTGTCTTAAATGTTTTTTACTTTTTATTTTAGTAACAAGTGTTTTGATAAATGGCTTTTTGTAACTGAAAGTTTTTGGCTTATGTTCAAATCAATTTTGAGTGTTGGTGTGCAAAATTGTTTTTGTTTCTGGCACACAAGGTACAAACCTTAAACTCTTTTCAAAACAAATGGTATTCAACTCACAATGTCTCCCAGACAAGAAAGATTTGATTCACCATGAGGCTACGGCCTGGTGTGATTCTCAAATCCGTTGACAGCTGTAATCGTTTGTTCAAAACTATAAGGTATTTCAGTCACCCATGCTTCACTTGCTGAGAGTGGAATGGTCATCAGTACACCATGGTTACCCCTATTGGGTACCAAAGAACTGGCTAGTCCTGAGCAAACGGCTATAGGTAAAGACATATCAAATCCGTTTATGGCTGTGATGATTTTCCAAAAATCATTAGGGTACTCCAATTCACAATTGATTCACGTTCTAAGAGTTGGACTAGTTTCTAATTCACCAGGGTGATGTCATGATTCCACCAAAGGATTAGCTAGCCTAAGAGTGAGTAGCTACTTGGTAAAGGCTCATCAAATCTACACATGTTGCTGAGGTGGTTCAAATCAATGTTGTTGGTTCAAGATTTTCTACTAGTTCATCATTGTTGTTGTTTTTGGCATTCTGGTTCTATCAGGCTTATATCATTCCAAGGATACAGACAAAAAGATGCTGATCTGTGCAGAGTTTTTCAAGTATTCAAGTTCTAGTTTCAATCCTCATTGTTCAAGACTGAAGATCTATCTAGAAACTGGAAATTAACGTAGTCAAATTCCAGTTTAGGGGAGGATTGTTAGGAATATTTGTAATACTTAGTTATAATTGTAATACTAGTAGGTATGTAGTTCCTACTGGTAGAGTAGTAGTTCCTACTGGTAAGGTTATTATAATAGTTAGTACTGGTAGTTCCTATTGGTAGCGTACTTAGTCCTGGTAGTGTCAAATAGTTATTCCAGGATAAGATAATGGTTTGTTAGAGATGAGGATATGCATGAGCTAAATTAGGAAGAGATATGCATATCATTCTCACACGTTTTTGTTAATGCCGATTAGGGTTTCATCAATATAAATAGAACCCACGGCTTAGGGAATTGTAACACACCGAAACACAAAACACAATTATGCTTATTCATTAATAGAAATCCATAGAAGGATCTTTTAGTTTTATTAGTCATGTTCTTCTTATTAGTTGTGTCTATATTCCGCATAAATATTAGCTTTTCAAAGCAAGAGTCTCTCTTTTGTTTAGCTTGTGATTACATAGGTTATTCACCATCCTTAACAGGCAGTAAAGATATATCAAAGTGGGATCCAACAAACCTTTTGAATTCGTGCTATTTTGTGTACTTTGCGACTATTTCAGCCATGAAAATGATCATTTTACCCTTCAAATTTTTAAAAAATTAAGGGTAAAATTGTCACAAAGTACACACAATAGCACGATTTTAAAAAGTTGGTGTCACGTTGAGAAAAAAAATTCGCAACATACAATGACAAAAAGTGGCAAGTATGATCCCTTTTTATGCTAATATGTATGTAAACGTATAAAAATGGACGAGAACGTATAAAAACGAACCTTACTAACGTTTTAATAGTTAAATAAATAATAAAAAAAGTTAATTGCACCTTTCGTTCTTTTTGGTTTGCGAATTGATGATTATACCCTCATGGGAAAACCTGTTAACAAGAGTTAGCGACAGTTAGTGGCCTGTTAAAAAAAAGAGAAACTGCGTATAACATTTACCACTTAAGGTCAAATGGTACAACTTTTTTAGTCAAAAGACTAAAGGCTACATTTACCGCAAACCATAAAGACTAACGTTGTAATTTACTCATAAAATTATATCAGAACTCGATAACCCCTAGATTAAACAAACAAAAGGTCAAAGTTGCAACAACCATTCTTTTGTAACTTTCATTTGTACTCTGTAAAATTGTCTATTCATCGAACATCTTGACAACGACATCTCTAAAATTCAATCACTGTAGCTATACATACAGTGTGAGAGAGTACACGTAAACAAATATAGTCCGTGTATAACCAACCAACGTAGTAGTAGTAGATAGAATTAAGAAGACCATAATTACATTACAAGCAACTTGCACTCTCTTATTATTTAGTCTCATTTTCTCCAAATTAGTATTTATCATCATATACTCTTTTGTTGTTTGTTGAATAATGGCTAGTGATGATGAATCACCGATTGAATTTAGCTTACCAGGGATTGAAGATGTTCAGGATTTTCATTTGGTGAGCTTTTTAATTGTCATTAAATTTTTTTTTTTTTTTGGGTTTTTGCTGGTCCTAATTTGCTTGAATTATGATTAAATGTATGGGCTTATTGGTTTATTGAGGTTTGGAAAAGCTGGCCATAAGATGAAAAAAGTGAGCTTTTTTAGCTTTTCCATATCTCAAGAAGCTCATAAGCCCATAAATTAAGCTAATCCAAACACCCTTTTAGTTATCATGGATTTGGTGGCAGCAATAGTTTTATATGATTTTTAGTTCAAAAGTACTAGTAATTAAGTATACTTTCTGTGCGTGCTAGTTATACAAATGTTGATGTTAGATTGTGGTAGTGATTCGGTAATTTAGGGGATGTGTTAAATGGCTGAGTTCAGTCGCACTTTTTGTATGTGTTTTAGGCAATACGCATGGAAGTTTTTGGATTTTGAGGTTTTAATATTGGAATTTAAACAGGGAGATCAAGGAGATACATTAGATGCAGGGCGGTCGAGTCATCTTTATGATCTAATGAAAAAGGGCAACAAAGCATTCAGAGATGACCGCTATGAAGAGGTACATAATCATTTACGTGCTTTATTTTATATGGAAATAATCTTATAGGAGCTTAATTTGTTACAAGATGTAAAGGTAACTTTATTTGTTTATTCTTTTCGATTTGAAAGGTTTCTTTCTAATCCATATTGTTTAATAATTACTTAATTAGGCGGTTAATTATTACTTGAGAGCTCATAATATTAAACCGGATGATCCCGTCATTCTTAGCAACCGTTGTGTTGCTTACCTGAGGTAAAATCTTATCAGTTGTTACTCTTTGATTTCCAGCTGTAGATCTATTTCCTTAAACGGATAAATCATGTATAGCCTTGGTGTAGTACATGTATGTGTAAGTGTGTATTGAGTCTTTAATGATGTGAACCAGGATCGGCCAATTCCTGAGACAAAGGTCAGCTTCTGCGTCTGAACGTAGACCGCTGAGTGGGCTTGATCCTACAACCCATGCTAGCGTAAGTGATCTATATTGTCAAGCTCAGCTCTATTGTCGATTTGTATATTTTTACTTGCCATGTTTTTGAATCCTTGAACTTTTATTATTCAGCTTGCATTGAAGGATGCGGAGCAGTTTATGAACATACAAAATAATTCCGCAATGGCATATATCTTGAAGGCAAATGCCCTCATTTTGGTGAGACCACGTCCTGTTTTTATGTTTCATGTTTCTTTGATACATTCTATTCATGTCGCTCACATTAATAATATCTGTTGACAGTTAGAAAAGTTTGAGCTAGCCCGTGATGTAATTCGCACAGGTCTTCAGATTGATGCTTCAAGGTAATTTATTATTACAATATTTTTTAACCTGGAGAGTTCCGTATATTTTATCTTTTGAATATACTATTTTTCTCTATCATTTCCTATTCAGTATTTCCAAATAGGATGTATGATTAGATGCATTGCGTATTCTCTTTTTTGCCTTGACTGTGCAGTAAAATACTTAAGAATATGTTTTTCTGTTTCTGGTGTCGTGTAGCGATGCTTTAATGAAGCTAGAAAGGTTTACATCAAATATGTTCGGGAAGAGAAGCCATGGTCAGACACCACGTACTGATGACTTTGACTGCATTGTTTGCTTAAAATTACTATATGAACCAATTACAACTCCATGTGGCCATTCTTTTTGTCGTTCATGCCTCTTCCAGTCAATGGATCGGGGTGAGTTGACCTTTTGTTTTTCTCTCTCAGTAATTTCCTTTTCACATTTTGCTTCACTTATTTTCTTTTTGGATCCTTCAATATCTGCTAGGAAATAGATGCCCATTGTGCCGAACGGTTCTGTTTATCAGCCCTAGAACTTGTGCAATCAGGTGAGCTGATTACACTTAATTGCAGATGAATACAGTAATTCTAGATCTTATACAACGCTCTTACCATAAATACATAAATTCTCGTTTTTATACAACACTCTCACCATATTTCAATATCTTCACATTTTGTGTTGTCGCCGTAAAGTAGTCCTTGTGTTTTGTTAGTCAAGATTTCGTATTCCTAATCTAATTTATGATGCTTAGGCATTATGTTGGATGAATAAACACCAGTGACTGAGAATTATTCAACTGAATTGATAATTATAATTGTTATGGTTTCATTGGCATTAAACTAGTAAACTGTATTTATTTGCTGGTAAGTGATGATCACTTGGAGTTGGATTTAAGTAACATACACTTTGGTTTTTCTGTTTTTTTATTTTTGAGTAAAGTCCTAAAAACATCCATGTGGTTTGCCCTGTGGTGTGGTTTTCATCCCTATACTTTTTTTTGGAACAATTACATCCCTCCGTTAGTAAAGTTGGCACAAAATCATCCCTAAGGACGAACGCTGCAAAGAAGTCCCCGTTAAGTCCCCACGTGCTAGTCACGTGAGGGGTATTTTTGTCCATTTCTCACTCATTTCTGCCCAAGGCAGTGTTTGGAAAAGTTTGTTTCTTGGGTCAAGCTCACCTTTTGACCCATTTTGGGTGTTGATACAGTCCTAATTAGCTGTAAGTTAGTTTGTTCAACAAGTCTTTTAATCATTTTCCAAGTATTCAAGCAGTTTGCCATTTGTTTCCTTTTAATCTGTTTTTCTGTCTTACCTTCATAGCAGCCACTAGTCCTTTTAAGCTAGATTGTAGGTAGAATTAGGACTAGATTTAGATAGCACAAGTAGCTAGTATCATAACAAGCACACCATGAGTCCTCACAAACAACAATAATAACAAGAATCATAACAAGCACACCATGAGTCCTCACCGAGAGCCTAGGCTCTCGGCTTGACTGACGCGACACACGACACGCAACACGAGACCAAAAACACACGGATACCAACAAGTTTTACCACTTTTTATTATTAAAAATGTGTTTCCCATGTTTTTCTAACTAAACCCGACATCAAATGAGTCAACTCGTGACTCATACCACGAGTTACCAAAATAACGAGCTAAACCCGTGGGTTTTAACCCTACCTTTATCTTTGTCACAAATAGAGACCTGTGGTGGTGATAGGGTGGTGGTTAGGTGGCGCGTGGGTGAACGACGAGAGAGTGGGAGGGTTTTTGTGGCGCGTGATGTTGTGGATCGGGAAGGAAATGATGTGGGGAGTCTTTTGAGGTGGGTGGTGTGTGGTGGAGGCCGACGGTGTGGTGGTGGCGGCGTCCTTTTTCCGGCGGAGAAGGAGAGGGAGAGAGAAGGAGAGATAAGTGTGTGAGGTTGGTGATGATAATGATGGGTTGGTGGGTGGATATACCCGTTTTTTGGACAAAAATACCCCTCACGTGACTAGCACGTGGGGACTTAACGGGGACTTCTTTGCAGCGTTCGTCCTTAGGGATGATTTTGTGCCAACTTTACTAACGGAGGGATGTAATTGTTCCAAAAAAAAGTATAGGGATGAAAACCACACCACAGGGCAAACCACAGGGATGTTTTTAGGACACTCTTTATTTTTTATTTATTTATGAATTTATGAATTTATTTATTTTTTTATATTTGTTTCTCAGCGTGACACTGAAAAATATAATAGAGAGGAACTTCCCAGAGGAATATGCAGAAAGGAAACTGGAGAACGACAGTTTGGCAAATATGGGTCCTGATTTATTACCTCTTTTTGTCATGGATGTCGTCCTACCTTGCCAGAAATTCCAGCTTAATATCTTTGAAGCTCGTTACAGACTTATGGTTAGTTTCTCTTGATCTCATAAGTGGGACGATTTAGGTTGTGCTTTATCTTAAATGGGACAAATTGAAATTCGGGTTTTACTGTTTACACACTAAGTAATCTGATAAGTAAATTAGAAAATATCAATGAGCCAAACCAACCTTTACTAAGATGACCCGTTTTGACTTGTTATCCAACCAACATGACCAATCCATCTTGCCACTTGTAGTTCCATACTCCTGTGCTTATGGTTGACCTTTGTGTTCAAATGTCAGGTGAGGCGAATCATGGAAGGAAACCGACGAATGGGAATGGTAGATACTTATGTTCTTTTATTTGTTCCTATTATCTAAGGTGTACCGACATAGACACCTTAACTCATTAGTTTGGGCCTGTTTTTAATTGTTCTCATAATGTAGGTTATTCCCAACTCTACAACAGGATCTGTTGCTGAATATGCATGTGAGGTGGAAATTACAGAGTATGTTTCAGTCATGTGTCGTGTTACAAGCTATATCTTACACACAGAAATGTGTCTCAAGTCAATATGTCGTTACTATTAATTTGTTCCTAATAATGCAGTTGTGAACCACTTCCAGATGGGCGCTTTTTCCTGGAGGTATGATCTACATTTGAAGTAGAAATATTTGATTATTTATAGATAAATGTGTACGATTGACATATGTTTGATCCCTGCGTTTTTCCCATTTTTTAAAGGTTGAAAGTAGGCGAAGATGTCGCATACTTCGAAACTGGGATCAAGATGGGTTAGCATTAACATCATTAGCATCATTCTTGTTGATAATTTTTCATGTATGATTTGTGTTTATAGGTTTAGAGATGTTTTAAGTTTGCCACATGATTTTTTTATCTATAAAGGTACCGTGTTGCTGAGATTGAATGGATACAGGATTTGTCTCCAGCAGAAGGAACAAAAGAGAGATATGAAGTAATTATACTTCTGACCTCAAATTTGTAATTTTACCTGCTATTTCATAAGCTTTTCTAAACACAATAATATCAGTAATCTAGGTTTAAGATGAAGGGTATGACAGAAAACATTTTAATTTCAGTGCTTCTTGATGCCTACAGTTGAAGGATATGACAGAGACAGTGGCGGAATATGCTCGGTCATGGATAAAGGCAGCTCAAGATGCGGCGCGAGGAGGTAAATCTGTATGAATTTTATAAATTTGATATAATTTTCCATTAAGTTTCTCCGTTTTCGTTATACAATGATTTTGAATATTTTGGTGACACTTAAATTCATAATCATCTTATAACTTTAAATGATTTATAAAGGGGTGCTATAGATTTGTATTTCAGATTCGAGATTATAGCTGACAGTATCTAATGTTTGATAACCATAGAATAATAACTTTTGGATACTTTCATTTCATACCAACTCCACAAAAAGTAATTGTCTGAGGGTAAATAAAAATTGCTGTTACCCTTTAAGTTACCTTAGTTTGATGGACTTTAAACCCCTTTTCACAGTTTATACGGAAATATACTTTCTGGTAATTTATATATCCGACAAATAATCGACATTTGGTCAAAACAATCAAGCATCTGATTAGTCCAAAGAACAAACACTGCATATACGACAACCCTTTTTATTGCAGCTGATTATCTGATTTTGTTTCTTCAGTATCACATAATCACTTTCAAACATCACATCCAGACGCCCCCTAAGTTATCATCGTACTGGAAATTATTAGACCATAGTTTTAGTTAATCCTGCTTTAAAAATAAATACATTTTATATATCTGACTAGGACTTTGCACACAGATCAAATAAGACTTACAGAACTGCATAAAGCAGAAGGTTTGATGCCTTCAACGAGGGACCTAGAAAGCTTCAGTTTTTGGGTATGCTTAATTATTTGGCATTTAGCTTTATAAAAACCAAGTTGTTTTATTTTGAAACAATTATCGATACAACTTTTAAATGCAGCTTGCTACTTTGACAAATCGGAGACCACGAGAAAGGTTGGACCTCCTTCGCATGAGAGATACAACAGCGGTACTATATCTCAATCTCTAGTCTTTTATGCAACATCTAGCACCAGTTTTCATCATATGACCTTAGTTGTTAATGATTAGAATTGCTAATTTTAACAAAAATGTGTTAATTTGGTTTTTTATTTTTATTTTTTTCCAATGGGTTGAAACTCACATGAAGCGTAAATCTTATAGCTGCAACATCCCAAGTATTTATAATTAAAAAAAAAATATTATCGTTATCAAAAGAATAGTTTTTTAATCAAAGTTGATCAAAAACATTGGAAAAATAAATCCAGATGGGTCAACCCAGTTAGACCCGCGTAAAAATTACCCATTTTGAACTGAACCCATTTCGACCCGTTACCCAACCCTTCCTTTTCCAATCCATTTTAACCAGAATGATGGGCTACAACAATATGCTATGTACTAGAATAAATCTCCAAGGCAAAATGGATAAATTGATCACTAGGACTTTCAACCCAGTTAGACCCGCGTAAAAATTACCCATTTTGAACTGAACCCATTTCGACCCGTTACCCAACCCTTCCTTTTCCAATCCATTTTAACCAGAATGATGGGCTACAGCAATATGCTATGTACTAGAATAAATCTCCAAGGCAAAATGGATAAATTGATCACTAGGACTTCATTACTGCTTCTCGGTGAGAATCTCAGTTACATTTTCGTCTAGTTTTGAAACATAAATCATCAACGTAGGACTAAAGGATGTAAATCATCAAAGCCTTTAACGATAACTGGACAAACAACGTATAACCAATATGCTTAGAGTACTCCAGTGACATTCTCAAGGTTTACAAGTGCAAAAAACAATGATTGTCAAGTAAAACGTTATCTGTTTCACTTCCAGTCCGCCACCATGCTTTAAGTTTTTTTAACATGTTTGGAAATTAGATCCTTTAGAAAGAAAAGTCCATCTTAGACTTTTGTATACTAAAAATTCTTAAAAGTGACATATTCCAATGTACCATTGCCATGTCTCCAGGGAGCTCATCACTCGACACTATAAATTTTGTAACTTGACCGATTTCTTTACATTTATTGTTGATTTGTTACCTGCATATGCTATCCGACACATAGAAGTAGTACAAGATTCAGTTTAATCATATATTAAGTGCCCTCCATAATGGTTACTCAACATCGGTCAAATTACATGAATCCAATTATGGTTTTGTTTTTAAACTCCAGCAATTTCATCTAACTAAGTGTTGCTTCTTGCAGAGGTTGAGGAGGGCATATCATTACATGAAAGCCGAGGAATAAGGTTGTGAATTGCCAGGAATGTAAAGATTTAACTTATATTCATTCTTTTGTTGGCCATTTGACGTTCTCATATGGACAATGAATAATACACCCTTGGCCAAGAAAAATAAAAGCAAAAACAATATTTTCAAAATCTTTCATGCTAAATAAGTCGGAATCCATTATAATATACAATTATACAGTAAATTTTTTGTCATATAGATTTGGCTGCCAGCCATTTTTTATGTCTTGTATGATCCTACTTTTTTTCTTTTCTGGGTATGGGCCAACTTTATTCTCTAATACTTCCTCGCAGTCTGAGCGGTGAAATCACGAAAACTCGGACTGGAGTAAAACATGAAACATTAAAGCTACAACTATTTTGATGATGAAGGAATCTTGTATTAAGTGGACACATAACTTTGTTCTTCAAGATCTTCACTATGTAGGAGCAAAAGCAATTGATTAAACCTGCAAGCCGATAAGTTTTTATTTTATTTATTTATTTTTTATAGACAAGAGAGATAAACATCTAGAATGGAATAAATGAAAAAGAAAGAAACTTTGGTTGGTTAAGATTTCGAATAGAAAACAGAAAAATAAGAGAATTAGAAAGAAAGAGACTAGTGACCAAAATATCAATGGCTTTCAAATAGAGAAGGAAATTATTGAGAAAATAAAACAAAATTGGAAACAAAATAAAACGAAAATAAAAGATGATTTAGAAAGATTTGATATGGAAAACAAAAATAAAGAAAAAAAAAACAAATAACTTGAGACTTTGCTTGTATTATGTGTAAGGTGGATTGTTTGTTGGAAGAATTCTTATTTTTTTTTCTTTTTTTTTTTTTTTTTAATTATTTTTGAGATGTGACGGGGTGGTACAAAAGTGGGGCTTCATGACCGAGTAGGTCTCAAGATCTGCTCATGATACCATTAGTTGTAGTCAAAATCGAAGTCTTTCCTCAGGAGCTTCTTGTTTCCGATAATTTTTTGAACTTTCCCATGTGAAAAAGCACTAAATATTGGATCTGAGGGAGGAGCCTCATCATCTTCATCAACCCATTTGTCCCAATCAACTGTGACGTAATGTGGGGTCTTGGAACCTCCCTTCAAAAGTTTATTCCACCATTTTAGCTCCGCTTTCTCCAAAATGCAAAAAATACTTCTCCCACCAATATGTATCTTGATCTCCTCGTCAACTTTTTCGGCTAGTTCAAGCTTGATATCATATTCATGCTCACCAGCTGTAGCAGAGAGTGAAAAGACAGTACCTTCATCAGCAAGACTAGCTTCCGCATCCTTAGTACCAGCCAATTCAACTGTGAGATAAACCTTGTACATTCTCTGGGCCAACTTAATCTCGGGATGACAAATCATCTTTGTGTTCTTGTTTCAAGATGAAAGAAAAAAACCTAAAAAAGAAACACTGTCGACTGACTGATTATGTTAAACCCCGTGGGTATTATGTTAATTAGTGACCACTATTTATAATAATAATTACATGACAAATATAAAACCCTAATGGATAGACCGGGCTTGGGCCAACTTTATTCTCTAATGCAGTAACTTGATAATTCAAATTATAAAGTACCATGAATTCCAAAAAGGTAGAATGACAAGATTAACGTGATATAAACTGAGCCAACAGGTTCACCACAGTGCAATAATACAAGATACAATCTCTATATATGATTAAAAAGAGATAACAAATCCAAGAAAATAAAGCAAAAACAACCCAAAAGACCCAAACAAAATTCATCCCAAGAAACTACTAAACTGAAAGAAGTTTCCAAATTAGTCTCCCATCGTTACATCTGTAAGTTCTCTCCAAGAATACAAACTTAAAACTACAGCCTGAAAGCCAACCCTCCGTTGAATGTACTAAGTGGATGGGTCGGGGTTCTTGGGAGAGGATGATGGTTACCAGAATTTTGTTTACTCGTGAAGAATTTATGCCCCCAACAAACCCACCAATCCGGTTATAGCCTCAGCCTACTTTGCACACCGTTAAAGCCGGTTCTGAAAAATGTTAAAACCGGTTCTCTAAAATATCCACTAATGATCAAGAATATGGCTCAGGTGGGTCGCGGGTGGGGATCTTCACATCTTCCGCACAGATGGAGCCTCAAATTTTAATGACTAGAGGCCAAGTATCAATGCACCAAGAATGTGTACACAGGGAAATAAATGTTCAGAACATAAAGACCCAAAAAATCAAGAAACAAGGATTTGTTGAGATCATTTATGAGAACAAAAAACAAAGTGCAGTTAGAAAAGAAAAGAAAAAAAAGTATTTACAAGCAGCATTATGTACTTTAGAAGATGCCAGTCTCTAGCTGCAGTATCAAGGCAGCACAGAAATCCAAAAATAGCAATTGCGGACCGTTGATCTTCTGGACATCAACCAAATAGCTGTCCTCGGGAGTCTTGTAAAGCTGTTGAATCAAGATGAAATAATACTTCATTTAATTACATGTATAATGGTAGAGGTGGCAATATGGGCGGGTCATGTAATGGGTCATAACAATGTTCATTTCTAGTGCAGGTGGCATTGAGTTGACCTGAAATACCTTTTGCCCATTTTCTAAATTTTTTATATATAATTAAAGTGTTGATAACGATCACATAAACAACATTATTGTAATAACAAGAATAAAATTTTTAATAAAAAGATTTAGAGAATCTAAGCGTTATAAAACAAACTTCAAGTGACTTTTGACTTGTTTCAGATAAAGTTATAAACCACACACACATGTTGTCTACAACTAATGGAGTCAATATTAAACACCTCTAGAATACGTTAAAAGCATAAATATAAATTAAGAATAATGAAGGCTGTTTTTACCTGAATTTCAAACTTCACAATACTTTGTGATTGAACATTGTTTGGTGTAATAGCAGAATCCATGTAATGGTTCTCGTACAAATGGTCAGAAGTGATGGGTTCAGAAGAATAAACCCATCGACACTTGATGTTATAAAGCCCTATCTTTTTCCAGCAGACGTTCAGGTCTCTCAGAACTTCAAGCACTCGAGTCATTATATCACGAGGATTTGCGGGAATCTTCAAGAATCAAGAGGAGAAATTATTTCAGATTATACTAATAGATGACATAAAGAAAGTTCGGGTCGGGGCCTCAAAGAAAAGATAAATTTTGACTTTTAAGTCAAAAGGACTAGTCTTTTAACATTGACATGGAATATGAATAATTGTACGATTGACCTAAAAAATCTAAATACATATTGTTACTCCTGAAATCATGATGTTTCACTTATATATTGATAAAAGGGGTGTAATTTGACTCTCAGGGTCAAATGGAGTAGTCTCGTGACTTTCAATTTCATAGAATATGTTAAATCTTCCAGCCGAGTATCTTTCCAAGGTCCTACCATAATACATGTAGACGACTTTGGTGATGGATTTGTAATAGAAAAAAACACACAGAAACTGGGTTTAAAAATAAACAAGTTTGACCATGAAAGTCAAAGTGCACTTCTTTTCTCAGATATTGCAACAGCACCATGATTGTGACATGACAACACGAGAAAGATCATCCAATTATCTCATCGGATAAAGTTAAGTATAGTTTTTTCAACACACCTGCAGCCCGACGTTCCATTTTCTTTCACTAGGAAAGTTGGTCTTGAAAGAGGTATCACGAGTAAATCTGTTTGGAACATTGTCTAGATGCATATTAGCAAGATCACCCTCCTGCACCAGATTATATTCAACAGTCTGTCAATTCACAATGAAAAATGCAATTCTCTACGGAAGGTGTTATATTTAAACATTTTAGCAGTTGACTGAAAGTCACGCACCAGGGGCTCTGATACTTCAGCTCCAAGATACCCACCAGCCACACGAGACTGGTTATCAAACAGCAAATAATATGCAACCGTGGCCTGATATGATTAAAGAGTTAGAATGTAAAACCACCAAAAAGATTTCAACTTTATGCAAAATTATGAGAAAAGAGATCAAGTACATCATCTTGTATTCGGCTGTGAAGTGATTGAGTCAGATGGTTTCTATCGAAGCCCATGTTAATCACTTTTTTCATGATCTCCTCATCAAGCTGACAAGTAAAACAAGCATTAGGTTAGAACCGAATTCAAAACAGTCATGTGTGGTTATGCTGCATCAAAATCCTACTTTTTAATGTATATACATAATCCTAGTAACTCAGATATCAAAGTGATCCACTTAAACTCGAACCTTTGATATAACCATATAAAAAATATTGGATGTACCCTTTTCAGGTGCTCTTTGGCATCTGGGGCAGGAATAGCTAAATAACGAGGAAGTTGAGCTTTGAACCAATGGTGCTGACGGAGGTCAGCAATTGTTATTCGCTTTAGTGGATCAACCACAAGCATTTTGGGGATTAGATCTCTGGCTCCAGGTGACAAATGACTTGGAAGAGTATAGATTCCAGACTGAAAAAAGAAGATATTATCAATTAAGCATCACGTACACCTACAGCCTAAATTCACAACACTTTTATCTTTCAATTTTGTATGAATAACAGGCATTTCCTTTTCCATAAAGTTAAATGCTAAATAAAAGGGAATACTATACCTTAATTTTCTTAAATAAATTGGGAATGTTCTCGTCATCAAAAGGAAGAGTGCCACATAAAAGAGCATACAAGATAACCCCACAACTCCAGACGTCTACCTCGGGCCCCGCATAAAGTTTACCAGAAACAACCTGCATATCAAGTATGAATCTTAGGATCTTGACTATAATCCTGTAATTATGTACAAAATCAACACTAAATCAAAATATTTTCCTTTTGGAGTAAACAAAAATGGCATGAAATACCTCAGGAGCAGCATAATTTGGGCTTCCACAACTTGTTTTAAGAAAATGCCCGTCTCTCATTATATTACTCAACCCAAAATCGGCAACCTTAACATTGCCTCTAGAATCCAACAGAATGTTTTCTGGCTTAAGGTCTCGATGGACTACCATATTCCGGTGGCAGTATTCTACTCCAGAGATAATCTGTTTTGGACAATAAATTTACAAAGATTTTAAGAATGAGCTTATTATTGTGTGTGATGTTTTTTGCCTAACAAGAATCACATTTGCTCAATTTTACAACTTTACCTCATATTCTCTTCATCCCTAAAAGGTCAAATTTTGATTTTTTGTCCAGGAAGCAATCTTTCTTGAAACTATAACATCAATAAATACTTAATATTCCTAAATTACACTTTCTATTTTTATTAGACGCGGGTAAAGAAGTTGCTCTTTTATCTGGATATAATAAAAGCCTAAAATTTCCTATTAAGTTGGTCTTTAGATTTGCTTATAAATTCAAAAGTGACATGTTACCTTTATCTAACATTTCATATTCTCCAGATATATTCTGGATCGTTTTTCTTTTTTCGAGTAGAAAGGATCACGAACATACCTGCTGGAAAATTTTGCGAGCTTCATTTTCATGCAGTCTCCCTTTCTCTACAATATAATCAAATAGCTCTCCGGACTTCACATACTCCATTACCACATATATATCTAGGGGTGTCTCTATCACCTCATAAAGTCTTATAATATGAGGATGAACAAATAACCTACAAATTTTGATTTCACGTCTCACTGCATAGATAACACATACGAGAAAAAAATCAGATAAAGTATCGAGAAAAAAAATTCAAAATGATAAGCAATGTATTATGATCATACCTTTCTCCTCCATCTCCGGGTTCTTGAGTTTTCGACGATTAAGAATCTTGACAGCTACTTTGTAGCCAGTCGAGATATGTTCAGCAATCTTGACCTTACCGAAAGAACCATGACCAAGTGTTTTCCCTAACTTGTAGTTATGTAATAATGTATCCATGCTACCAACTCCTCTATTTGTTCTGTCCATATTTCTGATATAAAAGTACGACGAGATATAATCCATCACAATAAGTTTCACCATAGTTAAAGAATACAATTTCAAGACATATTAAATCTATCTCAATAATCGCTTCTTACATGCTTCTCCAAATTCGATTGTTTACCCTAAATAGTACAAAAATTTATACTATAATAGCTTATATCCAAACACTCCAGATAGATTACTGTGAGTCAAAGAGCAATAGTTTAAACGTGCACCCAAAATCCCAAAAAGTACACCTAATACAGAACCTCATAACGGATTAATGCTTAATAGTTAATACTATTAATAACAATATTAAGAATCCTAATCTCACAGCCCCTTATCTTTCGTAAAAGATAATAGAGGGATGCTACATTGTACGTAAACCTGATAAATTGCATAGCACACCAAATAGAGCACACCTCAAGACGTGATACCAACTTAGATTAGTTAAATAAATTATGAAAATACTCACTCCATCTCACTAACACTACATACATGATACTATACTTCTTTTTTCCTCGATTCTGTTTAAGAGGCTATATTACCACTTCATCCAATAACCAGTGTCATGGTCCATTAAACAGAATTGTAAATAAACCTAATAAAATGCATAGTCCCTTTAATAAGAAATGAAAATACGGTAGTATTAAATTAAAAAGTTATAAAATGTGATTCGATAACAATGTCCTTCAAACAAAAACAAAATTAAAGCGCCGTCTCATGTTCGTGGATTTTGAAAGTACAAGGACTAAAAACAGAACGCGCAACATATACGTCAGTACTGTACGTCACTTACCCTAATCAAAATCGCCACTAAAGGTGCAGTTACTATAACAAGTCAATCATTAATTCTACTAAAAAATTCCTAAAAGCCAAAATGCCGCGTTTTTCACACAACATCAACACGCGTCTATCATTTTCTTACAAATGCATCACAAACATAAGATCACAACCAAAAGATCATTCAAATTCAACAAACATATCAAACATCTCTTCATCCCCGTTGACCAAAGTTGACCACACACATTCACCATCCAAACAACTTCAAGATTCAACAAAATCAGCTAACCATAACTAATTTCACCATAAAAACTTAACCCATTACATAAAGTTACAAACTTTATCATAAACCAATATCCTTTTGAATAAAAAAAGAATCCAAGAACCAATAACATTCGGATCCTATAATTCGGGTTTTTATTAATTCTTGATCCATATTAGCATTATCCTCAATAACCAACATTAAACACTAATTAAACCAATAAAATGATCTAAGAAACTAAATCAAACAATACCCAAATCAGATTATAACTAAAACATTACAATAACTAGCTCATATAGTTTATATAAAATTATTAATAAAAAAATTAAGTTTAAATATAAAAAAATACCTTATTTAGAATTAAAAGAAGATCATATCTGAAAAAACAGATTCTGGGTATGATTGTTGAAGATTGAAAACAAAATTTTATTTTATTTTCAACTCTGAGTCAGCATTAGCAAATGGATATGCATTAGCCGTGATCATGATTTTGTAATCTAACCCTTAAAGTTTAGTTGTGTAGGCTGTTTGTAACCTTCATCTTTTGGTTTTGACAAGTTTTGTTGCTTTGCTCGAAACTATGAAATTGTCCAATCTTTAGAATAAATATGTTTGGCGAAAGTAATGGTAGCCACGAGAAGTAGTACTAAATTGGTGTTTGTTTGATAAAAGTGTTAACGTAAATGTAACTATATTGTTAATTAATGTGTTTATCTAATAAGTGACTCGAGAGCATTGGTTAATATGTATTTATTAAACTCGAATTTTCTTTTTTATATAAGAATTTGCATTTGATACAAATTAGATTAGATTTCTAAATTATCATAATTAAATATGATTTTTATTTTAGTGAACTCAAAGCTACCTTTTATAATCACGTTAAGTCTTACCACGCGAACATTCATCCATAAGACAAACCATTAATTATAAAGTCTAAATGCTAGTTGTTAAAGTGTAAATGCTTATTAACTACTTTCTAACTATACAATAGGGACGAACCCATGATTTTCAATAGGGTGTTGCACAAAAAAATTGTTAGGCTAACTAAAGTTATACAGTAAGAAACGAAAATAGCAAAAAAAATTATTGGGGGTTGCACAAACCAAAAAACGGCAGTTTTGAAACTTTTTGTACTTCGTGACCTGAAATCGAGTGTAGCTCATGCCACACGCGACATCCATGTAGGTCTACCTCTGCTATAGTGTAAATCTTAGACTATAGGTAATGGTCGGGTCACGCACCACCCCTTTACCCAACAAATACCTTACGCGTGAGGTTTTAAAAAAAGATAGTGGTGAGGTTGGTGCCTCTTGGTTCACGTGCAAAATGTGGGCCCTCCTTTTTGTAGCCGTAGTGCTATAAGAAAATTACACTACTTTAGTTTTTACTTATAAATGCCCCAAAACTTCAATATTTTTAAACACAACTACTCATAATATATACTACTTTATAATGTATTCATGACATTCCTAAAATAGCAACACACTTACTAATAATGAAAAATAAAATTACATCTGGAAAATTAAATGTCTTAAATTTATAAATGTGTAACAGCCCTCAAATAAATACCTAATAAATGTTATTTTTTAACACCTCTACAATGACAAATATATGTTATTATACATATTGTACAAACTAATAAAACACACAAAATTTCATACAATTTGTAGGAAAACAAGTGATGATACACAGGGTTTTAAAAATCGGACCGGACCAACGAGTTCAACCGTTTTAACTGGGAATCGGAGTCATCACCCGTTCGACTAGTCAATAAAAGCCGTCCAAAAACGAACCTGAGAGGACCGTTAGAATCGGTAAAAACAGATTAATTGGGCTGGACTAGGATCATTTTCTTCTTGTCTGCTTGTCATTGTTATTTTGTTGCTGTCTGGACTTTAATCTCGGGTAGCATGCTAGTCTTACTCAATGTATACACAACTTCTCAATCTTACTTCAACATTTTTAAGCTCTACCAAAAATCATGGATTGTTCTCTTCCACATATCATCGAGGAAATCAGAACTGAAGTTCAGAAACAAGTAAATGAAGATAACATGCGTAAGCAAGCGATTATCGACTTGCCTGTGTTGTTTAACAAAGCGAGCACAACTAAAACTGATATGATTAAAGTATACGAGGAATGCAAAGACATTCCGCAAGAAAGATGTCCTTTGATTCACAGTTGTCCAAAAGATGAATCTTGGAATGATTACGATATTCATTCTGATTTGTTTGATTTGGCGGGAAAAATACAAAATCAAACAGTGCTAAAATAGTTTGGATGCATGTAAAAAAATAGGATGATTGTGTTTTTCTTTTCTCGTAATATTTAATTTCAGTTTTTAATATTTATGATGTTTTTTATTTTTAATTTAATGAATAAAAGTTTTAGTCTCGTTTAGTACGTTTAAATTTTTAATTATCTATGAATTGCTTATCATTTCGTACATTTATGTTTTTGTTAATCTATGTTATATTTTTAGTTTATGAATAAAAAGTTTAACTAAAAAAATGGGTACAAAGGTGAGGTGGTGTGACCGTTGAAATGTAAGAGGGTGTGAAGGGTGGGAAGAGAGCAAAGAGAGAAAACTGAGGTGATGTTGGTGTTGAAGGTGAGATGGTGTGACGATTACCTTTAGTCTTAGGTGTTGTAAAACGCTTATTCTACTAGTGTTGTAATTTGAAGCATTTAGAAAAACTAGGAAGAAAAACAAGCATTATGTTATAAGCGCTAAATATTACAGAAACACTTCCAAAAGCTTTGTTGTTAAAAACGTGCTTTTGTTGTTAAAAACGACATCTTGCGTAAATAGTTATAGGAGAGGAAATTCGTTATGAATGGTCATAGAGAAATGCTATTTATGTAACGGATATTCTTTCTTAAAGACTACTTACGTAATTAGGTTCAAGAAATAAAATTTAATCATTTTTAGCTAACTAAAAAATTCGGATGCTATTAACTTAAGATAGTTTTTGTCTGTCGTTTTCTTATCTTAATCAATAGTATGTTGTATGTCAAATCATGTTGTGGGAAACCAAATGGTTTTAAATTTTCCATATATACAACAAGTCATTTATAAAAGTGAATAACCTTATCTTTAGTTCCTAGCAATGTTTTGAAACCCGGATTGACTCGATCGGATGAACCGGGAACAAGACCGGGCCGGATGTGACTGGGTTTTTGCTTGTTGAACCGAATTAAACTGCCAGTTTTTCGCTGACCCACTTTGATAAACCCGTCCTGTTCATTACTTTTTACCAAAAAATCTAACAATTCTTTTTCTAAGTTTAATTAACAAGTTGAATTGGTGAGAACTAATGTTTGTTAAAATTTTGTAAAATAGTAAATTAGAGTTATAAATTTTTTAGAAAAAACAACTAATTAGTTTTAATATAAACTACTATAACTTAAAATCATAAGTGATTATTGTTGCAAATATTTGCTATAATAAGCTAGACATTGAAGTATCTTTTGTCTGTCACTAATAAAGTGTAGTTTGAGTTTGCTTGTAACTCAAGATCATTTGCTAGACATTGAAGAAACCAAGTTCATGAATCTTTTTTTTCAGCTTCTGCAACGACATAGGCTAATAGGTATATCCCATTGTTGCTATCAATTCTAACAGCAGTAACAAGTTGTCCAAGGAAAAGGACCCCTCATAAAAGCACCATCTAACCCCAACAACTCTCATTGATAAGCCTCAAATCCTGCCTTCAAAGCACCTAAACATATATAAATTCTCTTGAACACTCTTGTTGGACTAGAGGGATATGTTGTAGCTTGAACATTAATCATAATTGTTGTATTATGGTTTATTTTCTGCAACTCTACTACATAGTCTCTCAACATGGTGTATTGTAGCTTATGATCATCCATAATCTCAGTGTCTTCCTTTTTTTCCTTTTTTCTTTGTCCTTAATGCCTTTTGCATAGACACTTGAAGTTAAAATTGTTTAGAAAGTTGTGTGGAAAACTAGAAGGGGTGGGGTTGAATAGTTTTACCGATTTTAATTTAAGTTTCAAAGATTTAGATTCAATCTTATGTGAATTCTTATGGATGAATAAATATTACCAAGCAATAAATAAAGTAAGTAAAGAATGCAAGTAAAGTAAATGATAGAAAGTAGCGACACAAGTGATTTATAGTGGTTCGGCTACAAGGACACCTTCCTTGCCCTACTCCACTCCCCGAGTACCCTACTCGAGAGTTCAAGCACTATGTCAAAAAGCTCCTTCAAATTGGCGGAGAAGCCTCACAACGTCGCTTATACTTTTTCCGGTACAAAGCTAAATACCGAGTTCTTCCACGAGGTAGAACTAAACCTTTACACAACTATTACACAACAACTATGTGAAATATGAAATACAAGATATGCTACTGAAATCTTGTGGATGGACAAATCAATCAAGGACCCTTTTCTTGGATGACTTGTAGAGTAGCGTGATCTCGCCTTCGTGAAGGACCTAAAAGAGAATCACAACAAAAGAGAGAAGAACTACAAGAATGATCAAGTGGTCAAAGGTTAGGATAGTGAGATAATATATGAGAGAGTTGTAAGAAGAAGGGTGAGAAACAATGAAGAAATGGCTCACTATTTATAGGAAAAAATGCCTTCTGTTCCACGGTTCCGGCGGATCCCTTACCAAAGGGATCCGGCCAGTGCAATTCTAGGGATCCGACTGTCTGGGTCAGCTTAGTCCGGATTTTGGATTGCAAACCGGGTTATGTGTTATGAACTATGGGTCATGGACTTTGGGTCATGGGTACCCAACAAGATACAATGTATCTAGACAATGGGTCATGGGTCTTAGGTCATGGACATTGGGTCATGGGTCATGAATAATACCCAACATGATTTCATGCATGATGTCATGCAATGGGTCATGGGTTATGGATTTAGCTCCATGGGTATGGGTCATGGGTCATCGGCCATGGATATTACCCAACTTGTTACATATTTTATTACAACATATTATTATTACAACATTTATGTAAATGACCGAATGTATGTACTTTTCAAAACAACATGTATTCTTAGAATTTAACTTATGATAACTTTATATTTGTTATCAACAAAACTTAACGAGATCGCTAAATATAAACAAACGTTTTTACAGTTTATTTGTATTAATAAGTTGATCTTGAACAACCCTAACTAGAATTTCAGGATTGACTTGAACTTGGTCTAGTATATGCTTTGAAAGAAACTTCTAGTCACAAGCTTTGATCTCTCTTGACTACAAACACCTATGTTCATATTTATAATTTCTCACACTCCAAATTTCACAGCCTTGTTGTTTTGCAACATACAACAACCATGAGGCAGCCTTTTGGTTCCTCGTTGCATGCTCTCATAGGTTCCTTCCTTTTTCTACCTCTAGTTATTGGGCCCTGTCTTTTCTTTATGCATGTACCCAGCCTATCACCTTCACTGGAACCACAAATTGGTATCCACACACTTAGCTGTAACTCTTGTTTTGTCATTCTTAACCAAAAGCAAATTCCTCCTAGTTTCTATTGAATGCATGCATACATTGTCTTTGATTTCTTTTACAGAACCAAAATTTTGACCATAGTAAAAGAATTTTTCCTTAGTAACTACTTCTGCATCACTTAACTTTGTTTCCTGTATTCCTTTAAATTTTTCTTTCTTATATAGTCTACATCATTTTCAGATCCACAATCACTTTCAAAATCATTATTATTTGTGACGTCTCACTCATTTTCCAAAAATAAATCATCTGGTATCTGGCTAGAGCTTCCTATATTGGCTAACTGTCTAGTCTTACTCACTTAGAACAAAGTAACCTCAACATCAGGCTCCTCAAAAGTATTCTCTTCACCAGCCAATATGTTTGCATCTTCAATGTTCTCATTAACATCATCATCACTCTCATAACTCTTCTCCATTTTCACAAACAATAGCGATGCAGGTTTTACTGACCAGATTTTAATATTTATAATGTCTCGTTATACCTATGGTCTACCCTAATGCACTAACGGGCAGTGTACCCGGTCGTGTGTAGTGTAGTATTTGGTAAAACCGAGGTCGTCCCAAGAGCTATGTGTGTTGGATTATTACTAAGTCTAGGTGTCACAGATTTTAATATGATTTCGATAAGGAATTAATTAATTAACTACTAAAGCAAATAAAGGCAAAGGTTTAATCAATAGAGGAGAGTGGTGCTAACCTAGTTATTCCTCCTAGCTAGTAATGTCTACGTCTAATTACTTCCAATTACTTCAGGTGGGGTCAAATTCGAGAGGACAACATTTGGTCAATTCGCACTAACCTATCAGCAAAGATGCCACCACTGGAGAAATCAGGTGTCCCTTCATAAGTCCAGTTGTTCCTGGTCTCCTAAGCCAAGTCATTAAGTACCGCTACATACTAGATTTATAATAGTGAGTGCCCGGGCGTTAGCAACTTAAACACTCACCCCCTAATTCTTAAGTTCATCCAAACGGTAGGTGATCAGTTGGTCAAATCGCACAAGTAGAAAGGGTCATCAGTTGGTCATATCTTACCATTCCTGTCTCAGTCTACTCACTTAGGGTCAGTTGGTCATATCTCCTAAGCAACTAGCCTCTACCGCCATTCAAAACTACCAAAACAAGGGTAGCTACCAATAAACTATGCATGCATATTGTCACAATTCTCAATTTTTGGTCATTTCTCAAAACAATTCACGTTTCACAATTTCATCATTAATCGTAAACTAGCTTTGCGTGTTCCAAATTCGCGTAACCTTTATGGTTTAGCGGCGAATTCATGATCATATCATCACGAACATTTCATATGGACTAAGTTTAGTCTACATTTCATTAACATCATTTGCATCATGTTAGTTCATTCATGACTTTACATTTCACATTAAACGCGTAAATTTTATATTAAATAAACGTTATCGCGTGAGTTATTATTTTGAACATTTAATCCGATGCTTTCAAAAATGATCCCGACATATTTTTATACTTACATTTAGTTTATAAAAACTATATTTTGAGTTTACCTAGTGTTTTAAATTTATTTTGTACATAAATCGTTAAATTTATATTATTACGACATTTTTCTTAAAAACTACACGATAATTATTTTATCACTCAAATTTCACAAGGAATGTATTTTTTACAATTTTTATGATCTCATTATACTTTATTTTGATCTACTAAAAATTTCTTTTACTTAAAAGCTACCATTTACCTTACAAGTTACATTGAAACTACACATTTTTACTTACACTTTTTCTTACAATTATACAATTATATACATAATATAAAGAAAAAAAAATATATATATTGTGAAACACAATCCCCCCATATCCGGCCATGGGGGGGGATGTATCTTAAATGTTGGTAGGAAAAATCTTCACTTGTTAAGACTAACACTTCACCTCAAATTCCTACCTCATTCATTCTTCACAATTATTTCACAAGTCAAATAAAGTTTTCTCTCTTGGTTTCTCATCTCTCAAATCCGGTTCTATCAAAGGTGTACAAGGGATCCTCAAAATTTTCAAGCTCAAGTGTTAAAACAATCTAGATTACACTCTTATTAAGGTTTTGAAATAAAAACCTAGGGTGTTTAGGTTAAACCTTTGTTCTTTGCACCTCATCATATCACTTGTAAGCATCTCATGTTTATTTTTCATCTTACATATTCATTTCATACTCATCTCATCATTTTTGAGCTAAAGCATGCAAGACTTGTGTTGTTTATACCATTTTTACATTGATTTTAAGAGTTCTATATATAAAGGTCATCCTATAATTATCCCCTTGTTATATATTGGTCTTGATGATGTTTAGGAACCCATGACACCCTAAGAAGGTGTATGGTAGGAATAGATTAGCTTTGGAGTTGATTTGAAGGGATTGGAATAAGTTTAGTACGAGAAAAACGATTTTCGACAAGTATATAAAGTGGTCTGTCCTTATTTTGTTTTTCTGGAAAATCCGACAGTAGGCACGAATTTTTGGCCTTGATAATTAGAAAATATACTTTAAAACGAATCCGTGGCCGCTTGAACGGATTAAAACGGAGTTATAACGAAGAAGTTATGAATTTTCAAGTTTGACGACGAAATATATATTTTTCTGAAATTTCAGCAACCTATTATTGTTTTATTCGAGTCAAAAAACGAGCCTTAAGCTTTACAAATCATTTCGACTTATCAAAAATATATTAGTATACTTTGATACGAAGCTAAGGACATATAATACGTAAAAAACGGATTTGAAACGACTAAGATATACACGTTTTCATAAAATTGCCGTAACTATTATTTTCAGAAAAACTATATTATTTTACGAGACAAGTGTTACGGTAACTAAATCGACCATGTTGAAGGCTGTTTTTATCTATGATGTAGAACTTTTTGGAACGAAATGTCTTCTAATAAAATCGAGATCACCAAGCATATTTTTCAAAACGACCAACCGTTTGTATAGCGGAGTTGTAATAAATTATTTACGGATGCTTAAACTTTGCCGAAACTCACTTTTTACACAACATTTGGACAAAATCACTATCTTTAACCTTTATTATCTTTATGTTCGAGACCTCTTTGACGAAAACTCATGAACTGAAACTTCTAGATTTTGATACAAGCTTTCCAAAACCGTCGAGTTCGTTTTCTAACGTTCGACGTACACCATTTTACGACTAGTTTTTCGAAGCCATTTTTGTTAATTTCATGAAATTTCCGACGACATTGTTTTACGACGAAAAGTGATAATTTCACGATAAATCATTACGAAACTATTGTAGGATGACATTTTGACGTAAATACTTGTAAAGTAATTTAAGAATGGTCAAGACGTCAAAAGAGTATTTTTCGACGATAAGTATTATTTTCAAAACTCGCAAATGGTATAAATAACATACGAAATGCATGCATAACATTACATCATAACTCATTACATATCATATCATTCATTTTAGGTCGCGGATAGTTTCCGAGCCTCATTTTAGTGCACATCATTTTGTTAGCATATCAATCACACCAGGTGAGTTCGTAGCCCCACTTTCTATTACTTATTTGTCTTACAAACTCTTTGGGGGAGATACATGCTCAAACTATTTTCATTTAATTTCACAATTACTCTAAACGTTTACTGATTACCGTGAGTTTCATAGCCCCTACTTTTATACATTTTCAATTACTTTTGGGGGAGATACATGCTCAAACTATTTTCATTTACTTTCACAAGTACTTTAAACTCTTACATATTACTGTGAGTTCATACCCCGCTTTTACTCATTTAAATTCTTACAAACTATTTGGGGCGAGATATATGCTTATTTATCCAAACATTTAAACTCTTTTGCCAAACAACACTACCTATACTTTAGACTTGATTGCGTTATATACTTGATTGGGTTATACTTGATTTCATATACATATTTGGAACAAACATACAAGAATTAGTGGCTCCAAATTAAGTTGTTGGAAGGCTATTAATTTACAAACATACAAGAATTAGTGGCTCCAAATTAAGTTGTTGGAAGGCTATTAATTTACAAACATCCCAGCATTTATATGTTGGAAGGCCATTTTTATGGATACAGCCCAACGTGAGCGTTGGAGGAACATCCCAACACGAGTTGTTGGAAGACCCTTGTGGTGACATTTATACTTTTAACTACTATGATACATGAATACATGATTGACATACTATTTTTAGCAGTGGGTTGTAAACACACAGGTTGCAAGTTTTGTATGGGCGGGACTTGGAACTGAGTGGATTTACGATGCCTTTGCTTTGCGAACTATTATAAATGACCAAAAACCTTGCCTTTGTTACATGAACGCTCTTTTAAGGCTTTACTTGTTAACCAAACTCTATGAACTCACCAACCTTTGTGTTGACACTTTTTAGCATGTTTTATCTCAGGTATTTAAGGCATTCACTTCGTGGCATGCATATGGGCACATCATAGAGTCGTGGTGACGACGCGTCTCACATGGGATTTATACACTTTAAAAACATCGTTTGGCTTGTATCAAACCTATTTCCGCATACATTGATTTTTCATTTGGGACCTACATTTTGTAAACTCTGATTATTTTACTTAATCAAACGATGTATTTTCTAAACGACACTTTAGGTCGTTCGATATAACTGTAACTTTGATGCTATGACAGTCCTCCCCAAGGTATTCCATTCCGCTGAAAAACACGTAATTTGGGGGTGTGACAGATTGGTATCAGAGCATCGGTTATAGAGAACTAGGTTGCATCATTGACCCTAGACTATAACTACATCATCATAGCATCTCATCACATCATTATAAGTGCACATTCTTTATACATGCGGACTTATGACTCAACACCAAACATCATATGAGTCGATTAGTCCAAGCATTGCATAGTTACTCCTAAATTATACATAGCCTGATCACCTATGTCTAATTCAGGAAGAATCATGCAATGAAGGGAGTAGTAGTCTCATATGTGTAAGCAATTCCGTAATCAAGCCAAATTTTCAAAAGATTTTCTTCAAACCACTTGTTTCCAGTTTGATCCGAGTGACAGTTCTTGTTTGATGAGTTGCAAAGATCGAGCTAGAAACAAGTTGTTACCTAAACCGATTTAGCCTAATCGTATGACAGTTCTTGTTTGATGAGTTGTGGGATTAAGTAAAAATCGGTTACCAAAAAGTCTTTTAAAAATTTTGCTTGAGAATGGGAAAGCTTGTCTCATCGAGCCTAATCATAAGAAAGCATGTATTTAGGGTGGGAATTGCTCACGATAGCACAGGAACGTATCTTGTGGGACGAGTAACTCATATGCATGAGCATTGACATAATCATTTAGACCATACACGAGCATAAACTTTTAGAACCCTTGTCGAGGTTCGAACCATAGTATCATCGATTGAATCACGAGGACGTGATTCCTCTGACATGGGAAGAATGTCACAATTCTCAATTTTTGGTCATTTCTCAAAACAATTCACGTTTCACAATTTCATCATTAATCGTAAACTAGCTTTGCGTGTTCCAAATTCGCGTAACCTTTATGGTTTAGCGGCGAATTCATGATCATATCATCACGAACATTTCATATGGACTAAGTTTAGTCTACATTTCATTAACATCATTTGCATCATGTTAGTTCATTCATGACTTTACATTTCACATTAAACGCGTAAATTTTATATTAAATAAACGTTATCGCGTGAGTTATTATTTTGAACATTTAATCCGATGCTTTCAAAAATGATCCCGACATATTTTTATACTTACATTTAGTTTATAAAAACTATATTTTGAGTTTACCTAGTGTTTTAAATTTATTTTGTACATAAATCGTTAAATTTATATTATTACGACATTTTTCTTAAAAACTACACGATAATTATTTTATCACTCAAATTTCACAAGGAATGTATTTTTACAATTTTTATGATCTCATTATACTTTATTTTGATCTACTAAAAATTTCTTTTACTTAAAAGCTACCATTTACCTTACAAGTTACATTGAAACTACACATTTTTACTTACACTTTTTCTTACAATTATACAATTATATACATAATATAAAGAAAAAATATATATATATATTGTGAAACACAATCCCCCCATATCCGGCCATGGGGGGGATGTATCTTAAATGTTGGTAGGAAAAATCTTCACTTGTTAAGACTAACACTTCACCTCAAATTCCTACCTCATTCATTCTTCACAATTATTTCACAAGTCAAATAAAGTTTTCTCTCTTGGTTTCTCATCTCTCAAATCCGGTTCTATCAAAGGTGTACAAGGGATCCTCAAATTTTTCAAGCTCAAGTGTTAAAACAATCTAGATTACACTCTTATTAAGGTTTTGAAATAAAAACCTAGGGTGTTTAGGTTAAACCTTTGTTCTTTGCACCTCATCATATCACTTGTAAGCATCTCATGTTTATTTTTCATCTTACATATTCATTTCATACTCATCTCATCATTTTTGAGCTAAAGCATGCAAGACTTGTGTTGTTTATACCATTTTTACATTGATTTTAAGAGTTCTATATATAAAGGTCATCCTATAATTATCCCCTTGTTATATATTGGTCTTGATGATGTTTAGGAACCCATGACACCCTAAGAAGGTGTATGGTAGGAATAGATTAGCTTTGGAGTTGATTTGAAGGGATTGGAATAAGTTTAGTACGAGAAAAACTATTTTCGACAAGTATATAAAGTGGTCTGTCCTTATTTTGTTTTTCTGGAAAATCCGACAGTAGGCACGAATTTTTGGCCTTGATAATTAGAAAATATACTTTAAAACGAATCCGTGGCCGCTTGAACGGATTAAAACGGAGTTATAACGAAGAAGTTATGAATTTTTCAAGTTTGACGACGAAATATATATTTTCTGAAATTTCAGCAACCTATTATTGTTTTATTCGAGTCAAAAACGAGCCTTAAGCTTTACAAATCATTTCGACTTATCAAAAATATATTAGTATACTTTGATATGAAGCTAAGGACATATAATACGTAAAAAACGGATTTGAAACGACTAAGATATACACGTTTTCATAAAATTGCCGTAACTATTATTTTCAGAAAAACTATATTATTTTACGAGACAAGTGTTACGGTAACTAAATCGACCATGTTGAAGGCTGTTTTTATCTATGATGTAGAACTTTTTGGAACGAAATGTCTTCTAATAAAATCGAGATCACCAAGCATATTTTTCAAAACGACCAACCGTTTGTATAGCGGAGTTGTAATAAATTATTTACGGATGCTTAAACTTTTCCGAAACTCACTTTTTACACAACATTTGGACAAAATCACTATCTTTAACCTTTATTATCTTTATGTTCGAGACCTCTTTGACGAAAACTCATGAACTGAAACTTCTAGATTTTGATACAAGCTTTCCAAAACCGTCGAGTTCGTTTTCTAACGTTCGACGTACACCATTTTACGACTAGTTTTTCGAAGCCATTTTTGTTAATTTCATGAAATTTCCGACGACATTGTTTTACGACGAAAAGTGATAATTTCACGATAAATCATTACGAAACTATTGTAGGATGACATTTTGACGTAAATACTTGTAAAGTAATTTAAGAATGGTCAAGACGTCAAAAGAGTATTTTTCGACGATAAGTATTATTTTCAAAACTCGCAAATGGTATAAATAACATACGAAATGCATGCATAACATTACATCATAACTCATTACATATCATATCATTCATTTTAGGTCGCGGATAGTTTCCGAGCCTCATTTTAGTGCACATCATTTTGTTAGCATATCAATCACACCGGTGAGTTCAGTAGCCCCACTTTCTATTACGTATTTGTCTTACAAACTCTTTTGGGGGAGATACATGCTCAAACTATTTTCATTTACTTTCACAATTACTCTAAACGTTTACTGATTACCGTGAGTTTCATAGCCCCTACTTTTATACATTTTCAATTACTTTTGGGGGAGATACATGCTCAAACTATTTTCATTTACTTTCACAAGTACTTTAAACTCTTACATATTACTGTGAGTTCATACCCGCTTTTACTCGTTTAAATTCTTACAAACTATTTGGGGCGAGATATATGCTTATTTATCCAAACATTTAAACTCTTTTGCCAAACAACACTACCTATACTTTAGACTTGATTGCGTTATATACTTGATTGGGTTATACTTGATTTCATATACATATTTGGAACAAACATACAAGAATTAGTGGCTCCAAATTAAGTTGTTGGAAGGCTATTAATTTACAAACATACAAGAATTAGTGGCTCCAAATTAAGTTGTTGGAAGGCTATTAATTTACAAACATCCCAGCATTTATATGTTGGAAGGCCATTTTATGGATACAGCCCAACGTGAGCGTTGGAGGAACATCCCAACACGAGTTGTTGGAAGACCCTTGTGGTGACATTTATACTTTTAACTACTATGATACATGAATACATGATTGACATACTATTTTTAGCAGTGGGTTGTAAACACACAGGTTGCAAGTTTTGTATGGGCGGGACTTGGAACTGAGTGGATTTACGATGCCTTTGCTTTGCGAACTATTATAAATGACCAAAAACTTTGCCTTTGTTACATGAACGCTCTTTTAAGGCTTTACTTGTTAACCAAACTCTATGAACTCACCAACCTTTGTGTTGACACTTTTTAGCATGTTTTATCTCAGGTATTTAAGGCATTCACTTCGTGGCATGCATATGGGCACATCATAGAGTCGTGGTGACGACGCGTCTCACATGGGATTTATACACTTTAAAAACATCGTTTGGCTTGTATCAAACCTATTTCCGCATACATTGATTTTTCATTTGGGACCTACATTTTGTAAACTCTGATTATTTTACTTAATCAAACGATGTATTTTCTAAACGACACTTTAGGTCGTTCGATATAACTGTAACTTTGATGCTATGACAGTCCTCCCCAAGGTATTCCATTCCGCTGCAAAACACGTAATTTGGGGGTGTGACACATATACTTAGAAATAATTATGCGGAAGTAATATAAACGCAAACAAAACAATTAAGGAATCATAACTAGGCCAGCACCAAGAGGTGCTTAGCCGCTCATATTAACCATACAAATCAATTCAATATTTACTGTTACGAAATACATGAATCGAAAGTAAAGAAAAGATAAAATGCTAATGCTTATCGTAGGGGAGTGATTTCTCCTTTGGAGACAGCTCCGTATGCTGCTCTAGACCTGCCTTTGGCTTCTTCCCACGTTCTTTGGTTGTGGTATGTGAAATGGGATGCTTTGAAATGCTGGAAATCGTGGGGTATTTATAGGCCAGATCTGGGTTACGGCGTAACTAATAGAATAGTTACGCCGTAATCCTCTATTCCATCGTAATTTGCACTAGATCTGCTGGTTACGGCGTAACCTTATAAGTAGTTACGCCATATCTTCAATATTTCTTGGTTACGCCGGAGTTTATGCAATAGTTACGGCGTAGTTATCAGCGGCGTGGAACCTCATTTGACCTAATATAGTTACGTCGTAATCTTTTGGGAGAGTTACGCCGTAATCTTCTGATGAGTTGGCTTTCTGAGTCACGCTTAAGTTATGGCGTAATGTGAGAGATGAGTTACGCCGTAACCTCTTCAAAGTCAGCATACTATGATAAATCTTTGATATTTCTCCAATTCCGCGTCTCTTTAGCTCCAATGCTCGTAATTTACCTGAAAGTGGAAAACAATGGAAAACAAGCGTAAATCCATATAAATGATATAAATTACAAGCATTATCGGGGGAAATTGACACTTAATATTCAGGATAATTTGATGTTATCAAATATCCCCCCACTTGAACTCTACTTGCCCTCAAGTAGACCTTATTAGATAGATTCCTAAAAAGATATTTCCCATAACCTGGAAAATATAAGTTTACAAATCCCTTATGCTAGAATAAAACAAAGCCGAACACCTCACGAAATGGGAACGAAACACTCAAATCTCTCAACTATTCTAAGTGTCAATTTCAGGGTGATCACTCAATCGCACAGTCGTAGCATGTATCCTATCATAAGCTTGGCGGTTACACAAATCTCCACCACTAGAGTTAAGGGCTAAACAATTTTAGAAGGCAATATGGGTAAACACGACAAAGGTTAAGGGGGTGACTCGTCATTACTAACATGTCACGGCGAAGTGGACAAAATCAATGATACATGACCAAATCCATGGCCAAGACACCAAAGATTGCTCGCTGCATCATCTAGACATGCTTCTTGACTAAAGGGTAGGATAAGACATGGAAAATATAAATGGTGTAAAATAAAAAATCAAGCAGGTAGTCTAAATCTATAACCAAGTCATCACCACTTACCGTCCGCCCAAAGTTCAAGCTTTGAAGTCAAGAAACCGGATCGTGAAATACTAGGTAGATGTGTCATTAGAGGACGTCATGATGGGCACACTACCTTTTCTTCAACTGTTGGCACACTAACCAACTCCAATATTCGAATGTGACCGAGGTGGCCTCCTCGATACTAAATCTATAAAAAGCTCATAACATAGTGCTTATAACATCGCACTTTACAATAACTAAATAACATAACAATTTTTATTTTTTTTTTCTTTTTTATTTTTTTTTCGAATCATCATTTTATTATTATTATTATTATTATTATTATTATTATTATTATTATTATTATTATTATTATTATTATTATTATTATTATTTTAACATAACAATAACAACTAACATAATTTCCCCCACTTGAGATGAACAACGGGAATTCGGGGGGTCTTCAATGATCTTCAAGAATATGTCATCGACGAAAGAGTGATTTCCGAACCTTTCCACTTAAACCTTGAACTTAGGCAAATGATGACTTCCCAATCACAAATAAAGACTACAGGGTAGGCTAAGGTGTAAAGGTGTATCAAAACAATATATTGGGTTAACAAAATGAAAGGAATGGCTCAAATTGGTGTATCTAGGGGTATCTTGCACTAAAGGTGAGTGCAACAAAAGAGTTTCACATGGGGGTCAAGAAGTCGAGGTGACTAATCGATAGACACACAATGGTAGGCTATTTGGGTGATAATCCTATAATATTGCCTTCTTAAACTGAATAGTCCAAATACATCGAGCTAACTGAACATACCTCGTCTATGGTCTCGAAATGATGCAAAGGCCAAGTTCTAAAGTTTACAAGCTACTGGCACACTCATAATTTGGTGGATTTAGGGTAAAATATTGGAAACGGATAAGGCTAATCTCACCATATAATATCAAGGGTTGTATGTGCTCGGTTAAGGTCTAATCTAGTTAGGTTAAGAAAAACATGTCAAAATTTTAAAAATAGCATAATTTTTCAAAATAAACTAGAAAAATGAGGGCAAAATAAAGTTCAGGAGATAATTCTACTCCTGTCCCCCCACTTGAATTGTACAAAGTCCCTTTTGTACTAAGCGTTAAATAAAGGTGAAGAGAAAAGTAGAATTAGAGCGATAACTTCCCTGAAATTTGCTCCAAAAAGAAAGAAGGCCCACGAAAAAGAGACGTGCCTTCATATAAGCATCCATGAGCAAACTTTAATCCCTAAAATCACACTACCGACAAGCATAATTCTAAAAATAAAAAATGAAAAATGAAAAACAAACCTAACTCACTTTCGTAGGAATCACGGTTGCATTTACCATATGCAACAAGCCTTTTAAACCACTTGGTGTCCCAAGTGGACGAGTGAAGTCTCGTGAGGGTTTACAGGGAACACACCCACAAAGTTCATTTAAAATACTAATACAAGGTTATTGCGTTTCAAAATGAAAGAAGTAAAGCAGAGGAAAGTTACGTCGTAACTCTTTGAGGGAGTTACGCCGTAACTGGCAAAACCTGACATATGCTGCAAAGCATGTGGCTACGGCGTAACCACTGAGATGGTGTTACGCCGTAATTGGAAATGTATCAGAAATTCTGCTGCAAGGGGTTGGTTACGGCGTAACCACTGAGATGAGTTACGCCGTAACTGTGGTCAGATCAGCATGCTGCAGCAGCAATTACTCCAAGTTTCCTACAAAAATGGTTAAAAACACAAAACCCTACAGAAATGGAAATAAAACAAAAGAAAGGGATAATTCGGGTTGTCTCCCGAAAGAGCACTTTTCTTTATTTACGAGTCTTTAAGTTAGACTCAGATCCGCGGGGCTTTATGGTGGCCTTTGGACTTGGCCAACCTCCTCTATGTCTTTCATTAAGTTATTCCTGATCCAAGCGACATTGGTAGCTGTGCAGAGGTATTCTTTGATTCCTACTTTCCGAACTTTGCAGAATTTTTCGTCCGGCCCCAAATGATACCTAGTGAATTCAAATCTTTCGGCGAAAATCGGTGGTGGTTTTTTATATTGGATCCCAAGGAGCTTGCACCTACTTTGCTCATACTCCTCGTCTTCTAGGTCAGTCATCCTTGCTTTATATCGTGGCTCCTGGTGATCTATTATTCCCTTTATGTTGTAGTTATTGGTTTCAACTGAATTATCCAAATGCTTATACTTGCAATCTTTTCTTGTGTCCATCCTGTCATCATTTGTTGAGTCACCCGTATCTTGAGGAATCTCTTCATCAGGATTATCTTCATTCATGCAGTCCTTCCAAATTTTATTTTTAGTGTACGTATCAACTTTTCCATATTTGATCTTTACCCAATCGTTAAATCTTAATCCACCTGACCTTTGTAACTCGGTTCGCTTATTGTCAGTTGTTGACTTCCACAGAAATTCGTCAACTCCTACTCTATTGGCATTACTTCCTCCATTACAGTTGTCATCGTAAGGATCCGTGGTTGTTGTTTCATGATTATTTTCAGAGGGTTCACTGAGACAAAGATCAGTCCATATTTTTCTTTTATCATTATTGCTAACTTCTCCATACCTAATTTGTACCCAAGCTTCGAATGTTATCTCTTTGTCATTGGTTGAGGACCATAAGTACTTGTTGTTTTTTACTCTTTCCTTGTCATGTCCCCCGTCACAAACGTCCAAGTAAGGGTTGCATGAAGCCCATAAATCATATCCTTTATCGTGGTCAATAGGGATAGCCGTACACCAATGATATTTTAATTTGGGAAAGTACTTGTAATCCACTTTCTGAACTTCGTGCCATATTTCGTCGGACACGTTTTCTATTGTTCTTGAGGTGCCATCGCGTTGTATTCCTCCTTTGTTGTGTTCCTTGACTTTCCTTCCCTGCATGTTACGATCATTAGTAGCGTAGTGCTTGTGTGCGACGGTGGGAGGAATGATTTTGTTTTTTCCTTTCTTGATAACACAAACAGTTTCGACCAGGTGACATTTTCCAACGTCATCCATATTCAGTGTGAGCTTTCTATCGTTAATTTTCAAAGTGATGATTTTTTCAAAAACATTAATCTTAGCACGAGCAGTAGCCAGAAGGGGTCTTCCCAAAATTAATGGAATGTCGAGGTCTTCTTCCATGTCTAAAATAACAAAGTCGACAGGAAGAGTAAAATTATTTATTTTGATGAGCACGTTCTCAACTATCCCTCTGGGTATGCTAACCGTTCTATCAGCCATTTCAATAGTCATGCAAAGGGGTTTGATGGGGCCAAGGTTCAATCTTTTACACATGGGAAATGGCATGATACTAATACTAGCTCCAAGGTCAGTTAAGGCATTGATATTGTGTAAATTATTAATAGAGCAAGGGAGAATGAAACTTCCTGGGTCTTTTTCCTTGAGAGGGGTCTGATTCAGGATGACTGCAGAGCATCTGGCGTTTAATTTTACTTCATTCTCCGTAGCAGCTTCAATTTCCGTCTGTAATTCATCCCTTGGGAAGCTCGTCTTGTTATACATGGTTTTAGCTTGTTTTTGCAATCCGGAGAGCTCCTCTTCATCGTATCTGAAAGGGGCATATAGGGGTTTTCCGTTGTTGGAGAATATGGCATTACAGAAACTATCGTCAAATGAATTGTCTTGATTAATTTCATTTTCCTTCATCTTTGGTTCTTTTTCGTTATCCTCCAAATCCTCATGCTGACCAAGGAGAGTGGTTCTAGTTTCCTGGAATTTTTTGAACAATGCGTTCATGTTGGCTTGCCGCTTATCATCTTCTTCCAGATACTTATTTATTGATTCCTCGAGCGAAGAATTTCTTGTTTTGAAAGAATCCTGATTATAACTTTGATGGAAGGGTTTTCCTTCTCCATACATTACCTTCTCGATTCGGGGGCATATATTTTTCATAGGAAAATCTCCGGTTGGGCCCCATTCTTCACTTTTATCGTATCCAATCCGAATAGCATGTACGTTTTCTTGGAGTTTCTTCATATCTCTTCCAAGGTTTTCCAATTTACTTGTAATGGTGGCAATGCTTATTGAACCTCTTTCCAGGTTTTGGTTGTTCCCCCCATCGTGCCATTTTTTAGAGTGATCGGCAAGTTTCTGAATGGCTTCAAGGGCTAGAGTAGGAGTCATGTTCGGGATTGGTCCCTGAAAGTCCAGCATCTGTCTTGTAGTTACGTTGATTCCTTTGTAGAAGATATTGACCTTTTGCTGGTTGTTCAGATCATGTGTAGGACATTTGTAAAGTAGATCGTTGTATCTATCCCATGCTTGATACAACGTTTCGTCGTCTTCTTGCTTGAAATTATGGATCACCAAAAGCTGGTTAGAAATCTTCGACGGAGGACAATACCTCTGAATGAAGTGCTTCTTTAGTAGAACCCAAGTATTAACTGCCCCGGCGGGCAATCTTTCAATCCATCTTCTGGCAACCCCAGTAAGAGTCATGGGGAATACCCTTAGCATAGCAGCGTCATGAGACACACCTGGAATGTTGAAAAGGCTTGCGATGTATAGGACATTTTCACCGTGCTCATATGCATCTTCGTCCCTGTTTCCTGAAAAAAGGTTAGCACGAAGCTCCATCATAAATTGGTCTTTAATTTCGAAACGGACATCAGCTCCAATTGCCGGTCTTACGAGACCTGGCCCTTGTTCTTCTCTTGTCAACGCCAAATATTCCTCAAGAGTGAGGTCATCAATGTTAACAACTTCCATGGTACCTGAAAACTTGAATAGTGATCGTGAGAAATTAAGAAATTTTAGAACAAAACAAAAATGAAAGACTTAATAGCAATCCTAATATAACTCCCCGAAAGCGGCGCCAAAAACTTGATGCAAGTTTTACTGACCAGGTTTTAATATTTATAATGTCTCGTTATACCTATGGTCTACCCTAATGCACTAACGGGCAGTGTACCCGGTCGTGTGTAGTGTAGTATTTGGTAAAACCGAGGTCGTCCCAAGAGCTATGTGTGTTGGATTATTACTAAGTCTAGGTGTCACAGATTTTAATATGATTTCGATAAGGAATTAATTAATTAACTACTAAAGCAAATAAAAGGCAAATAAAGGCAAAGGTTTAATCAATAGAGGAGAGTGGTGCTAACCTAGTTATTCCTCCTAGCTAGTAATGTCTACGTCTAATTACTTCCAATTACTTCAGGTGGGGTCAAATTCGAGAGGACAACATTTGGTCAATTCGCCCTAACCTATCAGCAAAGATGCCACCACTGGAGAAATCAGGTGTCCCTTCATAAGTCCAGTTGTTCCTGGTCTCCTAAGCCAAGTCATTAAGTACCGCTACATGCTAGATTTATAATAGTGAGTGCCCGGGCGTTAGCAACTTAAACACTCACCCCCTAATTCTTAAGTTCATCCAAACGGTAGGTGATCAGTTGGTCAAATCGCACAAGGAGAAAGGGTCGTCAGTTGGTCATATCTTACCCTTCCCTTCTCAGTCTACTCACTTAGGGTCAGTTGGTCATATCTCCTAAGCAACTAGCCTCTACCGCCATTCAAAACTACCGAAATAAGGGTAGCTACCAATAAACTATGCATGCATACACTTAGAAATAATTATGCGGAAGTAATATAAACGCAAACAAAACAATTAAGGAATCATAACTAGGCCAGCACCAAGAGGTGCTTAGCCGCTCATATTAACCATACAAATCAATTCAATATTTAATGTTACGAAATACATGAATCGAAAGTAAAGAAAAGATAAAATGCTAATGCTTATCGTAGGGGAGTGATTTCTCCTTGGAGACACTCGTATGCTCCTCTATACTTGCCTTTGGCTTCTTCCCACGTTCTTTGGTTGTGGTGTGTGAAATGGGATGCTTTGAAATGCTGGAAATCGTGGGGTATTTATAGGCCAGATCTGGGTTACGGCGTAACTAATAGAATAGTTACGCCGTAATCCTCTATTCCATCGTAATTTGCACTAGATCTGTTGGTTACGGCGTAACCTTATAAGTAGTTACGCCGTATCTTCAATATTTCTTGGTTACGCCGGAGTTTATGCAATAGTTACGGCGTAGTTATCAGCGGCGTGGAACCTCATTTGACCTAATATAGTTACGTCGTAATCTTTTGGGAGAGTTACGCCGTAATCTTCTGATGAGTTGGCTTTCTGAGTCACGCTTAAGTTACGGCGTAATGTGAGAGATGAGTTACGCCGTAACCTCTTCAAAGTCAGCATACTATGATAAATCTTTGATATTTCTCCAATTCCGCGTCTCTTTAGCTCCAATGCTCGTAATTTACCTGAAAGTGGAAAACAATGGAAAACAAGCGTAAATCCATATAAATGATATAAATTACAAGCATTATCGGGGGAAATTGACACTTAATATTCAGGATAATTTGATGTTATCAAATAGGTTTATATATTTGCATATGGTCAAAAAAGTTTATCTATTTACATAGGCACACCAGGTTGGCTATTGAATGATAAGTCAAGAGATGAAAACAAGGGTTTAACTTTTAGCAACTGACTATATTGTCCAAAAGTATTGACTTCTAAAGATGGTTGTGTAACTTGATTTAATTGCTCTACCACAGGCTCTTTAATAATGTTTTCTAAAAATAATTTTTTTGAGCAATATGGAACAACAACAAGTTTTCCTTCTTATTAACTTCATCCATATCCCTTAAAACTATCCTAATTGAGTTTGGTTTCACAAACCATCAATCTAGTCTTACCATTTTCAACGTACACATCTATCATTTTATGGTCATTAACAAGCTCTCTCAATAATTTATAATTCGCAGTCTCACTCAAGTTATACAAACCATCATCTAAATTACTATGAGACTTAAAAAAGTAGTACCAATTTGTTGCTTCAGCGTCATATCCTAATTGAACCATAAGAGCATCCAACCCATTAACTGACACAGTAACAACATCAACCAAATCAACTATAGTTTCCTTACATCCATCGTATATTCTACCAGGCCAATATTTGAAAACAGCATTGTGATGAACCCTCATATTAAGCATATTAGATCTACCAGCTGAAACAATTAAAAAAAATATTGTTAACATTATCTAACCTCAACATGAAAAAACATAAACATCTGTACCAACATGTACCTTAAAATGATTATAATAAAAACATACCATATTTCATCTTAGCAGAGTTATACAGGTCGGTGTCATGAACAAATATATAGGGATCTCTTACTTTCCATGATGTAAAATCCAAGTTGCGAATTTTTTTCTCAAAAATAAGATATTAGTTTTGTGACATGCAATTAGGGTTTGGAATAAATCTTGTTAAAGAAAGTTTGGGGATAAAAAAAGGCAGTGTAAGGGTATCGATTTATTTGAGGCGAAAAATTGGATGTGACATGAGGATATAATGTGTAATTATAGCGAGAACAAAACCCAAGTCGTGAAAAGACCATTATGCCTTCACTTGAAATTCACGTGGGGGACTTAACAACCATTCCCTAATGCCCGTTAGTAAAAAGAATGATCCAAGAAGCCATAATTTAAAGGTATGACTATAAGCAAACCTTTTTGGAAAAAAAGGATTAAACATGTATTTACAATACAACCACAATGTATTTTACTATAGTTACAATAAGACATATTGATTTCCCAATGTACATAAATTAAATACATCCACAACACATTCGCAATGGGTTCATAATGCATTCCCAGTACGAATTAATTAAAATAAAAATAATTACTTTGACATCATGATCACCATCTTTAACATCCTAAACAATTCACGTCTTTTGAAAACCATCGTTAAAGAAGCATCGGAACTCAAAAGAGATTTTGTTTCGCTTGTGAACAAGCAACTCCTGCTTGTAAATTGGTGCGCCAAAAATAAAGTACTTTCGTGCAGTTGCAAATACCATCAGAACTTTGTGAACACAATGATCGATTCAGAACCCATGTAGAAAATAATGGACAAAATTCATGTTCATCGGAATCCTTATAGGGCCTTTGAACTATGTTGTTAACCTTTTATTAAAAAAATCCAATATCTTATGGTTGTTGAAGACATTGATGTGGTGAGATATGATCCATTATAATGACATGGTGAGAGGACAAGATATTGTGGTATAAATTATTTGAAACTAGACGAGTATATATTATAGGTGATTAACAATGTATACTTTTAAAGTCAAACTTTTAAATTAATATTTTTATGTGAAAGGAAAGTCTAGCCTTGTCAAATGTCACGAGGCCCACGCCGTTATGTTGAACAAATCATAATTGGATCGTAGTCGTCTGCAGTGTAGAAACCGTTGGTGAGAACGAGTCTCGTTTCTTTCACGTGACTCTCACTTCGCAACTGGATCAAAACATCTTCGATTTTGTTTTGGTCGGAATTTGGTGTCCGTGAAAACGGACGAGACGCGTGTCATCATGATCGGAATATGACGACGATGAAGACAATGTAATTTTCGGGAAGAATGGAGGTGCGTGGGAGGAGAAATGACCGATTATGTGACATTGAAGTGTTGTAGGCTATTAAATAAAATGATAAATATGTGAGAAATAGGTGTGTAGTGGGTGCAGAAGGGTAAACTCGACAAAATGTGATTCGGTGTCCTGGTTTTAGCAATATGCCACAAAGTTGAGTCAAGTTGAAAACAAGTTTCATATTCGATGTCAGCTTTGCAAAGTTCCCTAAAAATATTTAGGAACGGGTTTCACGATGTACACGAATGAACTTTGCTACTTCTTGGAGCCACTCGCCTTAACCATATAACCCAGAATTGTGGAGGGCTAAAAATTTTCCAGATTCTATAGGTTTTGCGTGGGGGTCTCTGAAATTCGCTGTTTACAAAGATTGTATAGGTGGCTCAGGAGTAGAGAGATGGCAACGGGGCCGGGTTTGCGGGGAATGGTCGATACCATCCCCATCCCCGAAGTTCAATAACTATTACCATCCCCGTCCCCATCCCCGTCGGGTTTCACAAATAAGTCCCTGTCCCCGTCCCCGATGGGGAACGGGAATCCCCAATGGGGAATCGGGGATTTTTCCTCGTTACATAGTTGACATATATAAACCTTTTATGTGTTTTGATCAGCCATATAGACCAATACAAGCCATACTTTTCAAGTTTTCAAAAGTTTGCAAATCTACACAATACATCTTATTAATTTGTTTATAAAGTAAAGCTAACTAATTATTGAATAATGAATTTTGTGTACTTAGTGTTATTATATGATCACAATAGGTTGGCTAAACATTATTTTTTTCAATATGACATATTATCATCATTACTAATCGGGCGATAACGTATAACTTGAATGGTGAGACGAATAATGAAGTTTTAAAAAACTGCCGCAAACTTGTTAGTTAAAAGACCTATCAATATCAATACATTTCGCAACTTGTAAATCGTATATTTTCAACTTCGTAAGTATAAAATTTACCAAATGCTCTTTCATAATATATCAATTACAATCTGTTAAAAAAAATACTTGCTTTTATGACCCCTTTTTAAGTCTATTTTGGTACTCAAAAAAAATTTACGGCATCTTATTGAATAAATATAATTCAACTAGTATTAATATATTGATATCACTTGACAAGATATACAATTGTATTTATACTGAAAAGATATTCGGGGACCCGAGGGTATTACCATCCCCGCCTCCATACCCGCTTTTCAGTATCGGGGATGATTCCCCACCCCCATCCCCATACCCGGTCAACTCGGGGATTCCCCGGTCAAATCGGGATCGGGTATCAGGTTCTCCATCGGATTCGGGGTTTTTTCCCATCTCTACTCAGGAGGTTCTCTTTGCCAAAATAAAAAAGAAATACTAGAATATCCAAAATTCTCCAACCAAATGTCACCAAACGCCTCATTTTGAATCTAATGTAATTAAAAACATGTGCCTAAAATCTGCATCCTATTCCTCATAATTACAAAATTACATTCAATCTCCTAATTTTCTACTTCCTCTTCTATTCCTAACTATATATACAAAGAAATTTCCGCCCTGTTCGGTTTGGTTCCACATCAAAACTGGTTAGAAAGGAACCCAATGAATCGTGGGTATGATACAGAATATATATGGTTAGTTGGGGTTAGTTATCTGTACATGGTCATGCTATACTCTGCCTTGGCTCTGGATTCGCCAACTGAAATAAACACTTTGGCCCACATGGGTCCGAATCATTCCCGATAACACAAACAACATGATCACCCATGGCTTCTGATTGTTCTTTTTGTCTTCAAACAATCTTTCAATGGTGAAGCACCACCCTGTTTGGCAGGGTTTTTGCAAGCCTTTTTCTAAGGACTGTCAGCCCTTTTTCACTTTACATTACTTATCAAGATGAGCATTGACTTCGTTTCTGTTTGTGGTCTGGTAGGAAGCAGCAGGCTTGCAAATTCTTCATTGACCAGACGTTTTGACTTTTTGCATGATCTTATGAAGAACCTGTAGAATCCATTTAAGGATTTCGTTTAAGTGAGTTTTAAGTGTTGTTTCTTACTTCTTTTATTCGTTCCCTTTCTGTTCGGCTTTCTTTCTTTCTATTTCAGCATTTTTTTGGTTCTCCTTGTCTTTTTCAGCCTTCTTTCTTTCCATTTCAGCAAATTTTTGGTTCTCCTCATCGGATTTTCGGAAGAGTCTTACAAAGTTAAATAGAGTTTGAGTAGCTGCAAAAACCATAAATTGATGTAATAATTGCATAAGAATTATGATTAGAGGTGGCAAAATAGGCAGGTCAAGTGGGTTCTTGTCAAGATGGGTTTGGGTCATAGTAAGTACTTTTCGGAAGAGACTGAAATGGGCTTGCTGACAGAACTTTTTAACTTTTATAACTAATTAGGTGTCAAACATTATTAGAAATGTTATATTATTTAATAATGGTATAATCTTTTTTATAAAATGATTTTGGAGGTTTTATGCATTATAAACAAGAAGTTGCTATTAGGACATTCATTGTTTGGTGGTACTTTGATGATGATGACCCCACTACCTAGATGACAACTACCTCAACCACCATGATGTACATAGTCCTTCGGTAGGTTTAGCAAGACCCTTCTAAATAAACCATGGTGACTTTATGGTGACTTTTGACCCTTTTGACCCGATTGTTAAGCTAATTATTTTCGTTCTACTGGTTAGAGATTAAACAAACCCAAATTGACCTATTTATATGTAGATGAGTAGGATTGCCACATCTAAGTTTAATTGCCTCTAATTAATTATGAAAGTAACCTTGTTCAAAAGGGCAACGCGCAGGGTCTTCACCAAAATATAGGGCCAATGCATCAGCGTTTCTACCCTGTAACATAAACAACTCGAAGGAATAATTAACAAAAAAGATTATTGCAAGAATGGAAAAGGTGTTATCATGAAATAATCAATCTGTATTTTTGGGAAATACTTTCAAAATCACCAGTTAAGGCCCATGTTGTAAGTTTATGACAAAGTCTATGCAGGTTGAACATATGCCCCTAACATAGAAATTTGATTGGAGATGTGTTCCTTTTATGCTCAATATGCCCTGAATTTATAGTCAAATATACAGGGATTTACCACAACGGAATAGAAGTTTGTTACACTTGTCACTTCTGACTCAGCATAGCCAACGAAACTCTCCAATGCCTAACAATGCGAGAAAAACTTGATCAGAAATTGTAATCTTAAACATGGAATCAGTGTTTAAAAAGTTTTTTATTAGGGTTGCATGTGCATCACACAACTCAAGTGATTAAAACAACTTATATCTACTTTAATATCGATCAGAAACTGACAGAGAATTATTCATTTAAGAAACTGATCATACCAAAATAATTTGCATTGCTAATTATCATATGTATATGTAATCTAATTAGAACTATATTTTATAGTTTAGGTACGGTCTATTCCACTCTTTTCATTTATAAGCCACCCAAGTATGCATCTGTTTTCATTTATACCTATTCCGACCAACGAAACTCTCCAACGCCTAACAATACAAGAAAAACTTGATACAGAAATTGTAGTCTTAAACTTGGCATCAGTGTTTGGAAAGTTCTTGATTAGGGTTGCTTGAGCATCGCACAACTTAAGTGAGCTTATATCTACTTTTATATCGATCACAAATTGACACAGAATTATTCAATTTAGAAATTGATCATATTAAGATAATTCGCATTGCTAATTAGCATACATATGCATAATCTAATTTGAACAATATTTTATAGTTTAAGGATAATGTATTTGGAGGCCATCCATGTATTCCGCTCTTATCATTTATATGCCACCCAAGTATGCATCTTTTTCATTTATACATATTCCGGCCAAAAACATGTCAAATGACAAACATGTACATGTGATGAAGTGTTAGCATGCTATTAGTTAATTTGTTGTCTTTACAAAAATATATAGAGAGTTTTTCGTAATCAAATGCATACTTGGTGTCTATAATTCTACAAAGACGTTTCAATATATGGGCGACCTTAATAAAGAAAAGTTGAATACTTGGGTATGCATAGTTTATATTAACCTCTTTTACCTACATTATGAAAACCTTCCGATACTTCGCCATCGTTTCTACATGCCTCTAGTTCCAGCTTGACCTTTTTCAATCCAATAGCAAGTGAATTCATTTCTTCTGCTAAAGTTTTCAATTGTATCTGCAAGTTAAGAAATCCATTAGTATACTGCTCTCAAACTCTTAACAATCAAGTCTTTGCAAAACACATAACAAACTTCCAACCTTTGTTGCAGCTTCTAGGCTAACAAGATCCTCATGAAAATCTAAAAGGTCTGGTGCCTTGGAGGCAAGAACCTATAGACATGTAACAAAAATAAGTTGATAACACACACACACACACACACACACACACACATGCTTATGTATACGTATAGATAGATATGCAAGTATCCTGATATCTCAACGTGAGTGGCATTAATTAAAAAAAAAGGTTTTTTTGCATAATATACCAACATACTTTTTCATTTGTCTTGTTTTAGTCATTTTATCTTTTTTACATCTAAGTTATTAAAGATGGTTTCGTGTACCGTTTGCGTCATTTTGTAACCCGTAATCTTAGCTTTCTTCTACATAATTAACATTATATATATATAACAACCGAGAGTTTTGATATAAATATCATACTTTTTGAAAGCCGGTTTGAAGGGTTTTATTAATTACATATGACCCAAACAAGACAAAAAACCACATTTCAATTTCAATGACTTGGATGTACAAAAAAAAAATACAATGACTAAAGCATGATAGATGAAAAAGTAGATATTTTTATGCCATAAACCCCATTAACACATGTGATGATTTTCCTCGAACAAATGCAAAGAGATTGCGTGTAACTTGCAAAGCCAAATTTTAGTTTAACATATTTACTTTCAAAATAAACATTATAGAGCTGTTTGTAAAAAGAATACTATAGAATTTGCATTTTACGGGTGTTAAGACTTCTTATACCTTGCATAGATAATGCATTAAAGTTATTTTGCTAATTGAAGATCGTGTATCGGTCAGTTTTAAAAGACTATCCAACTTGAAACCAACAGCAGAACCTGCAAAATTTGGATATTATTAAGGTTTAATCTAAGGGAGTAATTGAACCAAATAAGAAATCTACATGAAAAAACGTTCATACTAATGATCTTTTACTTACCTCTAGCAGTTCCTTGATTTAGTGTATTGCCCAAATATAGAATTCTCTTCATAATACCCTTTAACTTATCAGACTTGCGAACCTAATAAATCAACAAAGAACTAGATTACTTAAAAGAAAAAAAAAAAAAAAGATAAAAATATCAAAGCATGGTAGAGGTGTCAAAATGGCGTTGCGTTGACTCAAACTCAATTTCTGTATGATCTGTTGAAAAAAGTAAGCATTCATGGCCTAGTGGTAAGAGGCTCGTGACTATATTATCAATAAATGTGGGAGGTTTCAATTTCAATTACCAAGCCTCATGTGGCCACACCAACCTTCCCATAATGGAGAAGGCTTTAACCGATTTGTGTCTGAGTGGTAGTGGGCTCAAACCCGTTGATTTATTGGCTAAGAGGTCGAAAACCATGGAAACCCCAAAAAAAAGTATTGATGATACATAAATCGCCCGGGTGGTTTGGTGTCTATGAATATACTATTTGCATAAATGGTCCCTAATGGCACTATTTGTTCACCCATGGAGGTTTGAACCATGGTCTCTTCTTACACTTTGGGGGCACCTTACGACTTGGCTACCTTGATTTTCTTCCTTAAGTATGTGATTAATATCACTTTTGGCACCGAAAGGGTAAGGGAGAGGGGCCGAAAGTGCAATTCGGGACCATTTATGCAAATAGTGCCGATGAATGCCGGTTTTTGTGATTTTCACCAGGCCAATTTGAGTATTTTACTTGTAATATTTTTTTATTTATAAAACCATAGTGTGTCAGCTATTAGTTAATTTATAATATAATTTCAATACAAATCTAATGTATAACGGTGTCCACCTCGTCGCATGCGGCATTTACAATGTTTAGACTCTTCTTAAACTCTGCAAGCTGAAAGAATAGCTTAATGAGATATAAGGATATAGAATTATCAGAACATGGATAGAATTGGCATGTATTTAAACTATAACCACAAACCTGAGTGTTAAATTGTATTTTGAACAGAAAACAGTTTACTTTAGACTCCATACGAGGCACCCTCATTAGCTCCAAGAAAAACTGCACGATAGCTAATATTTTCATTTACATATGACAAAAGAATAGCGTGTAGCAATGGGATCATTTCTTTTTATAGCTCTTTATATATGGATCATGAAACCGAAATTAAAACAGAAAGGGATATGATCTAGATACCGACCTCTTCACACCTGCCAAGCATATTCTTGTCACCTTGATAATTCTGCATTGTCACAATGCACAAGATCAATACGTAAATGGGAGAACTGAGAAAGGCTGCAACTTTTATACCCAACAAAAGAATGCATATATAATACAGAATTACTGCATCTAATAAGTTATGGGTTCACCTTGAGTTGCTCCATCTCTTCTTTAGTAGGACAGAATTTGAGAATATTTTCTAACTGATCAGCATCTAGAAGTTCGTCATTCATTGCTAAAATTGCTTCCTGCGTATCACACACAAAGTTGCCATCATTCAACCTGTCATTTCTTCTGCCATTTGCATGTTGAATTTCCAATACAAGGACAAGATGCTTGGGTTGGGTAACGGGTCTCGAGGATCAATTTTCTTCCAATTTTTACTTTCACTTATATTTATAAACAAATGATGCATCGATTAAAATTTCATTACTAATCTGATATTCAAATAAAACGTTATAGGAGGCATAATACATTAAAGATAGACTTGGGCTACTTTCAAACCGGTTGACCCATTCTCAATTTTTCTAAATAAATTTATTTGACCGTGAAATATAATAGATATCTGGTCCATTCATAAGTGAATGGGTCGAAAATTTCACGTATAATACAAAAAAGCGTATTCAGATCTAATCTTATAAAAAAACTTTTTAAAAGAAAAAGTGTAAAGTAAGAATGTACAAGTATTTCACTTACCACAATCTCAGGATATCCCATTTTAACCTTTGTAAGCATGATTAACGTGTTATTGGCCCTCCTCGTATCAATCTAGAAATATCAACAATCAATTATAATTACTGCAAAACTACCAATAATGTTAACTTAGCGCTAAAGAGAAAATTAAGATGAAGAATATAAAAACTAAATTGATAAGGTAATGATTTACATTGCATTACCAATTGGACTTTTTCAGGTTTTGAACTAACAGCTTTCTTCTTCTCTGCGTCTTTAGAAACAACTTTCTTTGGGGCGTTTGAGAAATATGTCTCAAGTTCTGATAATTCAAATTCTGGCGATGAACTACACATAAGTAGTTTGTTAGAAAAAATTATGTCACCCAAATATCAAATAAAAACAGCTAAAAGCGTGAAGTGGAGGCATAATTAAGATTGTATAGTACCCCTCTCCAATTTTCTGGATTTCCTCCCACAAGCTTCCTTTCACTGCCCTAGTTACCTTGAACCAAAATAATGGCTTTAGATTAGATTTTTTTACCGCAGGTCCTGCAGGTCCACGCGCTTTACCAGGGCCAAGTCGACCAGGTGGGGGTGGTGGCCCATTTGGAGGTCCAGGTGCTCCCGGTGGCGGTGGAGGTCCAGGTGCTCCCGGTGGCGGTGGAGGTCCAGGTACTCCCGGTGGCGGTGGAGGTCCAGGTACTCCCGGTGGTGGTGGAGGTCCAGGTGGTCTTGGTGCTCCTCCGGGTGGTGGTGGGGGTGTAGGTGCGCCAGGTGGTGGAGGTGGAGCAGGTGGTTGAGGATTACCACCACCAGACGAAGGTGGAGGAGGTGGTGGCCGGGGGACTTCATGCATAGGGGGCGGTGGTGGAGCTGGTTCAACATAGACTGAAGGTGGATGAGGAGGAGGCGGTGGTGCAGGTGGTGCAGGTGGTGCGGGAACAACTTGCATAGGAGGTGCTGATATTTTAGACGGAGCAGGAGCTTCATACATTGGAGGGGGTGGAGGAGGTGGCGGTGAGGGTACAACATCACGTAAAGGAAGTTGAGATACAACTCCATGTGATGCAGGTGGAGGTGGGGGCAGGAGAGGATCACTTGGCGGTTCACGCACTCGAGGTGGAGATGCAATTTGACATATAGGATCCAACGGTCGAGAAACTTTTACTTCAGGTACGGGTGGTGTTGGAGCTGTTGACGCAGACGAAACCGCCAAATCATCATGTACACGTTCTTCATTTGTAGGAGGTTGAGAAGGGATTGGCTGTAAGCATGTTGCCGCACTATTATTCTGAGCAAGGGCTATATGTGGATGTTGTGTAGGGGCCTCCACTAGTTTTGTATCCAAATTCTTGACAGATTGTGGCAAATCAAGTGTACCATCATAATGTTTTTTCACTCTTTGTGCATCCAAAGATGGTGGACAAGAAGCTTGCTTCCCTGAGCCCCTTCTTCCACTTCCTTCTAGAACCCTCATCTTCCCTGCTTTAGAATCCTTCAGCACAGGGGGTACGCTCAAATGTCTCGCATATGGATAATGTACATGCATCGAATTAGTATACGACCCTTTATTAGAAGGAATCCAGCGTGATTCAGCATTCGGTTTCGCTTGTCTTACACCTGCCGGACTTTCATTTTTTGGAGTTTCCAAACTTTTCCTACTTGCATTAGTACTCGGTTCCATCTTCATTTGTGGATTCAAATCATTTTCTTTGTTACTTCTCATGTTCTCTATCAAACCACCCGATTTCACTTCCGGACTATATACTTCATTTAAGTCAACCATAACTTCCTTTATAGACTTCACATCAACGTCTTTGACTGTTGCAGACTTAACGTCAACGTCTTTGACTATTGCAGACTTCAAACCAACGTCTTTGACTATTGTAGGCTTTAAATCAACGTCTGTAACTATTACAGGCTTCGAATTATCATCTTTGACTGTTGGCATTAAATCAACGTCATTGGCTGTTGGCTTTAAATCAACGTCTTTGACTGTTGCCTTCAAATCAGCGTCTTTGACTGTTGGCTTTAAATCAACGTCTTTGAAAGTTGGCTTTAAATTAACATCTTTGACTATTGTAGTCTTTATATCAACGTCTTCCACCAATTGGAGACTTGGGTCAGACTCAAATGACGGGTGGTCATGTGATGAATGTGATTCTACTTCAGATTCTGACATATCATCTTCAAATGCATGTGTGGATTCAACCGCATCACTAAATATGTCTTCTACTTCAAAAAATTCATCGGGTGAACCGCTTCCCATTGTTTCACTTCCATCAGCCGATAGTCTGTCTGTAGTGATAATAGATGGTAGAGGATCAGCATCCCCAAAAAGTACCTGATAAAAATATGAATATGCATAAAAAATCTAATAGCAATAAACGTATTTACATTTCAAAAGTCAAAGGTCAAAGGTCAACCTCCGCCTTGAAGTCCTTTGGCATTTGATCTCCAGCATCCCACTTAAGATCAACTTCATCACGACCCAACGTTAGTACATAACCTCGAATAAATGCTGTATGGAACACTACTCTGAATAACATCTCCTCCTTTACATCATCATCATCCAAATGAATGCATTCAAGAACCACATCCCCTTGAACACGGTAATGTATATCTATTTTTGCCATCTGGCATTCATCCTGCGATCAAATTTAAGTTTGTATATTACAAGCAAGTTGTTTTTCCTTATAATTTGTTAGATGTGGAAAATTGAAATTTACTAAAACTTTATCAATTACAATGCAACCTAAATAGAAAGCGAAACTATCTTTTAATGACTCGGATGTACAAAGAAAAGTCCAATGACCAAAACGGGACAAATGAAAGAGTACCTTGGTATTTTATGTAAAAAAGAACCATCATTTAATACATAAAGTTATATTGTTATTGAAGTATTATGATGTTTTCTAATCATAATCGACACACTACTTGTTCACAACTTACAGGTACAAGACAAAATGTGTTTAGTGTCAACTTAACCTGACCCATATAAGTGACCCGTTTTGGCCAGTTACCCTAATATTTTGCCACTTCTAGTTTTAATAGCATGGATTCGAATAAGTTTACCATTCGATAATAGCGAGCATGATTCTTGGCATTTGATGTTGAAAACAATAGCTTACAGCTTTTATTAGAAGCTGCTGAAAACAGATCATGACCATATATACGAATAATGGGTCGGCAACCCTTTCCACCAATCAACGGAAGGACTCTAAGTATAATACAATCCAAAGCTAAAGATGCCTCTTCGGGAGGCCAATCTAACCCTAAATTCCTCTTAGTAATATACTGAAGATACCTCATTTGTGATGGTTGAGGATTTAATGGCGACAAAATATGAAGAAGCTCACGAGGAGCTTGTTTATACACCATTTCAAGAGTCTTTTGTTCACCCGTATATTGTTTTCTAAATAAAAGAAGGCCTGCAAGCATAAATGCAAGCATTGGCCACCCTCCTTTTTCACAATGCATTAGAAGAACGTTTTTTTGTCCCGCAAATGTTAGCCAGCCATCACTTGATTTTAAGAATTGACTGATTATTTCCAATGGTAAAATGGGACACCCGTCATAGTGCCAAGGGTACTCCATGATTGTCATATCATATTCGGATAATATATCTGAAATTTGGGATTTTTTGTCACCGCCTTCTTTAACGTTAAAAACCATGAAAGGAGAATCTGGAAAATAGTCTTGGAGTTCAGCTACAATGTCACCCATGTAGCTTTTGTATTTATCTTCTTCTGGTACTTCAGAAGAGAAGCAGCAATCAAAGACTGTAAAAAAAGAAAAGAAAAAATAAAGATAAGACAGAAGTTCCATAATCCATAGTGTTGGATACATAATCTAATATCAAGAATCGGTGTGGCAATTACTTAAAAGAATTTAAGAAACAAAAATTATTTAGGAAGTTGATACGGTGTTTAGACTTTTGTTATGAATCTAATTATATTATTCAAATCTTTATGTCTGGATGACTTTATTAGATTTATCTAAATATTAGAGGTTAAATAGTCAGTTTCATACTAAATGAAACAGGATTGATTGTTCAAAGGAATAAAGTTACCTATTTGCCCATTAAGCATGTCCTCCTTTCACAACACTCTCCTTTTTTCTTTATTATATTACGTAGTAAATCTTTTAAATAATCAAAATCTTACAACAATCAACTAGTTAAATGTTACAAATTTAAACAAGAAAAACAAATATAAACAGATAATGATCTTCTCTTATATAAAGACAGCATGACTAGTTATGTTATTGAAGAATCTATTCCTATTTAATATAAGTGTCCCCCTTATTTAATTCATTCATAACATGACTAGCTGTCAAATGAGAGGATCTTAGTGAATGGTGGGGCTAGGTAATGTGCTAGCACGGGTCATGCATTGAGCAGCAGAAGGGGTTAAAAATATGTGATGAGTTGTCATATTTTAGTGCAACATGAAACAAGTCGGGTCGGGTTTGAATAAAGGAAATAGAAGTATCTACCTTGATGCAATTAACACAAATACAGGAAACAAATCAGGCCGGGTTACCAATATATATATTTTACCAAACAACATTCGCTATTCATTACAAAATGGATGTCCGGGCACTACCAAAAAATGCATTCTCCTATATATTTTTCATATTCAGCCCTCTTATAATAAACATACAACACTTTCAGCTCCTCAACTTTCATTTACGACTTTATCAATGCTAAAAGGGTCGGGTTTAATGAAACGTACAAAGCTAACAAATTACAATTTAAAAACCTATTACTTATTGACGTCAGCAAAATCATCCAAATTTTTTTACGTATTCACAAACAATATAGCAGAAATTTAAGGACATAATACTAATTATGAAAACGCAAATTTCCTAAAAGATTTTAACATCTTGCATTATCATGCATTGTGTTAAACATGTACATCTAAGTTTTAAAAGAGCTGTTACAAATTATGTCATTTATAAAAAAAAATTGTATTATTATAGTAGCATTTATTCTATTCATATGGGGCCACTAGACACTTTCCAACAAACTTTCACACTTTCCCACTTATCTTCTTTCTTCTATTTTTCTGGTTGAAACGACTGAAAACTGTTCTTAAGCATAGAGAGCACTTTGATTGTTGGTAACCAAAAAGTGGCGAGGGCACTCGGATTATTAAGTTGAGGACACTTGACCTTCTCTAACAAATTGACTTTATTTCTACATGGTTGGTATACCCGCAAGAACATGGTTGGGAGCATGTCCCCCCACTGCTATAGACATAGCTCCACCCGTGATCTTAATTCTATCAACTACTATCTCCAACAACCCGTGTATCTGATTCTAGGTATTCAAGGTCACATAATCACTGCCAAAAAGAACCACTAAATGAAACTGGTCTAGTATAAGTTGGACAGTTACATTTTGGGATAAAGCACGATCTTTGATCAACTTATCAAAATCATCATTGACATTACATGAAGCATAAAAAAACACTTGACTTTCCTAATTCATTATTGTAGTTTCTATTATTCCAAGCAATACCATTTTCTTTCGACAAACGATTTCTCATTAGACTGTCTAAATGGAGGTATATAGCCCTTGTGCGCATAGTAGTCTATACGAGGCAACATTCTCAAATTCCTAACATTTTCTTTGGAAAGCCAAACTAGCATGCACTATGCCAGATATACACCTCACACTCGTACGTGTTGGGACTTGAACCCACAACCAGTTGTATGAGAAGCATTTGCATTCTCAGGGATACCACTATAGAGCCACAAAATGTGTCACAAGACTCACAACAGTCCTATATGAGCATAATCATCTTCTTTTAAAACTCTAATTCTTGTTGTTTCCTATTATAGTCCTATACCCTGAAACAGCTTCATAATATTGGTAGCTAAACTATAAAACTTTGGAGTTGTCAAATGTAGCATCCTAAAAACCTAAACGATCAGCAGCTAAACGTAGCATCCTACAATCAATCAACCAAAATTCAATACTGAACAAAACAAATTCAACGTAAAATGCGTACCGAAAACCCTTTCAGAGATCTCGAGGAGGCGATCCGGCGATAAAAGAAGCGCCTGAACAGCGCCATTAAATATTAATGGCGCTGTTACCATCCCAACCGAATCCCAAATATTCTTGTTTGATCCCTATTATGCAATTCCAGTATTAACATAAACCATTTCATCAAGAATTTGATATCAAATCACACCCACCAACCAACAACATCAATATGATCACACAATTAATTTTCAAAAACAGGGGTTTGATTATGCGGTTAGATATTAAGATTAAGATAATAATTATGATTGCAATAATGAAGAATTTAGGACATGAATGTGTTTAGTGACAGCAAAATTGTTAGGGTTTTCAGGGAAATTATGGGAAATTAAATTGCGATCAAAGCAATTGCATGCAAAGTATATTTTTTATAGCAATATTGATAGGGTTTTCTGGGAAATTTGCAATTGAATAATATAATTTGTCACTATTGTAAAGTTTTCATAAATAACAAATGAGGTTATGATGATGAAGAAGAAGAAGAAAGGGGGGAAACGAAGAACACAGTGATCAGCTTTTTCGATTATTGTATTTCGTTCTTCATTAGTTATAAAAAAATAAAATAATAAAAATAACTATGATCTTTTAATAATTTTTTCGTAAATCCTGTAAGTTTATAATAAAATGATGTTGATATAAAAAAAATTAATAAAACAACAATAATAATAATAATAAATACGATTAGTTTTGCTATAGCTAAAGAAGTGGAGGCTCAGATTGTATCTGGCTCCCCACTAATCTTATAAATCCAATGAGTTTCTATAATAATAATAATAATAATAATAATAATAATAAGACTAAAATACACTGTTGGTCCCTAATCTTGTCCTGAAACATCACGTTGAACCAAAACTTGGCATTTTCATCGTCGAGAGTCATTTTTCCAAGTTTTATAGTCTAAACTGGTCCTTTGACCACTTTTTCGTTAGTCAGCCACCTCAGTCGCCGTTTTCTTTGTCATTAGTCCAAGGGCACAAATGTCATTTCTTTATTTTGATTAAAAATGTCTGTATTATTGCCACATGTAATCTAACCCTCTTCCCACCCCATAAACACATAGACTGTATTATTTTTCGTCCCAGAACTTTCGTTACAAGAATTATCACCATTCACAAACCCTAATTGCATGTCATAAAACCCGTGTTTATTAATAAAAAAAACCGAAACATGGATTTTACTCTATGGAAAGTAAGAAGACATCAAGGTTATCCAGTTGATGATACCGTTCTATACGACTCTACTAAGAAGAAATACGGTACTGTTTTTATTTTGATTATAAACATTGGAATTTCTAATTGGGGTATTTATTTTTTAGCAATTAACTTTTGAGAATGTCCTAAACATATATTGACATGTTTTCAGGTGGTAGATCTAATATGTTTAACATGAGGGTTCATCACAACGGTTTCTTTAAATACTGGCCTGGTAGAATATACGTTGGATGTATGGAAAATTTAGTTGATTTGGTTGATGTTAATAGTGTGTCAGTTGAAGAGTTGGATGTTCTTATGTATGAATTGGGTTACGAGCTTGGTTCAAAAAATTACTATTATTTTGTTAAGCCTAGTAGTAATTTAGATGGTCGTTTGTATAGCTTAAGTGAGAGTGCAAATTTAGAAATATTGAAAGATTTTGTTGATGACCATAAGATGATAGAATTTTATGTTGAAAATGGTAAGACAACATTGGATGTTGATGAAATGTCACCAAAGTTAATTAGGACATTTATTGCTGATGTGGATGCAAAAAATAAAAAGGCAGCTCTTGCTATTGTTCCATATTGCTCAAACAAATTGTTCTTAGAAAACATTGTTAATAAATCTGTGGTAGAGGATTTATGTCAGGTTTCACATCAACCTTTGGAAGTCAATACTTTGGTACAATCTAGTCAGATGCCAGAAACAGAACCCTTGTTTTCATCTGTAGAGGTCTGTTAAACTGAAGATGTTGTAGGTGATGTCAACCAGCAAATAGATAAACATGTTGAGCATATCCAAATAGATAGTCCTGAAGAGGTATGTCAAAATGATCAAGAGTTAGGTCATCAAGAGGAGGAAGTATGTAATCATGTTGAGCATATCCAAAAAGGTAAATCTGTAAAGGTATGTGAAATTGATGAAGCTTTAAGTGATGACAATGTGAGTGAAACAGATAGTTATGTGAGTGATGATGATGATATTGAGAACAACCGAGATGGAAACACAGTTGTTGATGAGGCAAATACTTTTGAGGAGCCTGAAACAAAAGTTAAGTGAGGCAACACAAGTAGAGGACCAAGTATACTTTTCAGTGGTCAAACTTTTGTAACTGCAAAAGAAGTGAAAGATAAGATCAACCTGCTTTCAATACAGACTAGGAGGAAATTGCAACTCATTAAGAATGAAAAATAGAGAATTAGGGTTAGGTGTGTTGGAACAATACTTGTTTGTGGTACAAGTGAAGGTGTTGGGCTGGGAACAACCCCAAAGAGGAAATCTGATCCGATAACTAGAGGCCTTGGAAAGGATGTATATTTGCGATCACTCAAGGAGCAAGCAAAAGATTGCCCATGGTTGTTGTATATAGCCAAAAATACAGCTAAAGATATATGGAGTGTTCGAACTTTCAGGGATGAACACAAATGTTTACAATCAAGAGAGATTAAAGCTTGTGACTACAAGTTTCTTTCAAAGAAAATAGTTGACCAAGTTCAAGTCAATCCAGATATTCCAATCAAGGCTGTTCAAGACCAGCTCACTAAACAGTTTGAAGTTCAAGTGTCTATGCAAAAGGCATTAAGGGCAAAAAACAAGGCAGAAAATGAGATTAGGGGGGATCATAAGCAGCAATACACCCTTTTAAGAGACTATGTTGAAAAGTTGCAGAAAACAAACCCAAATACAACAGTTAGGATAAGTGTACAAACTGCAACAGATCCAACAAGTCCAACCAGAGTTTTCAATAGACTGTATGTATGCTTAGGTGCTTTGAAGGAAGGATATAAAGCTTGTCAAAGAGAGTTGTTGGGGTTAGATGGTGCTTTTATGAGGGGTCCTTTTCCTGGTCAGCTTCTTACAACAGTCGGTATAGATAACAACAATGGAATATACCCTTTAGCCTATGATGTTGCAGAATCTAAAAGCAAAGACTCATGGATTTGGTTTCTTGAATGTCTAGGAGATGATCTTGACTTGCAACCAAACTCAAACTACACTTTTATCAGCGACAGGCAAAAGGTGATGTTACCTTTTAGTTGATTATATTCACTTGTATTTTCGATAAATGCTACTTTTATTAGTAATGAATTGATGTTCCTTTGTTTAGGGTATCATTCCAGTATTAGCAGCAGTATTCCCTAGTGTTGAACACAGATATTGTTTGAGGCACATCCATGATAATATGAAATTGCAATGGAATGCTAAAGCATAAAAGGAACATTTGTGGAGATGTGCAGCAGCAACAACCGTCCAACAATTTGAGGCAGCCATGCTGGCATTCAAGAGTTTTAGCGAACCTGCCCATGCTTGGTTAACTAAGATACCACCAACCCATTGGTCAAGGTCACATTTTTCAGGTACTAACCAAATCTATGTCTAAGTGTACATCTTTTGTTCTAAGACATTGTTCAACACTGTTGTTTGTATAACTCAAACATGTTGTATAAATGTGTAGGGATGGCTCATTCTGATGTGTTACTTAATAACACGTGTGAGGGGTTCAATGGGAAACTAGTGGGAGGTAGGCACCAACCCATCATTACTGCTTTGGAATACATTAGAGAATACTGTATGAAAAGAATAGTGAATGTTATGAATGTAATTGACAAGTGTGCCGGGCCATTAACACCAAAGGCAACACTCATGTTAGACTTGATAAAGAAAGAGGCTTATAAGTACACTGTTTTACGGGTTGAAGGAGATAAGTATCAGGTCAATGGATGGGGAGATAAGTGTTTTGTGAATGTTGAAGCTAGGGCTTGTACATGTAGAAGATGGGAGCTTACAGGTATGCCATGTAAACTTGTTGTTGCTACCCATCGGTATATGAACTTCAATGGAATGCAAGTAGGATCTGTTAAATCATGGGTTCATCCATGTTACTTGCTTAAGACTTGGGAAAAAGCTTACAAACACCACATCCAGTCGATAAACGGTTATCAACATTGGAATAACTCACAAGTGCCTACAAGCATTCTTCCACCAAAACATCATAAACCATTATGTAGGCCACGAAAGAAAAAAACTAGGGCTTTTACTGAAAATGATGATAATGACAAAACCAGTAACTTGTCACAGTCTAGTAGGAGTGTGGTTTGTGGTATATGTGGCAATGTTGGACACAACAAGAAAACATGTCTTGGACAAAGAGGTATAACAGGAAGTCAAGGCAGTACAAAACAGTCTCAAAAAACAGGTTCATCCCAAACAAAAGTTGCAGCAAAGAACAAGGCAAAGGTTACAGGTCACAAATTTGAAGCAAATGAAAAACCTCAGTGTCAAACTGATGCTCAATCTCAAGGTGATTTTCAACCAAGTGTGGTCCAGTCTCGATCTTGGAAGTCAAGTTGATCTTTGCTTCTAGTGGGTCTCCAAAACAATTTTGGACTAAGACCAAGATTATAGCAGACAAAGCTTTGTCTTCACTACAAAAAAAATATTGGTTAAGCATTTGAAAGCCAATGTTTTCCATCGAATATGTATTCCCCTAAACATTATTTGCTGTCTTTAAACAATGTATGTTCTGAACTTTGTAGACTACAAAATTTTATGCATTTGGAAATATATCCATTTGCATTATGTATGAAATCATGTCATGTTAGTCTATGGGAAAAATTGTGTTTTAAATGTATTGATTTGCCACTTTACCCATTTCTACATATTGTTACAAGTTCATACGCATATTAACTGTTGACTTTTACAAAGTCAATTACTGTTCAACCATCTATTATCACAAACAACAATGAAGAATAAAAAATGGATGAACAACACCATATCAAGTTTATGTTGATACTCAAAGGTGGTGTTTGTTCATCTATCTCTGATCATTCATCCATCTTTGATACTTGCATCTGTGTTATGAGTTTGATCATTTTACTAGGGTGTGGTTTGAATTGGATAATATTTGTGTGGCAACTGATGTGGGTTTGATCATTTATTGGGGCAAGGACCAAGTATTAAAGGCATAACATTAGAAGGACTAAACCATAAAAGTAATACTATTAGTACTGTACAAGGACCAAAGTACATCAACCCATGACTTTTTACAAGTCAACCATCACCACAAGATTAATTACAGACACCCTACCACCGATTCAAAACGTAAAAAACCACCGACATTGTAAACCCATTAAATAAACCATAGACAAACGAAAATGATCAATATCCACGAGAAAACACAGAAGTTCCTCAAACGGCATATTTTATCCTTCTCAAGAAGGAGTTCAGCTAGGGTTTCTTGTTAACCAGCCTCTAGCTCGTTGGCCCTGGCGACTGCGTTGACAACCTTCATTGTATCACCGATGAGGGCTGCTTGGCATTCTTGTAATGCCGCCTCATTGCGGTGAATGTGCCTCTGCAAGTAGAGGATCACCTCCCTTGCTCTCGTTGTCAATGGTGGATCCAACCACCCATTGATCGGACCATCTAGATCCCTAAAAAACCAGAAATCAAACGTTTGAAAACACTTAAAAGCTTAAACCAAGATTAAACTATAAACATAACATGTTAAATTAAAAAACACAAGCATTATTATATAAAGACTAGACAACCTCAACTGGACAAGCAAAGTAACGCCTGCCAGCGTTTACATTGTTCCAGCATGTCTTTACCGCCACCCGCCTACCACAACTACAACACACCATTATTACAATTTGATCGAAATTATTAAGGATAAGATTTTTTTTAGATGCGACTTTACGGATGAGTGGTGAATAAGATTTTCTTTTATTAGCCACTAATCACTGTAGCACACTAGTACCCACAGAGAAGAGTAAACCACACACGGTTTGATTAAAATATAGAAATAAGGAAATGACATTTGTGCCCTTGGACTAAAGACAAAGCAAACGACGACTAACGAGGTTGACTAATCAAAGGACCAGTTTAGACTATAAAACTTGGAAAAAGGACTCCTGGTGATGAAAATGCCAAGTTTTGGTTCAACGTGATGTTTCAGGACAAGATTAGGGACCAACAGTGTATTTTAGTCTAATAATAATAATAATAATAATAATAATAATAATAATAATAATAATAATAATAATAATAATAATAATAATAATAATAATATTTTAAAGTAATTTTACCAAAACATTCTTATTGAAAAAATAATTGAGTCTTACTCTATTTTGACTTGTAGCAATATAGAGCAATGTGATTGACTAATAAATGTAAAAATTAAAGCTCAGTTTGGTCAAACTATTAAATCTTCGTCTAATTTATAAAAGGGAAAATTAGTCAAATAGACCGCGCGGCCTGAGGCTTATCACTTTCCGGACCACGCACTTTTGCCGAATGAAAATGGATCAGTTGCCCAGCGATTTCCTGGTATCCAACCATGGGGTGACATGTGTCCGACAAAGGTATGACCGAAGTCATTATTTTGAGAGTATATGTAATGTATTGTAAGGTATTGTTTTTTGGGCAACAAAATTGTATTTTCGGGCAACTATATAATATTGGGCAACTTGTATTAATACACGAGGATAATATGGTCATTTTACACTGGTTGTATTATAAAACTAATAATAATAACGCACACAACATCACGCGCGCACACACACAATCAAACATCTTCTTGTACAATTTCTAACAGCTTCTACAATTAAACATCTTCTTCTAGATCACACGCACATACTCACAAACCACATCTTATTCACAGAACCCTCTAACCCCCTAATTAATTTTACTGTATAATTACGTATGACAAAATTAAAGTTGTACAATTGTAAAATCGCAGATTAGTTCTACATTGAAGTTCTTTGCCATATATTAAACTCTATTTGTCAAAGAACTGAAAAGGGAAAGGTTGTTCGAAACAAGCGATATTTGGTCCATGGTTGGATATAAAGTCGTGCGAGAATGACGCCTTCGATGCATTATGTTTTGCAACACCAGGTATATGTTTCTAACATCTATGATTCCCCTCCACTAAAATTCCAAATTAGGGATCATTCGTTAAGGTTTGGCCGGAAAGAATTTTGTCTGATAACAGGGTTTCGATTTGGCAAAGTTTCAAAACCTATTAAACCATCTAGCGCATTTTTCTATCGTGTATTTCCTAAAAAAAAGAGTAATGGTATAACAAATGTACATGCAATTGATATTTTAGAACTTGTTAATGACGGAAAAAAAGGATGGGAAAAGGTGGTTATCTCTTTTCGATGAGGATCTTTGTTAGGGTGTGTCTGGCGGTAGCTGCAGAGCTAGTGTTTATGGGAAAAGAAGACAGGAATTGCGTCCATAGTCACTTATTGTCCTTGGTTGATGATTTTGAAGCCTGGAATGTATTTCCTTGGGGTGAATATATGTGGCATAAATTTTATCAAAGGACTGTCAATATTGTTATCAAAGGACTGTGATGAGTGTCTAAATACTCATCATTTTTGTACCATTTAAACTGCAAAAACATCTGAAAACACTCAGAAATGCATCAAAATGATAAAAATATTACAAATAAGTGTTTTATGTGTTTTAAATGCAAAAATATCAAAATCTGGTGAAAAACATATCAAATTTGCATAATTGGCAGTTTTAGTCCCCCAAGTTTCAAAAGTTGTCAAAAACAGTCCCTGGTAAAACCAAATAAAGAAAAATGTTATTCAAGGTCCCTGAAATATTTTAAATTATCAAAAATGGTCCTTGAATAAATCTTTTATCAAATGGCAGAAAAGGTCCCTCAAGTTTCAAAAATGTCAAGTTTGGTCCCTGGAAATTTGAAAATGACAAAACTGGTCCTTGTACTATTGGAACTTGTCAATATTGGTCCCTTGTAACAAGTTTGGAAAATTACAGGATTGGTCCTTCTAGAATTGGAAAATTACAAAACTAGTCCTTGTACAACATAGCCTTGTCAAAACAAATTGACCATGCCACTTATCCCTTTGTGACCCCCCTGTCTTTTCTATTTTGACCCCCTGGTCAAATTAAGTCAAAAAGCAGATAATAAGCTTTACCCGCCACCTCCTCCTTCCCTCTCCACTTGCACCTTCTCCTCGCAACCCACCTTTTCCACTACCCTTATCCCTGCACCCTTATCACCTCAACCCCTCATCATCACACCTCTCACCCCCCCTAGTTGCTAGCTCAGAAGCCCCAGAGGTCAAATAATCAGCTTTCCCGCCAAAACCACCCAATAGCCATTTTGCACCTAAAGTGATCCGTTGGACAAGATTCTAAGTGGGATCCACTCAGAAGACATGTGGGAAGCTAGTTGGGTATAAAAGAGAGGAAGTGAAGCAAGAAATAAGTAGTAGTTTAGTTTTAATTTTCTTAGTATGTCGTTTTTTTTTAGTTATCTTAATTAATGTTCTGAAATGTAATTTTAAGCTTCAAATGTGTTAAACTCAAGCCTTTGTATCATTTTAATTCACTTTCAAGTATAAATCTCAAGTTTTCATATAAGTTCTAAGTTTCATGTTACTGTTACAAATTTTAGTATCAATTTCTTATGTATAAGCTCCTAGTAGCTTATTTTCAAACTCAAACAACATTATATAAGCTTATCATAGCTTTTTATAAGCTTGCACTCAAGTTTCAAATAATTTGGTCCATGGTCAACAAAAGTCAACAGAGAGCTCAAATTGCAATGGAATTGGATCTTGGGTTGTTGCAGTGACTGAAATGGGTTGGAATAGGCTCCTTTAGTGTAGTATTGGGTTTGGATTAACCTGCACACCAGCTGGGCACATGTGAGTGATTTGCTCAATTTCAAATTCCAAGTCAATTTGCATATTTAGCTTGTAACTGTATCTGTGTTTAATCTTAATTCCAACTTGTTCATTTAGTGTTAAGAAAGGTGTTTAGACTTAGTGTGATTATGAAATTATGTTGGTTCATCAGTTTGTTCAGTTTTTAGTTCTTATCAGTTAATTATAGGTGTGTTTGGATTTGCAGCTAACACTGTCTTAGAGGGTTAGTCATTGCTAGAGTCTTGTTGTGATAAGCTTATGTAGCTCATTTGATCTATTATCTGTCTTACTTATTTGCACGCACATGTCCATAGTCAAAATTGTATGCCAAGCTGTTTTTAACTATGCATCTGTTGAGATTTTTGAAAACCAAGGTCTTAATTTGTGTTTGAAATTCATAGAGCTAGCTTTCTTCAATCTTATTTCATCATAATATATCATCATCAGTCCTTAAATCATAATCAAAGTTGGAAAAAGTCAACTTTTCATCTTTACTTAAAAAGTCAAATGTTGAAATTCTCAGTTTTTGGCCAACAAGAAGGAATTTTCTCAAGCTCAGTTCTGGGCCAATTTCTATGAAACTTATGGTTTTAGAAACTCCTCTTGGTCTATTTTGTTATTGTCATTTTTGTGAAATTTTGTTAAATTTTTATAAGCTTCATATTAGCTTATCAACATGAGCTTAGTTGCCACATGCATAGACTCAGTTAATCTGAGTCTGCACAGGGGGTTTGAAGCCCTTGCAAGGGGTTTGGTTTAGCTTATCAAGGTCTGAATTTTGGGTCATTAGTAGTTAGCCAGGTCTATGTCAAGTTCCCATTTTCCATTTTGAGTCTGAGCTTATTGAGTGGCTTGTGCATAAGCTCTAAGTAGCCTCCTAAATCTGATTTAGCACATTTACTCAACACATCAAATCTGTTCTAGATTGCAAATCAGAGGTTCAAGGTTGTTGTTACTCATTGCATTTTGGTTATTTTAGCTTATTATAGCTTCATTATCAGTTTGGTAGCCTTTGGATTCCATTTGCTTAATCAAGTGCTTATTTCAATAAGCACTTCCACATCAGTTCCATTTTTCTACACATAAGCCTCTGTTTTTCCATTTTTCCTAGCTTCCTAATATTATTTTAAGCTTTTCCTGAAATTTTCAGATTTTTCCAAGCCTGTTTGCTATTTTTCTTAATTTAATTCAGTTTTTAAGCATTTTTAAATAGCTTTTAATACAATTAAATCAGAAAAGTCTCAAAAAAATAATTTTTCAATTTTCTTAAGTTTAAATAAATATAAAAAGACAAAAAAATATTTTTCTAGATTTTTCTTAGTTAAATTTGTATTTTTAAATAATTTAATTAGTTTTTAATAGTTTTTAATTCCTAGAAAATAGAAAAATAATCAGAAAAATACAAAAATAGTTTTGAAAATTCTTTTTTGTTATTTTAGATTTTTCCAAGTCATAATTTTATTTTTCTAGGTTTATTTCATATTTTCTTGTAATTTAGGTTATTATTAATTAGTTAAAAATAGTTTTTAATTAATAATAATTAATTAAATAGTTATAAAAATAATTTTATTTTTCTAAAAAGTTTCTTTTATCATTAGGTTTGTAAAAATATCATTTTCATATTTTTAGGATTAATCTTGTGTAAGTTTCCGCTTTTTATTTGTACGTCGCGTAGTTTTTAATTTAAAGTTTTAAAAACATAAAAACAAAAACATCAGTTTAAAATTAGTGATAGCGTTTATTTAATAGTTTTTATCTTTTTAAATTTCCTTTAATTTTCATTTAAGCCCCTGTAGTTTATGGGCTTTTCCTTTAGTTATAATAATTCACAATCTCCTTTTTCCGTTCAAATCTCGCGATCACTATACGTTTGACTATTCTCGCACAGCTCGTTGGGACTTAACGACCTGGGGAAACACTATACTCTCCTGATCTTCATTGCATTTGGTGTGTGAGCTGTTTTAAGTTCCTTACGGTTGACCATTCACAAGTGGTTAGCTTGCATGAGAAAACTTGACGGTTTTGCACCAATCAAATTTTGGCGCCGCTGCCGGGGAGCTGTGCTGATTATCTTACGTCTAGCAGATTAGTTATTTGAATATTCACTCTTTGTCTATACCATCTGTATGTGTCTATATTCTCTTTTAAAAATCAAAACCCAAAAAGATTTTCATTCTTTGTTTTTGCAAAATGTTTTTCAAAAATACCAAAAATATCCATCTTTACCCTCTCACATATTTGATTCTTCATCCCTACCCCTCTGAAAACCTTTGATTCTTTCTATGTCTTATCCTCACCCTCTTGATTGTCAATGGTGTGGTGGTCCTTATAATTGTGGCAATTGCCCGGTTGTGGCATGGTGGAGTCAGGGGAAGCGGGTCTGTCTATAACCAAGATCCCTATTCTTACCATAACACAAGCTGATTTATTCCATCGGCTACCACCTTTGTGAGACTCAACAGGTTTCTTGTTGTGAATCTTGTGGTGGTTCACACTCGTTCGATTGTCCATTGGGAAACACGCTTGTCTATGAGCGGTTCGATAACAATTATGACTACAACACATGTGACTCACGACCACATCGAGTTTCTTGTTGTGAGTATTGTAGAGGTCCTCACTTTAGCTCTGATTGTCAAACAAGGAATCCATTTCCTTGTAACAATTCGACTCTTCATATCGGGACCAACCTCCACGGTACCAAATGATTCAAGCGACTCCTCATGAAACTACGACAGACCTTCTACTGAAGACTCGGGTTATTAAAGAACTTAAGGAGAGTCGCTATGTCCTCCTCGAATAATCCAAATGAAAAATCCATGGAAGAATTGTTAGTTTGAAGAACAAAATTTGCTAAATTAGATTCCCAGTTGCAATTGAAAACACTGTTAGGGAATCAATTAAACTACAAAAGGCATTCAAATCTAGCTCTCAATTCCATTTTCATTCTGATGACGATGATGATAAAAATACCCTTGATATTCTACAATTTTATTCATCAAGTTCATCAGTTGAGATTCAATCCGTGGAAATGCAGGGAGAAAAGAATATGACTGAATCACTAGCAGTAGAAATAATGGAACTTGTAGAATCCATAACTGCTAGTCCTTCTAAACTCCCTCAGTCTGTTGTTATCACACCCGAAGCTCCCACTCACTCTCTAAACATGGGGGATGAGCTTCTTGACACTGTTCCTGAAAAGGAATCGGACGAATTAATAAAGTCTAGTGTTGAGAACCTTGTCCCAATCCCAAGAGAGTCACAGGAAATTCTTGATTATGTGTGTGATATCCCTCCTCCTCTTGTCTTCCAAAGTAATCATGTTGAGATGTGCTCCGATTCTATTGATGACGATTCGTTATCTTGTGGAGACATCAGTTATATGGAAGAATTACCTTCGGAGCTTGTTAGCTTAGAAGAGAGAATGATGAAGTTCTTGCGAATGAAATCAAAGATGAAGCACTTCGAGCAACATTATTGAATGTCGGTCTTCTCATTTCTAAAATCGAGGCTTTCAAAGAAAAACCCATTTCATCTACTATCCCCATAAAGGATAATGACATTTTTCCGATGATTCTATTCGGAAATGGAAGCCTTCTTTTGATAATATGGGAGAGAAGATTAGTGGCGCTTACCACTTTTCATTCTCATAATTCTCTACCCGATTATGAATCATTTACATTGGATGAGTTCACCAGTGAACCCAAGTAATACCAATTAGAATATGATTCATTTACCTTCGAGGAATTCTCCTGTGAACTTACTCATATCATATCTCCGCCGGAGTATGATAATTTCTACTTTGATCTAGACACACCCATAATATGTCTTGATCATGAAATGCTTAACTGAGGAGATTCATGAAACTATGAATTCTACTATTGAGGATGAAGAGTTAGTCATGATTTGTATCATGATTTTCTTTCTTTTCTTCATATATTCTGTCACTTCTCCTGTTCTTCACTCCTTCGGGAATGAAGACATTATCTTTGACCTGTGCATTTCCATGTACCATTTGTGAGCGGGTGCGTCTCTATATCTCATCGGTGTGGAACTTTCACGTACTTCAATGTTTATCCAAACATCTTGAATGAAAGTCCGATGGAGATTGTCTCTTCCACTTACTTCCCATTGAACAAATTAATTCGGGGTCGAGTCAAGCTAGTGACTCGGGAATCAAAAACATTAGCATGCACCACATGGGTTTTCACCCATGAGTACCACTCTAGTGTGGGGGAGATGCCCCACATGTTGTATTAAAAAAAATAAAAAATAAAAAAAAAAATAAAAAATAACTGTTGTGTTTCTATACTTAGCTAGTAATGTTATCTTTTTACGTTCTAAGTTTCGGCATAACAGCCGGTACTTTGAATATTGAGGACAATATTCATTTCTAAGTGTGGGGAGAAATTCTGGCGAATTTTGATCATAAATGTACCCTTTTAGTCCCTTTTCCCCCCAAAATGGCCAAATTTAAAATTTTTTTTAGTGGAAGTACTATGTACTAAACACAACAAATGGTAATCAGTCCACCATGTCTAACCCACATAAGGACGGCTAATCCAGAGCAAGCGGCTCTTGGTAAAGATATCTCAAATCCGTTGACGGCTTGCAATTTGCCCAAAATTGTATGGTATTCAGCTTACCATATCCTTAAAAGTGAAGAGTTGGCTAGCCCGCAAGTTTATGGCTTGTGGTAAAGGCATTGGAAAAACCATAATTGGTAATCAGCTCACCAAAGATAATATTGATAATTTATCTAAGAGTTGGCTAGTCCGAGAAGCAAGCGGCTTCGGTAAAGACAAATCAAATCCGTTCACGGCTTATGATTTGCTCAAAATCATTTGGTTATCGTTGTGCCAAGGTTCTTACTTGAACTAAAACAATTGGCTACTCCAGAAGTAATGGCTTTTGGTAAAGAGATAAAATCCATTAATTTTTCTTAAAACATTGCTAGGGACTAGCAATATCTTAGTGTGGGGATTGATGAGTGTCTAAATACTCATCATTTTTGTACCATTTAAACAGCAAAAACATCTGAAAACACTCAGAAATGCATCAAAATGATAAAAATATTACAAATAAGTGTTTTATGTGTTTTAAATGCAAAATATCAAAATCGGTGAAAAACATATCAAATTTGCATAATTGGCGGTTTAGTCCCCAAGTTTCAAAAGTTGTCAAAAACAGTCCCTGGTAAAACCAAATAAAGAAAAATGTTATTCAAGGTCCCTGAAATATTTTAAATTGTCAAAAATGGTCCTTGAATAAATCTTTTGTCAAATGGCAGAAAAGGTCCCTCAAGTTTCAAAATGTCAAGTTTGGTCCCTGGAAATTTGAAAATGACAAAACTGGTCCTTGTACTATTGGAACTTGTCAATATTGGTCCCTTGTAACAAGTTTGTAAAATTACAGGATTGGTCCTTCTAGAATTGGAAAATTACAAAACTAGTCCTTGTACAACATAGCCTTGTCAAAACAAATTGACCATGCCACTTATCCCTTTGTGACCCCCCTGTCTTTTCTATTTTGACCCCTGTCAAATTAAGTCAAAAAGCAGATAATAAGCTTTACCGCCACCTCCTCCTTCCCTCTCCACTTGCACCCTTCTCCTCGCAACCCACCTTTTCCACCACCCTATCCTCGCACCCTTATCACCTCAACCCCTCATCATCACACCTCTCACCCCCCCTAGTTGCTAGCTCAGAAGCCCCAGAGGTCAAATAATCAGCTTTCCCGCCAAAACCACCCAATAGCCATTTTGCACCTAAAGTGATCCAGTGGACAAGATTCTAAGTGGGATCCACTCAGAAGACATGTGGGAAGCTAGTTGGGTATAAAAGAGAGGAAGTGAAGCAAGAAATAAGTAGTAGTTTAGTTTTAATTTTCTTAGTATGTCGTTTTTTTTAGTTATCTTAATTAATGTTCTGAAATGTAATTTTAAGCTTCAAATGTGTTAAACTCAAGCCTTTGTATCATTTTAATTCACTTTCAAGTATAAATCTCAAGTTTTCATATAAGTTCTAAGTTTCATGTTACTGTTACAAATTTTAGTATCAATTTCTTATGTATAAGCTCCTAGTAGCTTATTTTCAAACTCAAACAACCTTATATAAGCTTATCATAGCTTTTTATAAGCTTGCACTCAAGTTTCAAACAATTTGGTCCATGGTCAACAAAAGTCAACAGAGAGCTCAAATTGCAATGGAATTGGATCTTGGGTTGTTGCAGTGACTGAAATGGGTTGGAATAGGCTCCTTTAGTGTAGTATTGGGTTTGGTTTAGCACACTTGCAACATGCATGTGAGTGATTTGCTCAATTTCAAATTCCAAGTCAATTTGCATATTTAGCTTGTAACTGTATCTGTGTTTAATCTTAATTCCAACTTGTTCATTTAGTGTTAAGAAAGGTGTTTAGACTTAGTGTGATTATGAAATTATGTTGGTTCATCAGTTTGTTCAGTTTTTAGTTCTTATCAGTTAATTATAGGTGTGTTTGGATTTGCGTACTAACACTGTCTTAGAGGGTTAGTCATTGCTAGAGTCTTGTTGTGATAAGCTTATGTAGCTCATTTGATCTATTATCTGTCTTACTTATTTGCCTGCACATGTCCATAGTCAAAATTGTATGCCAACTGTTTTAACTATGCATCTGTTGAGATTTTTGAAAACCAAGGTCTTAATTTGTGTTTGAAATTCATAGAGCTAGCTTTCTTGATCTTATTTCATCATAATATCTCATCATCAGTCCTTAAATCATAATCAAAGTTGGAAAAAGTCAACTTTTCATCTTTACTTAAAAAGTCAAATGTTGAAATTCTCGGAGTTTTGGCCAACAAGAAGGAATTTTCTCAAGCTCAGTTCTGGGCCAATTTCTATGAAACTTATGGTTTTAGAAACTCCTCTTGGTCTATTTTGTTATTGTCATTTTTGTGAAATTTTGTTAAATTTTTATAAGCTTCATATTAGCTTATCAACATGAGCTTAGTTGCCCTGTGCATAGACTCAGTTATCTTGAGTCACCATTGGAGGGTTTGAAGCCCTTGCACGAGGTTTGGTTTAGCTTATCAAGGTCTGAATTTTGGGTCATTAGTAGTTAGCCAGGTCTATGTCAAGTTCCCATTTTCCATTTTGAGTGCGAGCTTATTGAGTGGCTTGTGCATAAGCTCTAAGTAGCCTCTAAATGATTTAGCACATTTACTCAACACATCAAATCTAGATTGCAAATCAGAGGTTCAAGGTTGTTGTTACTCATTGCATTTTGGTTATTTTAGCTTATTATAGCTTCATTATCAGTTTGGTAGCCTTTGGATTCCATTTGCTTAATCAAGTGCTTATTTCAATAAGCACTTCCACATCAGTTCCATTTTTCTACACATAAGCCTCTGTTTTTCCATTTTTCCTAGCTTCCTAATATTATTTTAAGCTTTTCCTGAAATTTTCAGATTTTTCCAAGCCTGTTTGCTATTTTTCTTAATTTAATTCAGTTTTTAAGCATTTTTAAATAGCTTTTAATACAATTAATCAGGAAAAGTCTCAAAAAATAATTTTCAATTTTCTTAAGTTTAGATAAATATAAAAAGACAAAAAAAATATTTTTCTAGATTTTTCTTAGTTAAATTTGTATTTTTAAATAATTTAATTAGTTTTAATAGTTTTTAATTCCTAGAAAATAGAAAAATAATCAGAAAAATACAAAAATAGTTTTGAAAATTCTTTTTTTTGTTATTTTAGATTTTTCCAAGTCATAATTTTATTTTTCTAGGTTTATTTCATATTTTCTTGTAATTTAGGTTATTATTAATTAGTTAAAAATAGTTTTTAATTAATAATAATTAATTAAATAGTTATAAAAAATAATTTTATTTTTCTAAAAAGTTTCTTTTATCATTAGGTTTGTAAAAATATCATTTTCATATTTTTAGGATTAATCTTGTGTAAGTTTCACGTTTTTATTTGTACGTCGCGTAGTTTTTAATTTAAAGTTTTAAAAACATAAAAACAAAAACATCAGTTTAAAATTAGTGATAGCGTTTATTTAATAGTTTTTATCTTTTTAAATTTCCTTTAATTTTCATTTAAGCCCCTGTAGTTTATGGGCTTTTCCTTTAGTTATAATAATTCACAATCTCCTTTTTCCGTTCAAATCTCGCGATCACTATACGTTTGACTATTCTCGCACAGCTGGCTTCGTTGGGGACTTAGCGACGACTGGGAAACACTATACTCTCCTGATCTTCATTGCATTTGGTGTGTGAGCTGTTTTAAGTTCCTTACGGTTGACCATTCACAAGTGGTTAGCTTGCATGAGAAAACTTGACGGTTTTGCACCAATCAGACTGTTAATATTGTTCATATTCACAGAAAAGATCATCTGTTAAAATTGAAAAAAAACCTAAAGTTCAGTGCCACATACAATCTATACGGGTTCGCTTGGGCTTTCAAGGTTTGAATTCTCTGTAGTTTGATTTTGATTCTATTTTGTTGTGCTGTTACTTATTCATTTCAAAAGTACCTAAAATTAATGTTGTTGTTTTATTGTTATGAAATCATGGTGTTTTGTTCTGTATACAAGTAATATAAAAGTTACCCGTAATTTAGATAACAAAAATGTTATAACACATTTTAGTTTGTGATTTATTTTTTAAATTGTAACCATAAAGGTCTTGTTTCATCCTAAACAGGTGACCTTTACTTTTGTAAACCTTGAAACATTTTCAAAAGCGATAGTGCATAAGTACCGTTTCAAAGATGACAGGTTTGTGGCTATTACGATTTGGATTTTGGAGACTTATCCTAAAAGCTCACATTGGTGGGTGAAAGACAATAAGATCATTCCACGTGGTCTTGCTTGGTCGGGACTTTCAAAGTTTGAAACCGGTTTGTTGTAACCTCTTTGGACGGTATGCATCACACCAGTCTTACATTCTTGACCCACTAACTTGTACCTGAATTTGATCACAATATTTGAGTAATTTCAATTTTTTTTGTTTTTTTTTCAATTATTTTTGTTGTTGTTAGGATTCAACTCCCATTCTTGAACTTTCTCATTTGAAATGAAACAGCAACCGTGGTGTATTGCCGACCAATTTATATATGGTTTGTCTATTCGAGAGACAACCGATGGTTACAAGAGCTCAGAGCATTGAATGAATTCACGGACGATTTCAATTTAAACTTGTGCATGGACGATTTCAATTTAAATGTTGCACAAACTGGAACTACTCATTCGACAGGGGGTCTATTTAGTGAGTTCTTTGGATTTGGAAAAAAAGTTTTGATGATAGAAAGCGGCATTCATTGGTTGAAAACACACCTTTTGTACTTGATGTGTTTATGACTTGTGAAAGCAGACTTTCAAAAGTACAAGACAACTATTGGGTCTTAATAATTATCTTCTGGCTGTTGATCCGAACATACTAAAAGTTGTGCCACCACAAACGACCACGGCGTTACTCCGATGATCGAAGGTTTGTATTTACTTTCGCTTTACCTCCAATGTTTACACCAAACTCAAATAATCGTTTGTGTCCACACTTATATCAAACATTGGTTGATACAGCCACGCCGTTGTCTCATATTGTAGGCGCTAACGGGGATAAGGTTGTCCATGCGGACCATGCAACGGACATTGACAATGATGATGGGCTTAAAGAAACGCAACCATGTAACCTTGGTATGCTTGTTGAAGCTTGTGCCATGACCCAAAAATGTCCTGTTATGGAATATGGAGGTGAAATTAGTACTCAACTTTCACCAGTTGCACCTAAAGAGGAAAATAAAATACCCGGTGACCCCATTATTGCACGCTATATTTCGATTCACAGTTTAAATATCGGCTATAGCATACGTCCCTACTTATGTATATATATTTAAAATTCAACAGGAACCGGATTGTGGTAATGACCGTGGTCGCCTTACATAAACGATGAAAAGATTCGGGTGATAATTCTCTAGATGCAATGGATTGTGATAACAAACAGCAAGATGTGGTTCAGAAACAATTGCCTTGCCAACCAGAACCCGTTAGCAATATTGATTGTGTGCAGACATAAGTAGGAACACCCACCAACAAAGCTCATGAGGTATCTACATTCTCTGTAAAACATCGCCGATAAATAAAATAGTTTAATGTGCTGTTTTGTAACATACTATATTCTCAAATGTCACTTTAAAGACAACAACCTGCCATATGTAAATGTGGTTGGCCAAAATGACACTCTGCTTCCTCCCAACATAATGTCAGCAAAAGCGTCGATACAAAATTGTGTCTTCCGTCTTTAGATTTAATGGATTGTGATGATCAACAAGGGGATGTGGTTGACAAAAATTCGTTAGTTGGCCTTGAATCCACGCGAATGATGTTGTTGTGGTTAGCCTAGAAGATACACCAACAAAGAAAGACGCGAAGCCCCGAATCTCGTGTTAAACCCAAGAAAGTTTCATTTGCAAATGTGGTAGGTCCTAATGACAAACCTCTGTTGGAAGATCTTTTCTCCGATATGAATACTAACAAAAGAAAGAGAGTAAAATTGAACGACAACCTCAAGAAAAGAAGCGCGACTGTACAAACTTATGCGACGTTGTTTGGGTCCGTCAATTCGAAAATGGGGTATCAAAACACATCGCCTACTCCTTGCCGCGTGTTACAAGATCGCAGGTGTCATTAACGAGGCTATTATCCCCTGCCGCTTAAGATGTACATCACCTTATTAAATTGTAACAAAACGAATATTTTTTTTTTTCTCGCTTATCTTTCAACTTTGTTTTCGTGAAACATCCGAAACCGTAACGTGTCCACTAGTCGATTCTATTCGCCCACAATTGAACCGTTTGTAGAGGTAGGCTTCGTTTGTTAATCCAATAACATCATTATCATTGTGTGTATGTTATTGAATATATTTATTTTTAGGAACTTTTACGACACCCGAAATGCAACAAGAAGAAGGTTACTTGTTCACCGATTACCTTCGCAAGTATTTGAAGCTTAAAGAACCATTACTTTATAGGTTTCCTTGGGGCTCTGGTGCGGTTATTGCTTATAGGAATTTTTGGGTAGCCTTGGCATGTGTTGAAGACTGCACCTACGGGTGGCAATGAGTTAGTGAGTAAACCGATGCCTAGCGGTCTCTGCACTTGTTTATTATTTTGTTTTGTTACTTATGAAACGAATGTTTACAATTTTGATTTGCTTTATCTGTCCGCAGCACTTGGATGCATGGGTTGAATTGATGTGGTTGTTTAGACCACCGATGTAGATTGGGCTTTGGCAGGGTGTACTTTTTGCAATCAAATCCTAGGTGGCAACATGCCTACCACTTATTCAGATGGCACAACATACCTTGTGGCTTGGCGAGATGTTGCAAAGGTCATTTTGGCGGACTCTTACCGCACATATACCACTACTATTATAAATGACTTTATAATATCCTGCATTTGTTTTATATATGGTGTATTTTCCCATGAATGAAAGTACAAAACACCGATACTCTGTGAGCTCCATATCCGCGACCTTTGAGTTGTTTACATTTATGACTCTCTTGGGTCAAGATCGGAGGTGAACGGTGGTTGCAAGGTTCCAAGAGAAAGTTACAAACACAACTTAAATCGTACCTAACAAATGTTGGGGTACTGCATAGTAAGGGCATATCACTGGGGGATTATAAAATCACATACAAGTGTCCAAAAGTACCAGAACAATCGGAGTTGTATGGTGATCGAAGTATGGGTGTGCATTATTTTGTACAGATTGTTCGCAGAACCAACCTCCTCGGAAGTAGACGACTCTCTTCAAACAACTTTAGCTTACCGTGAACGGATGCTTGAATACTTCTGGAAGCACAAGGTTGAATACATAATATGATAGCGGTCTTTCAAGGTACTATCCTTAATGTCCGTTTGACCCATAATTATTGTCTAATGTTGACATGTGAAGTATTTTTCTTTCAACCGATTATCTTAGGTATTTTTACTTCTACTATATATTAGTCGATTATTATAATATTTTTTTAACTCAACGACATTTCTTTAGTTAATACCCTTGCACATATACAAAAAGGCCTATGCTTTGCAAACCACTTCTATATATTATGGGTTATGTATACTTTATTAATTTATTTGGTATATACTAGCATAATTTAATATTTGGTTGCCCTATAGTACATTACGGTACATGTCCTTAAATGTCTTCTTTTGCCAATCTCTTTCTTCAATACAAATCTTTCTTAATTTGTTTAACAACATCTTTCTTTCTTCTTTTTGGCCTATTCACTTCATATCTTTATCCCAATCTTTCTGATTTTGTTTAACAAAATGTCCGACTATATCCCACTGGATGTTCAACTAGATATCATTCGCAGGCTACCTCCTAAGTCTATACTCCAACTACGTAGTGTTTGCAAGTTATGGAAGGCTAGTATAGATTGTGGTTTTTTCATCTCTAATTACGGTGTTCGTCCTAACGATGAGTTTTTTTCACGCTAACATTTGATCAGGGTCACAAAGGTTTTATGTTAGCTTTTAATGAACAATTGACCGCTACGGTACTTCTCATGCAGTTTAATGCTTTCATCTATGATTGCACTGGCAATTCTCATGGTCTTTCGTGTTTTGTTTATGGCTCTAATCTAATGTTCATTTATTTGGAACCCGGCAATCCAAAAATCACTTGCAGTACATGTCCCGCTTTACACGCATCAAATTGAATGTAAAAAGATTTGTTTTAGTTTTGCCGTCCGTCCGGACACTCTTGACCCGACGATCGTGAAGGTCTCCTATCTTGTTTTCCAAAGTGGTTTCTGGTATGTTTCTATCTTTTCTTTCAACTCGTTAAGGTGGACATGCCTTGAAAATTTCCACCCCCTCGTGAAACTATCAAATTGAAACGCCAAAGTCGCAGTTGTCTCATTTTATCTATTGGACTTGGAGTGAAAAGTTAACTAATGAGGACGGTGTTACATACAAGATTTATATGTTGATTTCGTTTGATTTGGTAACCAACCAATTTAAAGTTATAGACCTTCCGCAGATTTTAAAAATGAACTCCATTCCATTCTATATTTTCGATCTTGGAACTTCTCTAGTGATTTATGGTATGATCATTGATGAAGATATGCCATTGTTTTGTGGATGGGTGTTGGACGTGAATGGTTTTGCCATAAGATCATTTAGAAGCCTCTTTGCCATCCCCACCCTATTATCTGCTCGTTTGCTTGGGTTTACAAAGGATCAGGCTCCAATAGTGGAAGCGTACCTGCAACCATTTGGGTCACTCGCTATTCCTGTACAACAAAGAACTTGAATTATTTGTCAGTATGGGAATTTTAGGAGATACGGGATCTTTCTACATCGCCCCATACAAAGAATCTCTTCTTTTGTTAAATCATACGGATCTTGCCTATAGTATGTTTTATTTATAACTTACCATTCTATTCATGTTCCTTTTAAACATTATCACTTGATTTGGTTAATGATATATCAATGCCATTTTTTTCAACAGTTTGTTCGGCTGAAGTTACGGATCAAGCTAAATGGGAATGAAGGTTTGTGGTTTTAGTACGTCATTCTGTGTAGGAAGGAAGCATTGGACTGTTTAGATTTTTCGTAGTCGATGAATGTTATCAATCAAGTGGTTATATAATATGTAACAATTAAAGTTACAACCATGTAGTAATCGTAATATGTAGTTGGTTTTCTGTATCAAACGTTGTATGTCAACGTATTTACTATTTCATCTCTTCTGTTATCCCATTATCCATTTTTTTAATCTGGGCAACAAGCAATTGTTACCCAAAATAATTTTGACAACCTAATTTTGTTCTTAGGGAAACTTGTTTTCCATACGGACTACTTTTATAAACCCGACTCCTTCTAGGCGTTCGTATTCTACAACCTACTAATAACTAACAACTTGAGACAATGCACACTTCCAAAAATAGAGGTTTAACATTCAACACTAGTACAAATTAACTAGCAGTTGTAAGTTTACTACAAGCAGTGGTAAACTTACAACCCCGTTCTCATTCACCCCACAAAAGCAGAGAGTAAAAACAACTAGCGGTTGTAACTTAATTTAAGTAATCGAGCATAAAAGCAGTGTAGCATTTTTTTATGTTTACAAACGTCGTATAAAGCTCAAAATAATCCACTCAAACGAATGTCACTCTACACATCCGATAACCCTATGCCGTTGTGAAGATGTTCTTTAAATAATAATCCAAGTGAAGATGTTGATGTTTTTAGAATGAGTGATGGTCTTTAAAATTGTTTCGTCCATTAACATAAAATCTGTTTTAAATACCATTTTAGCGAAGGATCTACTATAGAAGGTGACTAAACGAACACAACCTAGTACTCCTTAAGAAGAATAATAATTAACGAACAGTTATTCTCACTAAACACCTCCATATGTTGTTATATACCTATCACTGGAATAGTATTGGCGCTACAACCTTGAAGTGTATCGACTCTAGATATCACCAAAAGTCCAAAACTTATATAGAACTAAAACCTAGGACCTCCTTTAATAGGATAAGGAGTCCTTTACAAAATACACTAAGTACTCATGCACAAGATAAATATACTTACCATACTTATCTAATACAAAACATCCTACCGAAGACATTCTAGAATATTACATATTCATCCAACACAATCATACTAGCAAAGGACAAGTACATTAGCGTTAGTAAAGGTAATGCTTGGTAATTTTTATTCTTGTGTACAGACACTTTTCTTTTCGCCGCTTTCCGGTTGCCTTTTCTCCGGTAGGGTCTTTTGCCTTTATCCTTTTCTTGAAGGAGTTCGGTGGCTTGCTTCCTCGCGGGCCCGTCGATTCAACCCATGGGATTCCCCAGAGAATTAGATAGGCCTTTCAACTTCAATGGGCCTTTCGGGGTTTCCCGCTAAATACGCCCCTCTCAAGCTGACAGAAGGGCTTTTGGTAATGTAGCTTCCCAACCCGCAGTGTTTTATTTTATCCCGGCCCCTCAAGCAGCCGGTCATTTTTTCCTTAGACCCAGTCTATCCAACCGGATATCCCTGAATTAGTAGACGACACTTGAATGGGGGCGGGTCGCACCAACAGAGGAATAAGGCATAGCTTTCATCCTCAGTTGTTTGACTTTCTTAGGGAAGTTTCTTGTTAGTTGAAGGGGCTTGGTTTACGTATTTCTTTGCCCCTAACTTCCTTTTGTCGCCTCTTCCTACGGACCCATCTGCCGAACATATTTTGTCACTCCCCATGACCCAATTCCCATGATTTATTTCCTTCCGCTTCCGCTCTAACGCCGAGGTTAGAAGGAAATGCCTGCAGTTTCAAGATCCCATATTGCTAATGAGAGTCTAATAGGTTTAAACTCCCACCTTTGGTATGCATATGGTCCCGGAGACTACCACAACTTGAATGGACATGGGTTTTGGGTGAAGGTGTGCTGTGGATGTTCACGGAGATGGGTTATTAGTCGTCATTTTAGAACGACTAACTGTTATTAGTAGTCATTTTAGAACATGTTTCAGTTGTCGCAAAGATCGCTTTGCGTTTTTTGGGGTAAAGGTTTAGGCTATGTATGGGTTTTTGGAAACGGCCGTGCGGGCAACGAGTTGTTGTTGACGTCCGTATGTATTCTTTTTTCTTGTGTACCATCGGTATCTTTTCGAATAACATCTTCAACTTCTCTTCGGTTTTTAAAATATTCCGGTTGCCTGATTTGCAGGTGGAAATATTTTTGTAGGTGAAGGAATTTTTCCTTTTTGCTTTTTCTGACTTTCCCTTGATTTACCTCGCGTATTTATAGCGAGGATTTTATCTGCTCGGCACGCGCTATCATTAATTTTCATTAATGTTTTGTGGGTAGGCACGTGCCTAGGCTCCTACATTCCGTCGCTGTCGCTATATTTGACAAAAAATTACTTGGGAAGGAACGTGAATCTTTACATGCAGATTTTCTCTCCTTTTTGCTATTTGAATATAAATGATTACGTAAACACAAACAAATTTGCTTTTTGCGAGGAAACTAGCGGTGGTTTTTGCGACACTAGGAGTGGGTACAAAGACGTTAGCAGTGGTTAGATCGACGTTAGCCGTGGTTGGGGATTTACGTATTGAACACTTAAGAATTTGGTCAAAACCTTTAGCCTCCTTTCGGCAGCTAGTTGTAACTCTTAATCGAAGTTTGTATCCCCAATTCAATCCAAATTAATTTGTACTAAAACTTACTTTTTAACACTTGTAAGCTTGTTACTAATTTTGGCATATATCTAGGGTGCTAAATCTCCACATAATCGATTTCTTCTGATGAATCACAATTATACTATAAGGGTTATTTTCTAAAGTGACTTACTATACTCCATTATTAATCGTCTCATAATTTCATTGGCTTGCATTCCCCAAACAAGTTACCCACCCACACTATGACTTTTTTTAACTAAATAAAATTTCATCTTCATATTACTACTTTATTAGTAAATTTTTTATTTTTGTAAAGTGACTTACTATCTCGAACACAGTTTGAATAACTACGAAAACAAATATATACTAGTAACATAAAAGGGATCACATCCATAGGTTAACATGACATACAAAGACTATACAAAGATGAGATAAGTGACTCCAAAATGTAACAACGATCCCCTAATAAACAAAAGGCAGCAACTTCCATGTAATTAATACAAAGCACATCAAACCTCCATTGACTCCAACTTTTCAATTAAACCATTCAGCTCTTTAACACGGTCATGTTTTCTAAACCAAGAATACAGAAGTTTGGAACTCTCACCGGATCCTCATTTTGCATCCTTAAAAGGTGATTAATAGTTGGCAACCAACAATCCGAACCGCATAAAAGCTCCACTTCCGCTATCATTTGTTGTCTATGGTTGACACGCCCCTAATTTCAACAAGCATTCCTCCTATGATCCGCTTCGCCACGTAAAGCAACTTCCAATTCACCTCTGTAGTATGCGATCGTAATATCTTTTAACAACTTTGAGCCACCAAACATTGGTAATTCATCACATAAAACCATGCCAGACATCGTTATGTTTGCTTTTCTAATACTATCACTAATAGAGATACCAAAAACTGTTTTGGTTACATAGCGTCATATATAGACACGAAATTTCTGACAAACTAGTTATGACAATTGTCTGTTTCCAATGGACAAGTGGATCACACCAAATAAGTACCAACCCACAATATATATTTTTTTATAGTATCTTCCTATTTTTTTCAAATATTTTTATGACGAGTTTGCTAGTGCATAGCTAGCAAATGGTACTTTGGGCACCTAAATTGTGTACTCATGGCAACTATACTTTGGGCAACTAAATTGTGTACTCATGGCAACTAGTTTAAATAGTAGTACTTTTAGTCAAGTGGTGATGTATGCAACAAGACTGGGCTTGACCTTTTTTTTACAAATATTTTTTAAACTATTTATGACGAGTTTGCTAGTGCATGGCTAGGAAATGGTACTTTGGGTACCTAAATTGTGTACTCATGGCAACTATACTTTGGGCAACTAAATTGTGTACTCATGGCAACTAGTTTAAATAGTAGTACTTTTAGTCAAGTGGTGATGTATGCAACAAGGGGCTGGGGTTTGACTGGATTTAATTTACATCTTTCTATATTTTTAAACTATTTTTATGACTAGTTTGCTAGTGCATACCTAGCAAATGGTACTTTGGGCAACTAAATAGTGTACTCATGGCAACTAGTTTACGTAGTAGTACTTTTAGCCAAGTGGTGATGTATGCAACAAGGGGATAGGGTTTCACTGGATTTATTTAATTTACATATTTCTATTTTTTCAATATTTTTATGACGACTTTGCTAGTGCATAGCTAGCAAATGCTACTTTGGCAACTAAATAGTGTACTCATGGAAACTACAATAGTACTTTTAGTCCGCTTGTGATGTATGCAAAAGGGGTGGGGATTGAGTGGATATAATTTGCATTCTAGTGTTTTTATTAGTCATACGTGTATTCATGTAAACCGCCAACTAGTTACAAAACTTGACAAATTTATTTGGGTAAAAAATAAAATACAATACACATTTGGGTAAATCAAACATACAATATACCTAGCGAATTATTTTTTAATGTGTGAACGTTTGGAATAAACTTATGCCAAGTTCCTTATTATTGTATTGTTATGCCCAAAAAAATCAAACTCAAAAGTGCAAGAAAAAGAAAAATAAAAAACTATAAAAGTTACAATTGCAATAAGTAAGCAAAACAATAAAAAAAGGTAAATCCTACATACGCTTCCAGTTTTATCATTTTATTTTATTCTTATTTGTAATTTATTTTTGTAATTTCTTATATTTTTTTGTCCTCCGGTTTCATATATATACACTAATTTGTTTGATGGTTTCATTTTTAATCTTAATAGTAGTAAACTCGGTATATAATAAAAAAAGGGAAAATGAAAAGGCGTGTATGTGAAAGGTTGGTCATTTAATGCTACTTCTTGTGGTAGACAAAATGCTAGGGTGGTCATCAACTCAACGGACGCGATCAGCTTTGTACCTCGACACAACACTAATTATATTATAACTTAAACTAAACCTTCGCTTAAAACACACACATAGCAATCAAAGGGGAAAAAATAAAACATACAAAACAAAACCAAAAAGGATGACTACACATATGCCATTCTGTGAAGAACTTGCTGGTGTTGCAGGATCTAGTTTTGTTAGAGATATGATGATAGTTCGTTTTCAAAGGGATGTGAGTGTTGTCATGGTGGATGAAGCAGAGTTGATGAAGAAGGCTCAAGAAATCAGGGCACGGTCTGAAAGGGATCATGTTATTAGAGAGTTGGAGCTTTTATACCCATTTGAATCTTGTGTGGAAAGTATTTCATATTAACCAAGCCGCAAACCGAAGATCCTACGAAGCGCAACGATATTGGTCAATGTAATGAAGAAGCGGCGAGCCCGTGAGCTTGGCGTCATTCATAGAGAAGCTGAAAGGCATGGTGTATTGATTCGGTTAATTGTTGTCTTGGCGGTGACGATGTCTTGTTTATGTTGGTATTTCTATTTCTAGTCATGTATCTTGTGTTGAATTTTAGTTTGACTGTTGTTGTGAAATGTGGGTCTAGGCTTTGGCAAATGGATGTAAAATATTTGAATAAATAAAAGCCATGGTTTCAGAAAATAATTATATTATGGTCACCTTTAATTGTGCCCGCATCTCATGATCTATTCGAAAGAAAGACCGCCTCCATTGTTTCAAGAATAAATCTGTTTGAGCGGTCATTGTGGACTGTTACACTGTTAATGCAAGTAAATCTGATTATTAAAATATGCATATGGGAATGTAACGTTTCAAACAAACAAAGTGTATCAAGTAAGCGTGCCATTAACAAAAAAACATCATGTTGTTGGTTTCCTATACATGTCATATAAAACATTAACCCTAAAGAATGAAGCACTAGAGTTAAAGGGGTATAATGAGCATACCTATAAAACATAAACCCTAATAACAATTTAAATAACTTTGAATTAAATAAAAATTTTACTAATAGAATATAAAATATAAAAGTGCACAGTTATTTATATTCATGTATAAATATACGAACGAATACTCTAACAAAAGTACATACGGGAGAGTACAACAAACCCGGATGTTTGTTTAAAAATAGACGAAAAGGACAACGATATATTTTATTTGGATTCTTGCGAAAGTGACCTAGTGTATAACAAGGAATGTGGGGATGTTGATTTTTGGGACTTGGGACCATAAACTGATGTGTGGGGTATAAAAGGTTTAAGTGTTTGTCATTCTAGGTCCCTCATGTATCTTACGGTACTGCCAGAATCGACTAAAAACGCTAGTTAAAGTTAGAACTGCTAGTGTGAAGACAATTTATCATATAAACGCGTTGTCACTACATGTTGTCTAAGGTTTCGAATTAAGACTTAAAAATGTTATTACATGTTACTACCGCTAGGTGAAGACCAAATAATATAAACATGTTGTTACTACAATTTTTCTAAGGTTACTCCTGCTATAACAATCTTGACTGACCTTTAATTTGACTAGTCACAAGGTAATTGAATATTTTAGAAACAAGTGGTGTTACTCTTCAATTAAATTCTCCAACCAACTAGTATGGCACACCATTCAAGTGTAATAAATGAAGAGGAAATATACAGATGGTTATGCTAGTAGACGTTCTTATATAAACCGTGAATGCTATTGTTTTCGTTATAACATCGAAACCGGTTGAGTAAATGGTATGCATTGCGTGGATGGAAAGAGAAAACAAGTATGATTGACCTTAGATGCAAGGCGCAAACCAATAGAGAAATCATGTGGTAATCGTTGTCCAATGAATTTTACGCCAGCAACAACAATACTCTTTGTGGGGTTGATGCATGTAGACTTGGTGGTGTACATGTTAGCAGGAAAACAACTGAGTTTGTAGAGGTGAAGGTGTGATGGTGTGATGGGGCTACATGTTCCGAGATCTTGTATAGGCGTGGTTCAAATGAGTATCGAGGTACAAGTGAGACTACATCAAATGTGATGAAATTCATGATTCTTTGTGTACGTAACCGTGACCTTAGTGATGAATAAACCCAACCACTTGCAAGTCGAATAACAAGTGAACCACCTAAAAATGACCGAGCAATTGAACAAGCTGCAATTGATACACCTAGGTTATGACATGCTCGTCATTGAACAAGTGAGCAACAACCTATTCTCGTTATATGTTGTATTTCATAATATATGTAGACTAAATTGTATTATGTATTTGTTATGTTATGCCAATGCAAGGACGTATTTAGTTAGCAAAAATTGGTAAATCCAAACACTAGATACACAAGATGCAAACTGTATAATCAAGCCGCAAACCTCCAAATACAATTTTTAAGTGTTTTTTATTTATATTATTTTTGAGGTGAAGTGGGTAAATACTAACAAGGCTGGATAAAGCACTAAAGCAGGAAGAGATTGTTACCATGCACATGCCCAAAACATAGTTGAACACGTGTACACCCACCAAAAATTGCTGACTATTGAAAGGAAAAAATTATCTACGTCCCCAATAAAATGAAGTTGCCCTATATGATAAGTTTCTACTATGTTTAGTTATCTAAAAAAAATGAAGTTGCCCTATAGGGTTGCTATCCTAACACAGAGATGCCCCATCAAGGTTGCCATGATATACATCATACTATAAAGCATTCATACACAGATATGTAAACGACAACCAACGATAAAAACAGTGCATACTACTATAACCCCAAAGCGTGGTTACACAAAAACATCGATGTTAATTGTATGTAATTGTTGAACATTTTTTTGGTAATCATAAGAAGCACAAACAAAAAATGTTTAACAATTACATAAACGCTTTACAAAAAGGCTAAACTAGACAAACTATTTTGAGTTTTAAGTTATGTTAACACCCCAGCTTAAACGTTATCTAAAGATGAGCATGCCGTGCATAAAAATACCTACACTCCAACCTTCCGCTCCTTAAAACCAAGTTGCTTTTAATCCCGACCTCCTCGACGGCGGTCTCTTGTCAGAGCCTTTAAATGCCTCGACATCTTGAACTTCCGTAAGCCCGATCTTGGTGTTTGAAAGTAGTGCCTCCTTGCATAAGGTTTTCTAGAGGCCTTATGACCAGAATCGCCCTAACGGAAGAAGAAGAAGGCCCAACATCCATAGATACGCACTCCAAGAAATATCCCATAGTACCATTCATCGCCATCGACCCAATGTCAAGATCAAATTTCGCTACCAAAAAAATCCATGAATAGATTCTTTCCTTGACATTCAATTCCTTGACTTGTAGTTTGGAACGGAGGGCTTTAGTGGAGGTGACCGCCTTTCTCCTCCTCCTCCCATGCAAAGAATATCAAAGGCATTAGAAGTAGCAAGCTCCACAAGTTTATCATGTATTGCTATCCCGTCACGCGCTGGCTCATCAAGAAGATCGACAATTAGGTTATCATAATAGAATAATGCTAAGTTATCAGGTGCATGTGCAATGTACAAGCCGATCAACCCACATTCCTCGGCAAGTTGAAACATCCTTTTAATGTCATTATCGCGATTCAACAACCGCCAAACGGTTGAAAGAGCAAATACTTGCCTACATAAATACAAAGCCCGTATCTCACACTCTAACTTGTTGGCAAAAAGTCAAGCATTTGATTAAAGTTCATCCTTGTGGACTTATTGAACGCTTGCACAAGGGTGCCATACGGTAGTTAATTTGGGCAACCGAATGAACTCACCATCGTAGTGAATCTCAACTACAAGATTCTCGGATACATAGCGGTAGTACCTGTAATAAAGGTAAAAAAAATGTATACAAATGAGATTAGCATTTATGGACAAAAACCTAGTAAGTGCAAGTGACAATCAGAAAGGTAATGGCAGTGCATACCTTGGCTTGAAATCAAATAAGGCAACCGAGGCTTAGCGTAATTTTTGATGAAATAGAGGGTTGGGAGATTGGCATTATCACTTGTGTACAAATGTGATCTATATGAAGATTTGATATATATTAGAAATGTTGTATTATTATTTTACTATTAATAATGTACTTATTAATAGTATGAAAAATATGATCCGTTTATTTTAATATGGAAATAGTAAAAGGGAAATTTTTGGTTAATTTGTTATAAGTTTTTATGTGTAGTGTGTTTGTGTAATGATATGGTAATAAATCAATTGACAAACCTATGTGTGGCCCTTTTTAATTTTTCTTGGAATGGACGCCAAATGGCATGATTAAATGGACGCCCAAATGAAGAATAAATGAACTGAGTTATGGAGTTTTAAAAGAAAGATTATCTCAGTACAACAAATTTAGATGTAAATGTGTACATACTTTTACGCCGTGTTCCCATTGTTTTTGAATGAATGTTACGCATACAAGGTTGCCGCATGCAAGGTACAAAGATGATTATTGGTTTATGCATGCATGTTATAAGTGTGTTTAGTGTAGTAAATAGTTGTTATGAATCCATTGTCTAGTCATTAATGGCTTATGTGTGAATGAATATATCAATAGATGGTGCATGATAAAACAATGAAAGTGTTGTTGGAGATAAGTTTAAAACCTAGTACAAATGATAAAATCTATGTTTATAAAAAAAGTTGGAGATAAGTTTAAAAGTGTTAGTACAAACGATAAAATCTATGTTTATAAAAAATCGAATCATCTTCGCGATATGCTAGCGACGTCACGGGATCATCAACGCAACATTATACCATGTGCCAATCAATATAAAAATATACAAACCCACACAACACAATCACCAAAAATCCCACCTTGCTTAGGAACGTTTTCGGCTAACCTAAATGAAATCTTATAGTCATTCGGATGTATTCCAGTCTTATCAAAAACGTTTGCTTGCTCTAGAACAACCGGTAGTTTGACCTGTAGAATAATAGAAACTGTTAAAATAAATAGATGGGTGATCTTGTTAGAGGCTTGTCAGAAAAGTGTAAGTATTATATAATCGAAATAACTACGTTTGTCACCAAATTATTGATGAAATATAGGTGTTTGTTCAAGCCGGATTAAATATGATATCTAGTTTCATGTTGTAAATTATATATGTGTTCAAAAGTATTACATGTTTTTTTATTGGTGATTCATAAACAACGCTCAACATTTGACATGAGCTTCAAATATTTTATTCATAATAGATTTCATTTCAATACATTAAAGGATAACAAAATACATCAACGTAACAACGACATTCATGAAGATACCAAAACACATAATATGACAATTTAACGCCGAGAACACATAGGAGTAGAGGATTAATATTTTTGCGCAGCTTTGCGTAAAGGAGATTTTTTGAGAACTTGAGCTAAGTCTCACTCATTAGCCTCATCGTCATGTCCCTTTTCTCAAGCTCCTCGCCCCGAATTGCACGCAGATTTCCAAACAAAGACGGCAAGCTCGACCCAACCACGCGACTCCAACGCTTGATTTGCTCTGCCCTCATGCAACGACGAAGTTAGGTCGATCACCTTTGCATGCATGTCACTTAAGAACTTGAAGTCACGCTCATTGTCACGCACAAACATGTTGTTAACCATGTCTTTAAGTACGTTATCCATTTCTTTTGTAGTAAATTGTGTGGCTAGTGTGTGTCCCCGAGAAAAGTTGTATGATATTGGGATATATGCTATCCGTTTATATAACCCAAATGGGGTGGGGAAGAGCTGGTGGGTGACATGGAGTTTATTTTGAATTGAAGTCTATCCAATTAATATGGATAGTCAAGTGGTGAATAGTTGAGTCATGTCAAGTAATTACTGTTGCACATTAGGCCAAGTTTAAATAATGAAGCTTATCTTGTACTCAAACGATTCTCGCCACAAGATAATCATTTTGGGCAACTAGTTTCGGTTGGAGGCAAGTAAACCAGTTTGAATTTTGTTTAGTTCCAAATGCAACAAAATTTTACGTCCATTGGGTTAGAAAAATTATTAATTTAGTATGTTTTCTAATAGACCCCATTAAACGTGTTTATATTGATTACTTTTAGGTTACATGAACTAACACACATATGCTATTATTATATGTACATATCGTTTATATTTTATGTAATAATACACTACCATATAACTCGACTTTTATATCATAAAGTCTAACTATGCACTTGGTCGATATTTCAATATTGAATGGATATTTTGTACAAATCGGGGATGCACATAAGTAGGACAAACTTTATTAATTAGGAAATGACGTAATGAAATGATGGTGGTAGCTAGTGGCATGTACTTGAAGGGAACTAGTCCAATAGTTTTTCAACTTTAACTATTGCACAAAAAAGGCACAAAGAAAGTTGTGTCCAACAAGTTAATTGTTTTTGGGCAACCACATACATACGATGGGCAACTAAATCATATGTGTCCCTATTAAATCTTTGAACCTTATGTGCGCTTGTAAATTTAAAGTAATCAAGCTTGCTAGCTAAGTATATATTTCCTATATCGTATTATATGTATGGACACAATGTAAATTAAAATCGGAAAATAAATTGTTAAAATACGGAAGCAAGGATTTATGTACTTTATTTTGGTTGGTTATAGTTAATGTACACATATTTTAGATAATCTTTGTTGGTTGTGGAATTCGCTTGATGTTACCACTATAGAGTATAGACGGCTTTGTTTCTTTTTGTTTTGAATTAAATGGAGTGGGGCCCCTTTCTCTTGCTTGATCCGATCAGGAGTGAATATTTCTCCATCTCAAACCGCACTCATTAAGGGAAAATGAAACATAAAGCTTTAATTTGGGGGACCACACTTTTAGCTAAGGACCCAAGCAAAAATAAACCCCCTAAGTATAACAAATGTTAATGAGAAACTATGTTGTTGGTTGTGGTAAATAAAAATTGGGATTTCAAATAAGAAGGACGGTTTATTAATGGTGAATAGATGTAAGGAAATGATGGTGGTACATAGTTGCATGTACTTGAAGGGAACTAGTGTGCACAAAACTCAAAGTCAAATTGCTACAACACAACACCCAAGAAACTTTGGCCAACAATAAATTTGTTCTTGGGCAACTACACACAAATAATGGGAAACTACTCACAAGCATGGTTTATTCGTGCCTGGTCACAAAGTATAACATTATCAGATAAGTTTATTTATGTATGTTGTCCTAATTTGTATTATATATGTTGGTTATAAGAAGCATGGTATATGGTCACAAAGTATAACAAACAAGTAATAATATGACTGGGTTATAATAAGAAGATACCTGTAAGCACTCCCTAACACGGACATACCATACACGTGACTCATAGTCACGCCGTGTCGCTATCATAGAATGTTACCACTCCCGTAGGTATGTTAAATTGGGCAAGACACCGGTTTAATGCCTCGTGGAGAGGAATAAAACCTAAAAGAAAGTTGGTTGTGTATTAGGATATAGTTGGTCAACGCCCCAAATTAATAAAAGTGCCTTTTATTTATCCGGTCAAAGGTAAATACAAGAATACAATTGTCGTTTGTATGTGTGTTGACATGGCTTACGGCCGTAAGCAATATGTTACTTACTAATGGACGCTTAGACAATGGATAACGCTGCAACGGCTTGGGTTGTATAGAAACCACGCTGGGAAATTCATCTGCTATGTACTTACCGATATGTTGCTCCAACCGTTAACTACGCTTGTGTTACCATAACTGCCACGGTAATCAATATACCGTTGGATCGAACGACACAAATCGAGGGGCTCGCTTTTGAAAGCATACTTATCTCATGGTAGTAAGACGAACAATTATGGCGAATTCCACCATCAAGGTGAGTATGAAGTCGCTGTACGCAGAACTACGTTAGGCTCGACTAGTCATTCAAGGCTTTAAATCAACTAGTTTTGATTGTAAATTTAATGCATACTGGTCTCAAGTCTCAAGATGTTTTTCTCAAAACTTTTGTAAAAGGTAGTATCGCTATTGGAAATCTTACTACGGCTAGTGTGTATGAATCAACCGCTTGTTCTTTTTGTTAAGTCCTGCTAGTGGATATCATGTTGTTGTGGTTGGGTTACACTTATAAGTTATAACTACTATGTTTATGAGCAATAGGATTTTTTGGCCTTTGATGTGGACCTTTAGTGTCAAAAAAATTAATAAAAAAAAAAATAAAATACAAAATTAAAAAAAAAAAACAAAAAAAAACGAAAAAAAACGAACAAAAAACAATGAATTGAAACATTAAATAAATAAATAATTAAATAACAAAAATAATAATAATAATAATAATAACATTGTGTAAAAAAAATTATAATAAGTTGGTTGGAAGATTGGAGTGCAAAACTGCTCCAACCTCTAGCTTGATGGAGAAACCGCTAGTGTTATTAAAACACCGCTAGTTAGTTTATCATGAGGATACCATGAAACTTATAAAGGAATTGAAGGATAAATGTACTACAATGGAGTCTAAGATCACTGGCATACAAAAAGAAGGTATTCAGATTCTGAGATGGAGCATACATTATAGCATTTGGAAGCATCGTCCAAAAAGAAGGTATTTTGTGCCTAAGAAGAAACTTGATGATTTGGATTGTAAATATCAAATTTAGGGAAGGATTGTTTGGTTTTTGGTTCATGGACGAATTATTCAAAGTATGCATCAAATAGCATCTTTTAAAAGAAACCACGACTAGTGGCAATGGAAGAACTCGATAGATCAAAAGTTGTGGATAAAGTTTGTTAATACGTAAAGGAAAGTTTATGATTTGCTATCAAGTTTGTTCATGAACTACCTGATTATTCATACTTTAAAAGTTGAGCGACAAATATCAAGTTTGTTCATACTTTAAAAGATGCCGTTTTCAAAGTTGCTATCATGAACTACCTGATTATTGAGTGACCGTAAATGATAAAAATAGGAGGAAATGAAAAGTAAATGTATTACATGTTCAACATCATTCCGTGGCATGGGATACCTCGTCCCTCAGATAAAACATGGGCATGCCATTTTGAAGAAGAATCAACAAAGTAACTACTAACCATCGCCAGCTTAGCATTCTCGAGGTCGCATCGCCACATGTAGTCAACCCATAGGTCTATATGCTACGTATTTGCAGCAAATAAAATACCAATTTAAGAAATGGTGAAAATCAAATACATGGTAAAAAAGAAAATCTGAATAAGAAATCCTATATAAACTAACCTCCTCGGTTAGCCAACCTTTTCTAGCAGGGTCTAAGCAAACTAAGCAAGCCGTAAATTGCGGTCACAAGATAATCATCCACCATGGAAATTTAACCGGTGTCTATCAGATCACAGAGGAATTCTTCAATCTCATCGGACGAAAAAGAGTTTCGGAGAATGAAACCATCTACTTAGATCCTAGAAAACAGGTTCAATGTATTAGTTTGACAGAGCATTATTGATAGGCAAGTATATTGACAAGTTCGTAAAAACTATCACAATACCTCTACCCAAGGTTTCACTCAAGTCCTCTACAATAGTTGGGTCATTCATAGGACCGTGTTTTTTATTTTACGCCATTTAACTGCCTGATTGTTTTGTGGCTAAACAGTTCCATGAGAATCCTCTCGGTGGTAACCGACTTAAAGCCTTTTGAAAATGTGACGAATTCATAAACGCGCTCGCTTTTTCTTCTTCTCCTCCTCCAACTTCAACATGTGCCTTCTTCCAACCGCAACCTATTAGCCTCTTCCGAGCCTTAAGATGTTGGCCTCATCATTCGCCTTCTTCTTCCAACTGAACCTTTCTTCCTCTCGCCACGCGAATCTCAATTCCTCTAAAAGGAGATACTCTCGAACAGACTAATATGACATTTGTATATAACGCCATACAAGTAAATGCAAAGAAGAAATATTAACCCGAGCAACGCCCATGTCACATTCTAAGTCATCATTTGAGATAAATGTTAAGTGAATCTAAAGGCAAATCCTTGTGTTTGGAAAATGTGACTCAAAATCAAGTTTGTCCTCTAAAAAAATATGCATGAAATTTCTAAAAATAAACAATGGCAACGAGAAATAACTATAGAATAGTTCAAAGGAATCAAGACCACTACCGCATGTGCAAGAACCCGCAAGGTCTAAGTTTAGGAAATTCAAGCAGTGATGTTAAAAAAGTGAATATACTATTCTTATATTATAATGAATATAAAGAGAACCTGAATAATACACTCAAGTTTAAAACTTGGCAATTCAGACCGGAAATTACATGATCCTTTAGGCTTTTTGTTCTTGAACTACTTCCACTCTTGCATTGTTTTGAATTTACTTTCAAACCAGTTGCATGGTCGGACTTTTCACCTCGAAAAGTAGGTATCAACAAGGTTGTGTTTGGGTCCCAAGGTCTGGAACGTAGTCATTGCAAAATCTTGGCTATCTATCCACCATGCACATTGGAACTCATGTATAGTAGGTCTCGTGATCGAATTGTAGTTGAATCCTAAAGTTCGTTACGTTCCCATATTAGTAACACAAGCATCAATTTAAGAATAATGAAGAGATAGAGATCGGATGAACAATAAACACACACACACACTGCATTGAACTTGACCGTTATGAGGAATGTGAAAGTGAATGAATTGAACAACCAACCCCGTGAGGTTACAAGACTATTTATAGGAGAGGAGTTGAAAGCAACACCCTAGTCCCTTCCTTTCTTATTGGACAGGCTCCAGCTTATGGGTTTTCTACATAAGCCAAGGCTTAATTATAACATAAAGGCCATATTAAGCTTAACTATTACATATGAATCACTAACACTTGGGTTTAGGAGTGATTCCAACAATTTCCCTAAGTGTTGATGAATAAAAAGTGATAAACGATGTAAAAGCTTGATGTAATAGTAGCTTTGACGTCTTTCCCATTATCTTTCTTGTGAGAAGAATTGCTTGATTTGAACAATCTCCCATAGAGAAATTGTTTCTTGAAGTACCGCTGACGCCATCTTTGTTCTTGATCTTTGTGCTTTGAAAGTGATAGTATGTTGTTGTTGTTCCGTGATCAAATACCATCGCCTTCCAAAGTGTCTCCACGCTCTCCAACATGCTCACATTTTTAGAGTGGATTACGTGGATGAAGTTCTTGTCTTTAAACTTTGTGATTCTTTGTTGACGAAGAATCATTCTCGATTTTGTGTTGCCTTTATTATGAGAGAACTCCATAATTGATGATGTTGTATGAGCATGTGGAGAAGTTCCCAGACGACGTCCCTCCGTGAGCTTCCATAAGAAGTAAAACATAAGAAAGGTTAGCATTGCCGATTCCGCACTTGTTCAACCAGAGGCAGCACAAAGATAGCGTGAAAACACAAACTCTAATTTCACAAAGCCGCTCTCAACCGAGTCCCATGTGAGATAACGCGATGTACCGGTACATATACCGTTCGATGAAACAGGTACACCGAAGCATCACCTCACGATTGAACCGCCATTCATCAAGCGTAATCCATGAGAGTTACCGAAGTGACCACGTCAGGTCGTTGGATGTTGACCGGCAGAGTTTCCATTCAATCACCGAGATCACAAAAGAACCTCTCATAAATGTTCTCTAATGTGATTGCTAAGATCCGGAAGGACACGATAATGTATCACTTCCATTGTCAATCCATTGCGATTAAAATTGTCAAGTGTACATAAGAGATCTTTTGATGAATCTCGTGGCTCTAGACTCAATAGTGCGCTTGGTTTTTCCGGAAGCTAAGACTAGTGGTCTCCTTTTCTTTCAATACCAAAAATCTCTAAGAGAAAGTCGATAGTTTACGTAGGGTTCTGAATGAAACAGTTTCCGTTGAGAGAAACTTGGTGGCTAAGAAGGTTTAGTGATGCGCCACCGGGTCCATGACGACTTTTATCTTCATACGGTACTGGACAACCAAGAGTATATATGAATGAACCCTGTTCCATTGCCCAAGTTGAATAATCCGAGGGCTATTTCTTTCACCCTTTCTTTGCTTTTCTTTTTAATTCTTCAACTCCTTCTTTCTCTGATTCTCATTTTCTTCTTTTATAATCATACCTAAGGACTTCTAATTCTAAGTATTGGTAGTGTCCTTGGGTAGATCCTCCACCAAGGATCATGATCTGGTTATTCCTAACCTTAATCACCTTATAACTCCATTGCCATAAAACCATTTTTCATGAAAATCTCTCTCATGTTTTGTGAATGAAAACATGTTTGAACACTTCAAGAGTTTTAGATTTTCGAAATACTCCCTCCACATGTGCTTAAGAGTTTTAACGAAATCAAGCATACTGAGGAACCAGCGCTAAGAATTTTTGAATTGATCAACTCAAGATAGACAATTTCGGCGATAACAGCCACGTTGCATAGTTAAAGAGATACATTGTCGCCTTTAGGTGACAACTAGCTCTAATAACTACCTTGAAGATGTGGACAACCCCGAGAGGTTGTCAAACCCGCCAAAGTTCATGTCTACAAGAGCTTCCGAATGGGTACAATTTACTTTGATAAGTCTGGAAGACAAATCTTTTCAATGTATGAATGTTCATATTCCGTCAATTCATGGGTTGAAGTCTTTTCACACGAGATTCATTAGCAAAACACAACATATTTCTTATCACATAATTTTTCTCTCCCTAAAAAATGGCATATAAATATGTTATTTTGAAGAAATGTTGAGAATAAATATGACCATTTTGAGTTTTGTGGGAAGATTACATAAAAGAACAATTTGTGCAAAATTTGAAAGTCTAAATAATCCCCTCAACAAGTGATAAAGCGGTTGAGGTTTTGAAAATCATAGTACTTGTTTTTGAGTAAAACCTTTGAGAAATGAAAGTTTTGATAAGTTTTACTCAAAAGTAAGAAGCTTTCGCTCCTTTTATAAGGATTGTAAGCAACGTAAGCCGCAATACGGGTAACTCCTTTATTTACAAGAAATGGTTGTACAATCGTTATGTGTGTACTGCCATCGTCAAATATGTAATCACACATCCAAATTAATATGAATAGAAGAAAGCTTTGGGTACCGGAATTTCGTGTAGTTCCAAGAATAACTCCGTGAATGCTAATTGGGCATTGATAGTCTGAGATTAATGCGAGGACGACCACCGACAAACTCTCCAACGTTCAACCGTCCTTCGAACAACCTTTCATCAATGCTGATGATTCTCTTTACATCCCGTCTTTCCTTAGAAGTCCATTCGCACCCAATGCCTTGTTGAATCGCCTTTAACTATATGCTAGCCCATCTCTACATGCCTTCGTTGAATCTCCAACTTATGAAGCTCATTACACCATCAAGGAGCTTAAGGTGATGCACCATGCACTACCCAAAGGGTTTGGTCAATTTGGATATGGAGGGAGATGGTTGATGTCGTGGAAGTTCTAGCTTAGGTCCGGTGAAGTTGACACGAGTCCATACGACTCAACAAAGAAGTTGCAAATCTTCTACACGCTCTCGATCACGATGCTTCCGATGAAGATGAGCAAGGACTTGATGTATTCAGCTTGAATTTCGGGCCGAATTGTCTCATTCTTCCTCGACTTTGGCAAGATATGCATCTTCAATGTCATTGGAGACAATTCCAAAACGCCGGCCAGGCATAGTCCTTTCATTTGTCGCTTATCAGCCAATATGCTTGAAAGGTGTAATCCCATTTGGACGAAAGAGCAACATGCTTAACCGCAATGATCCCTGATTACCGTGACACTTCATGTTGAGATTTATTTAACCCGGCAGCCTTCTCAGAGTAGATTCTATTCTGCTCCGCCAATGGTGAATCCCGCATGCTGCATTGAGGTCATACTCTTCCACTTTATTGTTGAGCGGTAGCCTTTTCCTCGATGGCTATGCAATGGTAAATGGTCGCCGGAACGGAAGTGTCGATGTAAGCGATTTCTTTGTCACATCGCTACCATGTAGAAGAAATTCCGTGTCGTTGTTGAAGAAGTATCAAATGGAATCTTAGGTTGATCCGTTGACCAATGGTAGGTAGGGTTTGGTCCAATCTGTAGTATGGATCTTTGTCTTGCGGTGTAGTCGAAATGTTTCTTCAGGTTGAGCCAATCAACGTTGTTAGACATGGCTCGTGCTATGTTTTCAAGGTGATATTCAACCTCAATAGCACTTTTCCGAAATGTCTTTGAGTATTTGAAAGGTTCATTCTTGATTCGCTTCAATTGATTTCGCTATCTTCTTTCACTGGAAATTTGATTGTAGTAACTTAGCATGCTCCAAAGTTGTACTACCTCTACCATATCTTGGTCATCGCTATAGGTGTAGCAACAACAAGTGTGGAAAACCATTCAGATTCGTGTCATCTGCTGTCTAGCCATGAAACGACATCACCTTTAGTCTGCCTTTCTTCTTCTTCTTTAGCCTGAGAGGATCTTTGGTTCCTTGTTGTGCTTGAGAGGGGGTTGTTGTTTGGGCTCAAGGACTTGCTCATCATCACCACCCGATACTCAAAGTGATCATCACCGGCTCGAAGCCCCAAAGTGTAACTCTAATCCTCGAGGTTTTTCAATAGAAGAGCGAGGAGGAGATCGTGAGCAGCCGAGTCCGTGGAGGTTTTAAACAATATTATTTTTCTGGACGCAGGCTCATCACCTTATCCTTATCCTTTCTTCATGCTCTTGGACGTTTAGGCCTTTGAGCTTCTTCCCAAGCTGATTTGAGTTGATATTCGCTAAGCTTCAAACAATTACCTCTAAAGTAAATGTTGCGACGCTAGACATTTGAGCTACGAGCCTGTTAACCAATTCAGCATCTGAGAATATTATGGGATCAATTGGGTTGATGTTGACATGCATTGGTGTTGATCTCATAGTTTGCTTGGCCAGATGTAATAGATTCGGATAGAGTTGTTTGGTAAACATCTCCTTTGTAACTCCGTGAACGATGTCGCTAAGGAACTTGTGAGTGTAACCTTGATCATCTCTGCTCATTTCGAGATCACGCTCCATGAACTTCGATGTACTCCCCTTGCGTGACATTTTGTCATTCTCGCATGAAGATATCGTGACCGTTAGCAAGAAAAATTCGCTTGTAAAGCACGCTTTTCTTTTCCTCGCCTGGCCGCTTTAACGATTCGTGCTTGTTTTCAGAATCAGAGGCCGTTATTTTTCACCGATTTGATGTGGATCCGGTTGATCTTCGATGGTGGTGGTGAAGATGGTGGAAGATGAGTCCCATGATGATGAGACGTGGAAGCATCGATCCTTGGTGGTTCGAGGTTTGTTCTTTGAACGTATAGACTTTGCAAGGTTCCAACCGCTATCCTTGGCGCTTTAGCCCGTTTCAATCCTGGCATCTTCCTCTCGCTTAGCTCAGCCGCAATTTTCATCAATTTCTTTTCTTTTCGTACTTTTCTTTTTTCGGTTCTTCAATATCAAAGTTGATGGAATCCTCAATCTGCCAAGTTGTTGTTGTTCGTATGAAGTGGTGGTACTCAGCTTCCCTATCGTTGATTAACCGATCAAGAACTGGTTTGAGCACCACCACTAGAACCTCCGTGGCCACGTTTGATCTTTTACGAATGCTTCAAGAAGATGTTTATGTCCGAGTTCCTTCAACTTCCTTTGATATTCCTTTTTGCTCATCTGCTGGTTCTTCTTCGATTTTCCTCTATCATGTTCAATCACATGAGTCTTCCCTTTACCTTTGTCACCAAAGTGGATCGAGGTTTAGTCATTGACAGTAATGCCTGCAAGCCAGAGAACCTCTTCGTCTGACGGGCTTCTTAGCAATCATACTAGCTGTCTTTGCGTTCAAAGCCTTATGGGGAATTGGAAATTTCTTTAGAAGGAACTTTGAGTTGAGGTTTCCTGGGGAACTTTCTTTGACTCGCTGGTTGTGGCACTTCCTCGCACTTCCTCTTCTCGGTCTTCCTTGTAGGTGTGCCAAGATTTGTCATCAAGAAACCAACTTTGCCTTTAACCGCAACAGATACCTTTTGTATGAATAAAGTCGTTTGATTTCATCGAAGGTGATCCGTAACACGCACCTTGTTTTTCAAGTTGTTGATTCCTGAATCCAATGTTTAGGTAGGTTCATACAATATGTTTGAGTGTTGGGGTCATTGATTCTTTGGGGATATCAGGTTAAACCCAAGTGCCTTGATCATTGTATATATGATATAAGGGATCTTTGAGCCAAGCTTTGAGGAATGTCATCATGTCGCCCCTATATCGAAGCCACTTCAATGTGCTTCATGTTGACCGATTCAAAAGATTTGCAGTTCCATGAGTTGGGATGCTCACATCACACGCACTGTAAAACATATTTGGTGATGGTGATAGAGAGTTCTCCAAGGTTGAGGAATATATTCTTAAGATCCACATGTGAATGCTTAGTGATTACTCCTATAGTTTCCTCATAACCAAATATCGATTAGGAACTGTAATTTCTCTTCGCTTGGTGTGGCATTGAGTTCGTTGGTTCGATGATCTAATAAGAAGAATAAATTCTTAAGTCTCTGTGTGGATACACTGTTTGCTTCACAGAGTCACCGCCACAAATGGCTTTTCTGATCATTTGATTAAGTCCAGAATCGATGAATATAGACCTCGAACCGTGAGCGGAATTTGAGAGCATGTTTTGATAAGGATGATTCTTGTAATATCCACGCAATCAAGCAAGAAGACTCTCAGCATGTGAGGGTTTCAAAATCAACTGAAGGTTGTTCTTTCCATCTTCATCGGATAACCATTAGGGGAAGATATCAAAAGAATCTGAGAACATTTGGTGCATCCACATTCGCATTTGAGCCTCCATGTCGCGGATCTCGAAATATATTTAGCCAAACGAACCAACATATCGAAAGACATTATGTTAGTCAATAGATGGTTTTATTGTCTAATTATTGAATGTAATATGTTGATTATTGTTACGAGTCCAATGTCACTTGTTTGTCCAATAGTCCGATGACGTCGTGATAAGTTTCTATGAGGTTAACTTTAAGTTTTAAAGTTCATGTTATCACTTAATTTTCACAACATATTAAACGTTTAAGCTTATTAGTGACATTATTGGTTTCAGACGCGCTTAGTTTGTTTACAAGGTTGCACGCGTAACAATTCATAATGAAGGTTAAACAAGGCTTAGGTGTAGAAATGGTAGCTTTGCAAACAGAATGATATACGCCGAAAACGCAAGCTTGGCGCCAGTGTTCTTGACTTACGCTAAGAGGAAAAAGGGACCTTATGTAGAGCTTACGCCGAAGCTCATATAAACCTACGCTGCAAGGCTTACCGTAAGAGGTCACCTTACGCGATATCCTTCACAGATAATGCAGTAGTCCTTATGTAGAACTTACGCAGAACGCTTACGCCGAAGATTACTTTACGCGATAACCTTCACGCCAGAAGGTGATCCTTATGCAGATTGCTAATAACCTTGATTTTGAATTTCACGCCGCATAATCCTCAAATAAGTTAATCATAGCACCAATTATTAACACATACATTCAATATTCATCACCAAGCATGAAGAACTCATCAAACATTACGCCAGAAAACCCTTATGCGCAAAACCTAAACCCTAAGGTTTAATTTCTATGAGTAAGATTTAGCCATAGGAATTGCATCAAAAATGACTGTAAGTCTAAGAAGCCTATTAAGTTGGCTTATCCAAGTTTTAACATCAGATAGGTCATGAATCAAAAATACCCAAACCGTATGAACATAAACCCTAGTTTCCAATTTATGAATCATTAGTGTTTCGGGTAATTTCGCCTAAATATGATCACTTAAACTTGAAAACAACTTCATACAACAATCTTTATCACCAAAAACGTTCACATATGAAAACCCCCAAACTAATGTATGAACCCTAATTTTCAAAAATCAATCACGTGCTGTGGGTATGTTTTATGATCAAAATAGTTTCAATGATGTTATATGAACGTTTTGACACTATCATTTTAACCATAAACACACAAACATGATTATGTGTTCATACGCTTTGCGCGTAGAACACAAATCACTCATATCTCACGTTTAACCGTTGATTTGTAAAAGATTCAAAACCATTGTTTGTAAATACGTTAAGATTATGAAACCACTTACAAATTGAAGATCAAGAACTCGTATTTGCAGATTGAATTTTAGGCTTAGGATTGGTTAGTTGAATAATAAATGTGATGAGTAAATGATGTTAGGTGAAGTGTTTTGTAAAAATTACTTTGACCTTTTGACACTTTTAGTCCCTCCACCTTTACCATTTACATCTAAAGCCTTTAACTTCCATTTTGGTTATCAAACAAATGATGTTTTGGAAATTTGATTTGATACTCCCCTAGCTTAAGAAATAGAAGTTTTATAAATTTCCGTCCGAGGAGGTCGGTGAACAGTAAAAATGACCATCATTAATAAAGAAACAACCGAAAAAGATAACATGCAAGTACAAGGTTTTTAATGAAACCTAAAAAATATTTTCTCTTCCTCAACACTTGATCAAAAAAAATAATCAATTTTGAAAGATTTGAGTATTGACGGAAGATTTGTACTTACAATGTTGAAATAAATATAGATAGAAGAATATTTTTGTTGTTTTATCTGATTTTATATTTTTGTATTTTGTTTTTGAAGATATTTACAAAAGAGGTTTTGGTGTTCAACTAGTTTTAAGAATGTTTTAAGAGTTCATCCAGTTCCTTGAGTAAACACCGCATACCAATCCTGGGACCAACTCATTAAACCTAGCAGAGCTAAGGCTTTGTGTGAGAAGATCAACAATTGGTATTCAAGACTCACAAAATATAATTCAACAAGCATTCCCTCGTCCACGCGTCCTTGATGAAATGATATCAAAGACGATGCTTTGATTTCGAAAGTGTTGAACTGTTAGCGAGATCGCTAATAGCACTGACACGCAAGACATCGGGATTCTATAAAAATACGTAACCATAGTCTTTGAGTTGTGTTCTCATCCAAATGACTTGAGCACAACACCGACATGGCTACATATTCTCGGCTTGTCGGGACAACGATGTACAATCCTCGCTTCTTTAATTGCCATGACACCGCTTTATCACCAAGAAATTGTAAAGCCCTCGGGTACTTTTACATGAATCTAAGCATCCCCGCGATCGCCTCAAAAAGAGATTAGTTCAAAACCGAATCCTTCGGATACCGATTCCAAATTAATGGTTCCCTGATGTATTGGAGGATTCTTTAGCCTCGAGGAAAGGGTTTCGTTGGTCTCGACCGATAACGGGAGCAAAGATAGACTCAAAAACAATATCAGGTCTCAAGTAGTAAGGATACATGAGAGACCCAATGATACTACGTAATTGGTGGGTCCACCAATTTCCCATGTAAATCACCGTTTAGCTTCTTGGTATGAGCCATTGGTGTGGCATAGGTGTCACAGGTTTGCATTCCAAATTTGGTAACAATTCAAGGGCATATTTGGACCGACTAAGAAATTCACCGGTGATTGATGAACTTGCATTCCAAGGAAGAATGTGATTTCACCCATCATTGACATTTCAAAATATTTTGTCATAAGTTTTGCAAAAGCATTTGAGTATTTTAAATGTGTTGACCCCAAAATGATGTCATCCACATAGATTTGAACGATTAAGATGTGAGCCCCGTGATATTTTATAAAGAGTGTAGGATCGAATCAAACTTTGGTAAAATTATTGGCAATAGGGAAGGATGATAACTTATCGCATCACTGGGGCTTGTTTGAGACCGCAGAGCTTTCTTCAGTTTGTAGACATGATTAGGGAACTGATCAACGAATCCTTCCGGCAAACATAAACCGCTTCTTCGCTTGTCCATTGAGAAAGCGTTTTGACATCCATCCTAAAGACCGATGTTCATGTGAGCCACAGCTTAAAAATCCGAATACCAAGACGAGCAACCGAGCAAATGATTCTTCAAAGTCAATACCCTCTTCCTGCTCATAACCCTTAGCCATCGGACGTGACTTGTTTCTATTACGTTCCTTCAAAGATCCAATTTGTTTTTCCTAATCCATTTTAGACCAATGACGAAGACCCCTGTTGGTCTTTCAACCAATTCCCATACTTCAAAACATTTGAATTGGTTGAGTTCTTTACGCATGGATTCAATCCGCTTGTCCTTTGTCATTATGTCTTTAATGTTTTTAGGCTCAGATTGGCAGAACCGAGTGCATAAATGCAATGTTCACCATCTCGGTGAAGACGTTTCTTGTTACGATCGGGTTGATTCGGGTTACCAATAATATTCTCAATGATGGTCTTTCGTCTAACGATGTGTGGAAGGTTGATGTTGATATACATTATGCAGGTTTTGAGGATTCAAATGGCTTGTAGATGATTCGCACCGTGCAGCAGCTTTCATTGGCTTAACGGGTTAAAGAAACCGTTTGGATCAAAATTTGCGTAGGTACATCATTCGAACATCATCACCGGTTCTCGTCATTGAAGCAGTCGGTTCAACTGTTGTTGTAGAGTCAAATGGTGGTGCTTCCAACATAGTTGTAGCAGGGTAATGTATGAGTATATTATCGCCAGCAAATGGAAATGGATACACCGAAAGAACGTTCATCAATATCGCCACCGAACGTAGGAGCAAATAGTCTTTCCATTTGTTGGACGAAAGTGTCGAGGGCTTGTTTCATGATGATGGGGTTTGAGGGAAGTTTAGACGGCCAGACCGGTTCCAAGTCGTTATGTCGGCCATATCGCGAAGCTCATCATTAGAATGAATCGTTTCCATAACCCGCTTTGTAACGACGATTCCAGATCCTAACCGAATTATCGTATCCAATAAAACTCCATGTCGCCTTTGGCTTTGAGCTTTCCAAAGTCATCACGATCATTATTTGGGTAGCAAAGGATCCAAATACATGAAAGTGTTTGAGATTCGGTTTTCTGTTGTGGATAAGCTCAAACGGTGTTTTGTTGTGCTTTTGTAATCATTGGCGATTCTCGGTGTAGCATGCATTGAGACGCTTCAAACCCATAGGTAAGCCGCAAGTTTAGCATTGATTAACATCGTTCGGGTAGCTTCCACTAACGCATAGCTTCGCCTTTCAACAACTCGTTTTATTCAGGGTAATGCAATAGATGTTTGATGCTCAATTCCCACTTCATATTTCAAGAGTTTGATTCACAAATTCAGTTCCTTTGTCTGCTCAATTTGTCCGACGGTGTTCAAGTGAATTTGAATTTTCGTGAGAAAGGTGATGATCATTCGTGGAGCTTGGTCTTTACATCGAAGAAAATAAACCCAAGTCCATCTTGAGTAGTCATCAACAATTACCAAGATGTAGCATTTGCCATTAATTGTCTGCACGCGCGACGGGCCACACAAATCCATGTGAAGAAGATGAAGCACATGTCTTTAGATGTGTTCACCTTTGAGCGAAAATGAGCACGAAGTGTTTTTCCTTGTTCCAAGTGAACATGTGATCTTTAGAATACCGAAATCTTGGGAGACCTTCAACAAGTTTGTGTCGAGCAAGGTTGGTGATTGTTTGAAAGTTTATATGTGAAAGACGACGGTGCCATAGCCAAGATTTTGTAGATGTAGCCTTTGAGAGTAGACAAATGGGAGATGAAGCAACCATGTCTTGCATTGAGATTGTGTAAAGACTAGAATTGGAGAGCCGACATAAGATCGCTTGTAGATCACCAATGAAACAAGTTTTCTCCCTAAAAGCAACTTCCAAATCTCCATCACAAAATTGAAAGACTAAAAGAGGTTGTAATCGAGGCCTCCACATAATAAACTCGCTAATTTCAATATTGCCATTGATATAATCCGTAGCCCATGATAGCTGCTGGGTGATTATTCCAATCGACAATGCCAATGAACTTTGCAATGTTTGATAACGGTTTAAGGTTACCGTCATGTGTCGGGAACATCCGCTATCAACAATCCAAAGGATGATTCAGACACCGTGATTACAATAATGCATCTAATAATGATGGAATGAAGTAGATGTGGAACCCATGAGTTAGAGGGTTCCTCCAGCTATATAGTAGAAATACACACATTAATGATTTTAGGTATCCATTTAAATCCTAGTGTATTGTGTATCCATTTCTGCCATCTCCAACTAGTCTTAGCTTTAGTCTTAGTGAATGTACTAGGTGGTACAACAAGCCTTGGAGGTGATATGGAACCAGGGACATCAATGCGCTTTAGAATCTAAGGAGGCGGTCTACCGCTAAGACACTTAGAAGCATTAAGGCTAGAGGTCTGACTTAGATTCTTTAACGAGACAAGATAGATCTAGCAACACATTTGTCATGACAATCAGAAAGCATACTTTTACGACAAATAACACAAGAACATCGCATCAATATCAAAAGTACTTAAAGGTTTAGCATACGCTTAAACACTTTTTCCATTACATTTTTCGATGCAATATCTAAAGTGGGTGCAACCGAGTCTTATTCAAAGTCCTAGGGTGTTCTTCTATCAGCATTCTTATTGTTCTTTCTTAGGTCTAACTTCCTATTCTTCCTTGTATTGCTCCTCGGGTGGGTGCGGACGTTGGGAAAAGAGGCAACTAGTCCTATTTCGGTAGGGTTTACATTAGTAACTTGTGTTTTGTCGAGGCAATCTATGTTCATGTTTGCTAAGTGTTACAGGTGCAATTCTATTAATGATGCTAGGCTGAACTTGTTTATACTTTCCTAACATTTCCTTTAACTTAATGATAGTGTGCACCAAATCTTGATTTTCTGAACGAAGATTTCCAGCAAAATTCATGACTTCTTTAGTGTATGCAAGATAATGATCAAGTTCGTTTGATGCTTCATCACGAAGCCCTTTGAGTAAATCAAATATGACACCATATTCCGTTTTCACTTTTACAAGTTCTTGTTCATATTTTGAGATTTGACATTTCAAAGACGCCTTTGATCATCCGGTTGCTCTCAAGTTTTGGATTAAACGTTTTGATTGCAACTGACATTTTGTTTTTGCAAAGCAAGTTCACGATTTTGACAATCTTTATGACACCATTGAAGACGCAATTTTGAATTTGAAAGCTGTTAATCAGTCGTTCATTCAACTTTTAAAGACTTGATTCGATGCACCATATCAGATTCACAACAATATCAATATTAATAGAATCATCGGAGATATGACGATGCATATGGCAAAGAATGTAATAACACAAAGATATGGATATCGCAAGAGATAATATCTTCCAAGAGTCGATCAACATATTTTCTCAATTTCTTTTACATTTAGTATTTGAAACCGATGTTTCGTTTAAAAATCTGTTTATGAGACCAAGTTCCTTGTGAAAATCCTTTTCCCAATATAGTGCACAATTTTTCAAATTTTTGACATGGGTAAAATTCTTTCCAAGAATATTCTATGTTCTCATCGGGCGATTGAAAATGTTGAACTTTTATTTCGAATGAAATTAATCTCACGCTCCAAAATTTTGAGGTCGATAAAGAAAGTGTCAAAGTATTTGATAACGCAACAACTTTCTAAGATAGTTTTACTCACTAAGGAAGGTAAAGGACCATTAATTTGTGCACCATTTGGTTGGGGACTAACTTTGAAACCGGTGTGATAAACCAAAGGTTTGTTAGAAGTATCTTGTTGTGTGACAAAAGTTACGCTTTTGAATAGTTAAATGGTTTGTTATAAATGACATTTTCCATTTTGACCAACTTTCACACGCAAGATCGAATTCCTCCATGCGATTATATTCAACAACAGTCATAATTGAATCATCAATTCTATGTTCTCGCGACCAAACTTCGTGATTTGGTTTGAATGCTCGCGTGAAAACTTAGGTTTGAATCGCAAGATTCGGTCCATATCCATTTGATTTGTTTGAAAGAAAATTTTGAATCGTTGTGATTGATTCACCATGTTTATAAACAACAGTTTTAAACTCTTTGATTTTGTTTTGTAAGTCAATTACCTCTCAAGATAGTCATCTATTCGTTTGTTGAATGCTTTTTGTACTCGGAGAACTAATTTTGACAAGTTAAAACTCACTGGCTTGAGTTTCCAAATTAAGAAGCTTAATTTGTTGTTTATGTTCATGTTTTATTTGTTCTATTTGAGACAACAAAGTATTTTTCAAGCGGCGATTCACGAATATGTCGCTCCAAATATTTTCGTTTTGGTGTGATTTGGCAGCGGCTTCAAAACCTTTTTCACTTTTCTGAGTTTTGAAAAATTGATTTGTCGAATTAAGCATTCATTATCCACGGTTAACAGTTCATTTTTCTTTAATTTGGTATTGACATCATGGTGTTCTACTCGGATTGTTGGTCTTTAACTAAGGTCCAGAGCTCAAATTTTGGATCAAACATAGAATCATTTTGTTCAACGTGAGTCTCAACATGGTCATTATTTAGACCCTCAAGTATAACCACGGACAACTGATCATCAAAGGTAACCATGAGGTCTAGTTGATGATCATCTGAATGAGATGTGAAGGCTCATGTTGACCACTCGACCGCTATGATGCGTAAGTGGGAGGAGATAATAGATCATTAATGATAATTGTTTGTTCATGTATTGAGACAAGTCAGCCGTCATACACCGGCCTCGTGTCACTCATGTGTAGAGCTTGCATTTGTGGCATCAACATAACCTGCTGCATTAGCCCCGCAAGTCCTCCATATCATCATCCGAAGTCCAAGATCCGCCATAAAGCTCTATTCCTTGTTGGTAAGAGTGCCACCAGCCTTCATCCTTGAGAGCCAGAGCAAAGCTCTTTGTGATAAGCACCGCCTCTTGTCCTCTTAGGACATGCATTAGCCGATGACCTTCTCATTGCGTTATAACAACGAAGACCATTAACCCCATTCTCAGCATTTCCTGTTCAACCACTTGAGCTCTCTGTTGTTATGGAGCACCACGGTTATTCCGCCCATAGCATTAAACCCTGACCACCTCCCATCCGACGCACCATAACCATTTATTCAACTTCAACGATCCATTGTTCACAAACCGATTTCTAGTGTTTGATGAGGAACGCACGCATTGTTGGATCTGTTTGTCTACGGCGAAGGCTTTAGCAATCATAGCAAATCCTTGTTGCAATTCATCAAAAGCATCGTGAGTCCTCATGCTTCACCGTAAAGTGCTTGAGAATTGTTGTTGTATGGAACCAATTGAGTTTGTTGAGGTTGTTGCTGACTCGGATCATATGGTGTGATGGTTGCATTGGTTGAGGAGCGGCTTGAGGAGGAACACTAGTTTGAGACCACAAAGCAAGTTGTTGATTGTCCCAGCCACCGTGGGAGCCGAGTCCACGGATAGCCCTTTTCTTTGTCAACTTTTTTGGTGAGGCTTCAATAGTCGCATTAAACAATCCGTATGTAACATGATGAAGATTTTTAGCTTGACGGAGAAAAATGACATACTTCTCCCATTCCGAACCAAGACTACTTAGGAACTTAGTGTTGATAAAGAATTGTGGCATGATGATATTGTTTTGTCCAAATCATTGATGATGTCCTAGGCGATGATGATATGATTCTAATGTCTCTCCTGGTTCAATCATGAAGTGTTCATAAGCCAAGTGGATTCCATGTCTTCCGATTGAGTGTTGTGCCTTCATAAGAAGATGAATATGTTCCCACATTGCTTTTAGCGTCTTTTGAGCATCAACACTTCAGGATCGATTGGGTAATCCCGAAAAGGATGTATTGCATTGCTAGTTCATCGGCTTCAAAATGTAGAAGTTCATCACACAGTGAGGTCCGAGACGCTTTGCATATTGGTGACAAAGATCTCTTGGTGGATTGGCACTGATTCATGCGGTGTGACAATAGTAGGCATCCAAATGGACCTTCCAGAATGACCTTCTTTAAAAACTTTCCATGTGGCTTCTTTAGATCACAAAACCTAAAGAACCTTATCACCCATTGATCATAATTCTTGGGAGTGAGCATTGGAGGTCTATCAAGTGAGCCACCATGAATTGATTTTTGGCTACCAGGCTTCACATTCCAAACCATGTTGGTTCCTTCATCGACTCATGGATGTTGATTGTAGAAGTTTGTGTGGTTTTACTTGAAGACTAGATGGAGTTGAACTATTTGTAGAAATTGCACCAAGTTGTGAAGTATGTTGTTGATTAAATTGTTGTTGATAAATTTGTTGTTGATGATTAAATTGTTGATGTTGTGGACTTAGTTGTTGTTGTTGATTATAAGTGTAAGGATAATAGTTAGAGTATGGTGGTTGTGACATGTTGAAAACTTGTGTTGTTAAATGGATCTTTGTAGTCGAATGAACCGTTGTTTATGAAGTATCCTTGTAGAAATCACGTAAAAGCCAACTACCACTTAGCGCGTAAAACACCAAAGTTACGCGTAATGCAAATAATAATTACGCTTAGGATTAGCTTACGCGCGAAATAAGGAGAAAGCACTAAAGTTATGCGTAAACAAGAAGTTAAGCGTAGAAAACTTAGGCGTAGGATTAACTATCGCAAAAGACACAACTTAGGCGAAGATGAATCTTATGGTAATGAGTTCTAATGCGTAAGCTTATGCTTATGCGTAATTTTAGGTTTTGTTAAACGATCTTTTACACTATCATAGTGCACAAGATATCCAAAGTCTGGTGTTTTCAAGCTTATCCAAGCAAGAAAAACACCGGTAATCCATGATAAATTGAAGATCAAACCAAGGAACAGCTGGCAGAAAAGTTTAGGGTTTTACTTACGCGTAGAAACAAGCCAAAAATGATTTCTCGCCGTGATGTTTCCAAACCATATTTTGTGATGAGATAGCTTCAATATCACCAAAATAATGTAAAGTGTGAAACTTGATGATCCAAAGCTCAAAAAACAGGTTATGCATAGAACTAGTATCATGATAAAACCAACCTCAAAACAAAGACTACAAAGTTTGAAACTTTTGCCAAAACAAATATTTTAACACCTAAAAACGTTGAAAGTACAAGAATCTTGGATTGAAAAGTGTAAAATGAGTTTTGCGAACCGTTGGAACTGTTACTAAGACCTAAAACTTACTTTTAACAACAAACACGATTCACCCAACTATTTGGCTGAATGATACCACCGTTAGGTTCCCATATTAGTAACACAAGCATCAATAGAAGAAATAGATGAAGAGATAGAGATCGGATGAACAATAAACACACACACACACTGTATGAACTTGACCTAAGCATGTAGGAACGTGAAAGTGAATGAATTGAACAACCAACCCTCAAGTGAGGGTATTACAAGACTATTTATAGGAGAGGAAGCTAGGGCAACACTCCTAGTCCCTTCCTTTTCTTATTGGACTAGGCATCGGCTTATGGGCCTTCTACATAAGCCTAAGGCTTAATTACTAACATAAAGGCCATATTAAGCTAACTATTACATATGAATCACCAACACTTGAAATAGGTTTAGGATGATTCCAACATTCAAGAATGGTTAAAAATATATGGTTTAGTTTATTACTTTGAGATACATATGACAACATTTTATAAAGGATTCGTAATTAAAGTCATAAACTCAGTTCTCGCCAATCAATGCAAATAATATTTCATCGTTAGCTAGCTTGAAAACACCGCTAGTTCGCAAATCATCGCTAGTTAGTTTTCGATGATTGTGGAAACTATAAGAGTCGCTTTGTAACTTTTGGTGATAACATATTTATTCCCCAAATCACCGAGGGGCAGGCGGTGGAAACGTAAGAACGATTCAACCAATGGCAACTCCTTATGAATAGTTCTTTGCAATTCAACATGGTGAAGGAATCCCTAGACAACTGGCTAATTTAGGCGACATGGATGTTCGGGCTAGGTCTCGATGCAATGTTAGACACATCGGGATGAGTAGTTTGGAACACCAACATGATTTAACGACTAATGGCTTTCTACATGATGACAATTCCAATGATCCACTTCTAGGACCGGTTACACAGTCAAGGTGTGAGGATAATATGAAACTCAATCTCATATTGACGGATATATTCACAAGTATAGAGTCAAAGATCAATGTCTTAAAAATTCGACAACAACTGCGCGAAATAATCAGAGGTTCAAAGCACAGGTAAGTGTTTTGAGAGACTAAGAAGGCCAAGGTTCCATGCATTCAGGAAAGTGAAGAAACTGGGAAAGAAGGTAACCTGCAATATGATTAAAAGTTTAGATGATGCATCCAAACATGCGAGGAGTGAGAGTACAAATTAAGCGATGCATCGGGTAAAAGCATGCGATCGATGATTCTTTGAAGGTCGCAGTTGAAGAAAAGGATAAGGAAGTGGTGCGGGCAATCACCGCTAGTGTCTTTGATCTGCCGATAGTATTGAAGTAAACCATCGCTGCAACAACCTGCCGGTATTATTATAGCCACCGCCAATTCGGACGTTTCAACGAGGCAACATCCTTACAATTATAAGCACCACAATAACACACCAAAACCAAAATAAGCTCAAATGAGGTTGCCATACAATTGGTCAACTTAAGCAATCGACCCTATCCCTGCACTCCAAACCTATTGCAAGAGTCTACTGATTGGTGAAATCTGTGCAAAAGGTGTAGTTACTCAACCCCGATATTGGAAAGTATAGGGATTGCAAGAGCCAACATTGAAGTTTAAAAGTAGAGGAGCATATAGCCTTAATTTGCAGTGTACTAAATCAACTAATCCAATTGTTCATCCACTGCAGATTATGAAATTCATTTGGCCATCAAAGGCAAGCCTCAAGGTAGAATGAAAAGAAAGGCGGACATATAAAAACATTTGATGAAGAATCGAGTCCGATAAGATATTGTTTGCTTAGATAGGTGGAAATGGAACATCTAATTTTGTGTGTAGGTTTACTTTTTTTACCTATAAACAATAAATAAATAACAACAAAGTTTAACTGGCTTACGTTTGAAAAAAGGTTCAACGACGCATTTTAAAGATGGACTTCCTAGACCGTGCAAGTGCTTTTGTATCACATTTGGATGTTAAATCCACAAAGCATGAGATTTTTCAATCCACTCGATCCACACCTATGAGAATAAAAAAAAAATGAAAATAAAACATAAACTTATATACAAATCAGTAAAAATGTTAAGTTGGAAAATGGATACCACAAACCCAAACACAAATCCGCATATGTGTATGTTGGACAATGCTTTGGATCTTTCTTCAATCTTAAAAGGTGGTCATCCACGTGCTTATCAAATACATTATGAAGTTGGTTGTATAAATGAGTCCAAATATGCTCACCCTATGGAAAACCATTCCAATCATCTAGATTATCAACTAACCTCATCAGTGTATCATCCACCTCGCATGTCAACAAAACGACCCATAAAGATCACCTCTAAGGCTAACAAAAGACAAAGACGCATAACATCTTCATTAGATATATGTCCAAACCGCTTCATCCCTCGATAACACCAATAACATCAGTTGGTTAGAATATACCCTTGGTTGTCGCGAAATACCCTGTTACAAAAATTTAGAGAATCAGATGTATACAACCCAAAGCTTACAGATCCAAACCGCAGACCGGTCATTAGACAAAACTCACGGCGACCAAAATGTAAAGCATGCCCTTCAATGTAATAAATGAAGGGCATATCATAGTGAGAATCGTCGACTTTATGTTGTTTCCTTAGCATATAATCTATGATGTCCGTTTCATGTTCAAAAACAAGATCAATCCATCTTCTGCGGGTATTCCTAAAAAGATGCGGCGTCTTGCGTCTAACTTTTTCTTTATCAACCAAAAAGTAGTTCGCCTTGGTAATGATTAACTTAGCTTCATAGTCCTAAAAAGGTCAACAAAAAATACAATTTAAATCAGACCATGGATGGAATCTATACCAACGCCGTAAACAATTGCGTATACAATGCATATAAACCACTCCTTATTAGTCTAGAGAGTGCCACTAAATTTTTAATGAACCGGGTTATGTTACATACATAACAGAGCGACATCTACCGTATTATACCCTACATAATTACTTAATCGCATGCCGTAAAAGAGGAGAAATCAAAGGTATTAATCGAATAGCAACAACGATTTGTTGAAGCATATAACCAATTGGAAATAAATAATGTACAATAAACAACGAGGAAAATATTTACGCATTCATATTTGGCCACATTTTTAAACAAACTTGATCAATCCAATGTGGGTTGCACTCAACAAGTGTACCTTTATAGTCGGTGACATAACCGACGATACAAGGAAAAGAGGGACTGACGAAGAAGACGGTCTCATTTGTGAAAACAACTTAGTTACAATGTTTTTGCGGAAGCAAAAACGATAAAACCGGTAACTATGAATGTTTTTGTTCGAGTGGGAAATTGATTTTGAATACATATGTAATGTACTTTCACTATTCAATTGTGTACGTTCTATGTAATGTAAAATGACCAACAAATCATTTTTAAAAATACTTGCCACTTCTTTCGCTGTTCACCAAAAAACAATACCTTACACATACGGGACACGTGTCACAATTTCGATGAGTTTCCCATTACACGTTGCGCCTTGGTTCATTTTCAAATTATAAATAAAAGTGGTCCAAAAAGTGATATGCATCAGGGCGCGCGGTCTATTTGCGCCATTTTCCCTTGAAAATAGGTTAAAACAATGTGTTTGGTTTATAACCACACTCGCATAATGTACGCTTCCGCTTGTGAAACTTTTGTACAATATTCAAATATTATGTTAATGAACGATGTTTTCAGAGTTTGTAAGTTTTACAGATTTAAGTTATTTGACATTAAAAAAAGAAATATATAAATAAATAAATAAATCTTGGGCATTTCATTATAAGCCCTTAAAATACAAGCCAATTAGACCGTTGATATCGACGCGTTACTTATTATCCGAGTTTAACTTTAGACAGTTTTGGACCTTGTTGTAAACTCCAATGCTTGCCCTAAACCAACCCAGTTTAAAAAAAAATCCCCAATCATTTAGCATGTTCCAACACTTTGTTTGTTTACTACGTATTTTCCCCAAATTATAACAACAAATACATCTACAACAAAAGATACATTAAGCCCTATAAATTTAAACCGTTTTTATACGGGTAATGAAATCTTGATTTTAGTTTGTAACACAGGCTTATAGAAGTTTTTTTAAATTATAAACCTCCATAAGTACGAGCTAATTGAAACAGGCTTGGAAGGGCTTATGGTTAGTAAAATTACATACCTTTTAAAATATAAAGAATTAGTACGAAAAAGTTTAAAATATATAAGATTTTCATTTAGATTATTTTTATGTTATTTTACAATAATAAGCTTTAGCTCAAACTAATTCATCAAACAATTTTATGAAAAAGTAAACTCAATCCTCTAGCTTATAATATAAGCTTCAGCGAGCTCCAAGCATACCATATATGCGGTGTCTTGCGCCTTGTTTTGCTAAGCTTATATGATTAGCTTATACGACTCAAATAAGTCTAAACCAAATGTTTTTCATTTCAATGAACCTTGCTCGCTCCGGTGGCAAATTGGGGTTGGTTAGCGTATTAAAAAACTTCAATTCTTCCATTTTCATTATGACCTCACCATCTCATACGCCATTTGAGCGGATTCTCGTTTAAGTCGCGACTCATTTTGCATCATACCCGCAAATTTCGGCAGGTTACTTCGAACTGTGCTCGATGAGCTTTTGGATTTTGTTTTTTTAGGGACGTTTTTGCTTGCCCGGGGGACGTGGTCTAGGATCATCGCCGAATACTTGGCATGTCCTGGAAGATCAACAGTGTCGACGAGTTCGAGAATCCCACTTGTAGTGTTCTTTCAATACGACAAAGCCTCGTTTGAGTAAACTTTTATTTTCGATTAGGCCTCATCACCATATGGTTGCCTCAGCCTCATAAGATCACCCCTTTTTTCCACTTTTACCCATACCTCTTAAATGTTTGTAGAAAGCGTTGAACCTTTGATAATTAAGGTTCATAGTTGCCCACTTTCCCGTCAACATATCCTTGGTGCATTTGTGATGAGATTTTTCGTTGAACTTGGCAAAACCCTTTTCCAAAACAATTTTTCCAAACAAATTGTCCTTTTGGTCATTTCTCGACTTAGCCATCCTCTCGGAAAATGGCAACATAACACGAGGCTAATAAAATTTCCTCCACCTTCGACCAACGAGAATGAGCTCATACAATTTCGGATTCATATTTGGTGTCGGTAATCGATTGTGTTACGTTTTACGAATTATTTTTTCTTCTACCTTTGGATGGCGAGGGCTTGGTTGGTTGTGGCGTCGATTGGTTTTGTTGCATTTCTTGTGTTGGATTTTGTTGAAGATTTTGTAAGTGTTGGTTAAGCATTGCATTTTGGTATTTATTATATAGTGGTTCGGTATCGCATTTTCGCATACTTGGCACACCACATACCCGGCATAGAGTAGTAGGTACCTAAAAAGAGGATATTGAGAAGATGTCGAATAGTCTATCTAAGTGCCTGAGGGTTAGGACGATGATGATTGTTGGGATATTGAGTAGATCTTGGGAAATTGGATCCGGTTTTGAGACATTTTTTTGTTAGTGAAAATGAAAGAAAATATGTTAAGTGTGTAAAGAAATGATAATGAAAAAGTAAGTATTGTGTGTAAATATGATTGAGTTTATATAGAGTGGTAAAAGTTTAATAGTTTTTTTAAAGAAACTAGTTTGTTTTAAGCGGTCAAGAATTCAAATTTTATAGCAAATGAATGCATCAAAAGCTTGGCAAATGGCCAGCCATGGTGATAGTGTGAAAATAAATGATGATGGAAGCGTAGTATTGTGTGTAAATATGATTGGGTTTATATAGAGTGTGGTAAAAGTTTAATAGTTTTTAAAGAAACTAGTTTGTTTTAAACGGTCAAGAAAATTCAGATTTTATAGCAAATGGGTGGCGTTATTTAGTAGCTTGGCAAATGGCGGACCTTGATGATGGCTAACGCCGAAATGGCAGCCATTTCGGGCCACATGTAAATGGTGCGATGCTCAAGTTACGATACCCCTTCCTCTTAGCTCTAGTTTTGTATATTTATATGTTCTCTCTTATATTGTGATTTTATACCCATAAGCTCAAGTTTTAACTACTTTACAATACATATTTGGGAAAAAAAGATTTCAACTTTAGCAAAAGCTCTTGTAAGTTATAAGCTTCTATAAGCTCCATCTACTTTCCCCAAACACACTCCTTAATGCGACAATAAAATAAAATGAATATAAAACAATTGTCACAAATTCGTCAACTTTGAGAGCATCATGCTTAGGATTACAGACTATTCTTGTTAGGAATTGAAATTCCATTGGAAGAGCTCACACCCCAAATATTATCTAGCATAAGTTAGCTCGTGAGACATATTGTTATTTACGTTGTTTAGTAGTTAATTAGTAGCGTAGAATAGTTTTGTGCAACACCGTGGAGGAAGGACGGGTCTTACCCACCGTATGCCCGATCCATTGGCCGTCAGAGGTCGTTATGTCTATAACTATAAATACCCTTTCCATCCTTGAAAGGGGTGGAGCTTTTCATTTAATCTAACCTTGCATTTTGTGAACCAAGTCTCTAGCAAGAAACTCCTTCTCATCTCTTTATTTCTAACTATGGCAAACATGTATTTTCATCATCCAAGACCACCCGAATCATCAACACAATAAATATTCACGATCCTACAAATGGTACCAGAGCCAAGGTTTTTGTGTTGTGTTGATTTGTGTGGTTTCGTATCAAGGTTTTGTGTTGTGTTGATTTGTGTGGTTTCGTACCATGGTTATTGTGTTGTGTTGGTTTATCATGGTTTTTGAATCTTGTGTTAACTGTTTATTTGTACTCTTTGATCGGAAAATATTTTTTTATGTTTATTGTAGTCAACTGTTTTCACAAGTTTTGCATCCTTTATTTTAGTCCAAGTCCATTAGTGGTTTTGATATATACTCATGTTGTTAGTATTCTTTGTCCCATAAGTCATGTGCTTTCAAAGGTTACACATCTGTTTACCAAAATGTGAAAGAATATTAATGGTCTCTCGTCGGTTTTCTATGGTCAAACTAAGGCAAAAGTGCATTTTATGCGGTTTTTAAGGTAACTTGAAGGTGGTCGGAATTTGGTCGGAAAAATCATCAAAAAAGTCGATATCAAGTTAGCGACTTGTACTCAAAATAGTCTAGATGCATTGTATGTTCAGTAGCGACCTGTTCTTGAAAGTCAAAAGCGACTTGCCATGAGTCTTTACTCATGGTAGCGACTTGAGTCTAGCGAGTTGTGAGATGTAGTGAGTTGACTCTTTAGTCAACTCAAGTCAATAGCGATTTGACACAATCGCTGCTTCTTGACCTTGGTAGCGACTTGGCTCCTAATTTATGGCAGCGACTTGACTTAACAGAAATGATGAAGGAGAAGAACGACTGACCATGACCACAAAACACATATCATAGACCATCAACATCAACCTCAAGTTAACCATCATTGGTCCAAGAATAATTAAAAACGTGAACAAAGAACAAAAACAGATCCATCAACAATATTCCAACTCCACAACTAATCTTTAAACCCTAACTCATCCTCCTCCTACAACTCCTATCTCATATCCATCATTACCAAGACTCGACAAACAAGTATTTAAAATAAAAGTTGATCTCTGAAACAGGTTCATTTCTAATCTTGCAAAAGATTTTTTTCGAACCTTTATCATCATGGATCTTTCAATATGTTTGAAGTCGAAGCTTCATATTATTATCGAATCATCAAAGAAATAAAATATAACAATTATGTTATTTTTATCTCTTTAATTCGTTCATATGCAAAATTAAATACGAAGCTTCACAACATCAAACCTACCTTGAAGTGTGTCCTAAAGCCGATTCAAGAACCATCCCTGTGGCTTAAGACGAATCATATCACCTAAGCCAACCCTGTGGCTGCCTCATTCTGAGGGCATGATGAAGACTAGGTACGGATTTATTTTTGTGCATAAGTGAAAGAGGCGGTGGTATTCAGAGGTTGAGTTGTTTCCTGATTTTAGGGGTTCTGAGAATGTTTAGAAAAGAGGCGTAAGTTTGTGAGTGATATTAGGGCAAACGTTGTGATAAGTTGCATTTATATAGTCCGAATATTAGGGTTAATATGAAATAGCTTTATTTGATGTCTTGGGCCAAACGAGTAGAGGAGTTAAGAATCTGTTTATTGCTACTAATAGGCCGAGCACTCTAATTTTAAAAGGGCTGGATGGTACTTAATATCCGAATATGTGGATATGAGATTGTGATTTTAAATTGTACCTCGTGGAATTGCATCTATGTAATGGGCTAGGAAGTGTTTCATTGACCTGATAGACTAAGTTTGTACACTGAGCTTATATACAACATTTCTTAAACAGGAAATTGGTACTATGATGAATGTTTAAGTTGTTATCGTGAAGAAATTGTTGTGGGTGTATGCATTCTAAAGAGGTGTAATGTGGGCTGAAGTTTAGTGAGATTAGGGTTAGTGTGAGAATATGACTTGTATTAAAATACCGTTATATTTCAACCTGGTTTGACGGGGTTTGTGGTGTCGTGTGACATTGGACTTGGTCGTGGGTGTTGCGGGTGCGTGTATAGGCCGTAAACTTTTGGATTTCGGGCTGCTCTTTTCCATATAATGAATTGGGATGAATAATCATAATTCTAATCTAGATGTTAATTACTTTTAATAGTGGGACTCAAGTTGTAAACAAAATGTTATCTCAAAATTTTGGATACATTTTGTTTAAATTATTTTGATATCATGAGTGCCATGTCATTAAACCGGATATAAGCTTGAATTGATATGTGCGATTTGTTTCTCGGACCGGTAAGTTATTCTTGGATGGATTGGGCTCAAGAAGTGTGTGATGACTTGATTTGGATGATG
>OU343224.1:220516536-220582964 GCA_910596185.1 Chrysanthemum makinoi
TCTAAACTAACATCCATTCCAAATCCCTTTTAACACATCAACTTACAACTCTCCTCAATCTCAATCAAACAAGACTCAAAAATCGAAAATAAAAACTCATATGATCTCAGTTTTTGTTCATGGTATCACAAGTCTAATGAGACTCTCACTTGAGAACAAATTAACCATCATTGATCTATTCTTGTTTATAAAGAAAACCTCTTCAGTATCCGAATATAAAGATTGAAAAATAACAATTATGTTACTTTCAATCTTTGTTTCGGTTGGACCTCAACAAGAAAACGTTACATAAAGATAAGAAAACCTACCCGAGACCTTTCCCTGAAGATCTTGAAGCCATCTCATCCTCTCGTTGCCATCACTGTGGCATTGACGACCTCCTGCCATCTCTGTGGCAAGGTCCACTCGAAGGATGCATCATATGTTCAAAGGGGGTCGGATTGTTTATGTGAAGTACTTAGGGTTTGGATGATAAGTTTTTTTTGGATTAAACATTCATGAGTGAGACTGTCGAATGTTTTATTTGGGTACGATTGTTATAACGTTTTTCTGAATAAGTGTATGTGAAGAGGCGGACTGATTTTTGTGAATGATTAGGGTTTGGAGAGTTTTGGGAGGCGAATGATTTTGATGTGAGAGATTAGGGTTTCTAATTTTTAGGGTAAGAATGTGTTTAGTGGTGCGTTATATAGGACAGCATATTGGTTCGGATCTGGTCTTATTTTAATGGGCCAGTAGTAATATTCGATAAAGGTCTCATGAGTTAGACTTGATTGGGCCTTAGTGAAATCGGCTGGACTTGGGATTGCATATCCTGTTGGCTTTAAGCTATATTGTATAACCATGATTCACAATGTTACGCTCAAATGGATAAATAATGTGAATTATCTTAATTTGCATCTTTTATACATTTGTTTGATAACTATTGAGCTAAAATGTTAATTTGTCTAATACTTTGGTTACAATATTTTCACAAGGAAATATTTCACGGGCTAGACCTTGCAACACTTATCGAATGTGACTTCAGTGATGTCTCGTTATTTCTTTTCCGAGCTTGAGTAACATTTTGGTACGATGGAATGGACCAGGAGGAGCTTATTGAGGCACTTGATGATGACTTTAAATTGATGATTGGATTGATTTTCATAGATCAGGTCTCTATTATTGCAAGTAACCAAGTTTAGGTCATTCACATGATTGGGTCGGATGGGCTTCTCTAATTTATATTGTAGATGATGTGTTTTGATGATGTGATTTAAAGATGAGACTTATTGTGCTATGAGGGTTGGTACTTTGGTGTATACATTTCCACAAAGAATATTATGTCACTGCTAGAAGTGTTTATTGGAAAATGTTGGCTACGGGATTGTGTGAACGATATTTCTTATTTGGATATGAAGTGAGGTTTTCCGGGCATGTTTACTTATTTCGTCTTCTTTCTTTCTACCCTTCCGCGAAGATGACTTGTTTGAGCATTTATTGAGTGTGATAAAGACTTGGCAATCTAGTTACTTTGGTGATTCCTTCTTGCTTAACCCACATCGTAGCTATCACTTTGGTGTCTCACGCAGTTGAGGATTTGTCAAGAGGTTTTGTACATTGGGTACACCGTTTCTTTTTCACGAGGATGAGTACAAGTTTAAGTAACAAATCGGGGGAATTTTACCTCATGATCAAGTTCGGCATATCGGGTGTGTTTCTCCATGTGGTCACTACTATAGCCGACAGAATGCGTGAATGATGTGTTTATCAAAGTGTTGATTGGATGATTGATGTTGTTGATGGTGGATAATGAACCGCTGATGAACCGCTCCATGTTCCCCTAAAACAAATATTCACTGAATCCAAAGTTGTCATAACACATTCAAGCTGACATTGTTTACGGTTTTGTCTTGATTTTGTAAAATCCCGCGAAAGAACCTATTTCTCGGTTTAAATCACAGATTTGTAAAATCCCGTGACAATGGAAACATCCTGGTAATAGAAAAGTGCATTTCCGGATCTATCTTACGGTTTATTCTTGGTTTTGTAAAATCCCGCGAAAGATACTATTTCTCGGTTTAAACCATAGAGTTGTAAAATCCCGTAATGATGGAACCATCCTGGAGAAAGGAAAGCGTATTTCGGGATCTTATTTGATTCTGGTGCTACGGTTTCTTCTACGATGAATGGATAAAAGGGTGTACTTCATGAATTGGGTGTGTGTTTGGATTGTCCTCATGGCAGTTTGGTCATTATATGGTTTTATGGGGTTATGTGCTTTTAACCATGGTCGGGATGAAAACCATTATCAGAGTTCACTTAAAACGTCAAAGGAGGCTAGATTTGAACTTTTAACCAGAAGATGTGACAACGGGGTTAATTCAGTATTATTTATTTGAGGTTGAAGTGAATTATCATGGGCGAGTGTACTTAGTATCTGAAGGTATCGGGGATGGTTGGATGAAGATTCTTCAAGATCCTTGTTCGAGCTTATCTTCAAATACAAAGACTTGGAAATCTAGTTATTGCTGGGTGTCTTTTACCTTTTCTTTTACCACTTGGGGGAATTGGGCTCATACCACCACAAAATAACTATCACTTTAAGGAGTTACGTTGTAGTGCTCAGTGTCACATTGAATTGTGGATTCTCAAGAGGTGATGTACGTCTATTACTTGATGGTTGGTTGGATGAAGAGTATAGAGTACTTAGAGATTCAATGGAGGATGAAGTCTCGGCATCGCTCTTTGTTACATATGTGCAAGTTTAAGTCACGAGTTCGGGGTAGTTTACTTCAGGGTCAAATTCATTATATCGGGTTTTCTCCATCAGTTGTCACAACAAAGAGCCTACTGAATGATAATGGGGTGATTATAAGTTTGCCAAGAGATGATGAAAAGAGAGAGATTATGACGTATGAACACAACAGTTCATGCCTTTATCTTCTGGAGAAGAGAAATCTTCTTATTATGACCATTCTCATCAACATGCTTCATGCTTTTTCCATGCGCTTCAGTCATAAAGTGAACCGGGCTACCACTGATTGTTTTCTCATTCCACGTGCTCGATTATAATGAAGATGGCGACATCATGTGCTTATTTTGCGGGAGAGAAGTGTGAATAGAACATTCGGATGATTTTCACTTATTTAGTCAAGAATGGCATCTCCGTATGCAATTCTTGAGGGGGAGAAGAAGTGTGAATTTTTTGCATTGTTGATTGATATTTGAGAATAAAAATGGTCATACGGCTCTAAACTCATGTAAGAACCGAGCTTCTTCTTATCGGGTCATCTTCACATGGAGTTTTTTTCTCTTCTAAGAGCCGTTGGTTGACATCTTCACTCGGATTGATGAGTTTATCGACAAAGTGCTTCCGGTTAATGCTTCACGTATACATCAACATGATGATTCCGAACAATCTCTCTGTTCTTGTGTGATGTGATTGGTAGTTTGGTGTTACCATCTTGTGTGTTCGTTGCGGCCTGATTGCTGATTTCATTGATGAACATCTTTCTGTTATTGTTTGATTGGGAGGGATTTTAGTTAAGGGGATTTGCAAGATGTAAGTTAATTGGGATGCTTTTTGGTGGGATGCTTTTTGGTGTGAGTTGAAGATGTTAACTATCTATTCCCCAACTGCACAATCTTGAAGAAGGTCGAGTCTACAGTCTGTTCTACATTTTCTGCTACATGTTAGAAGACTAAAGACGAGTTGCATTTGATTATCTAAAGACTTCTTCTTAATCTGGGCATTTATCAAACAGATTGTCGGTTTAGGGGAGAGCACTAATTGAGGGAGATTGAAATGTCAAATTTAATCCCAATTAGACTTGCTCACATTATTCAGCATGTTGATTCTCACAAAGACTTCAAGCGATCTTCTCAAAAAAATTTCAAGTATTTGGGCATTCAAAGAGTTGTTGATTCTGAAGTATCAAAACCAGAAAGGGGGAAGGAGTCAAGCATCTAAACGCGAGTAAACTTGATGTACTTAATACTTCTAAGAAATTGAAGATATCCCGGGAAGACAAATGTTATTACCGCAGAGAAACTCAAGGTTTGACTCGTGGCGAGTAAACTTGATGAACTTAATTCTTCTAAGTGATTGAAGATATCCCGAGAAAACAAATGTCATGACCGCAGAGAAACTCAAGGTTTTACTCATCAAGGCGTTTAGTGTTAGTATTTCAACTACGTGGGGGAAGTGATGTTAGAGAAAGTTTCTAAAGATAAAAGAGGTACACTGGTGTGTGATGATCTCGATGTTATCGCAATCATTAGGGGAGAGAGAATTGTGTACATTGGGGGCGCTCAGCTGTCTCACTTGAGGGCTTAATCAGTGATTCAGAGATATAATCACTTATTCCAGAGTTGACATCCGCAGAGATTGTCATCCGCAGAGATAATCAGTGATTCGGCCTGCTTCTTCAATGTTATCGGTTGTTCTCGCTTTGGGGAATGTGTGTACTTCGGGTCCTTGAGCTTCATACATGATCATCAGGGAAGAAAGCCAGTGTTTACCACAAACATTGGAGAGGTGTTTTCTCTCCGGGCATGATGTGTATTCGGGAGAATTCTTGGATATTGGTGTACTTCGGGTTCTTGAGCTTCATACACGTTCATCAGGGAAGAAAAATGTGAACATGGGAAGGTGTTCTTCATTCCCCTCATGAAGTGTATTCGGGAGAGTTCTTGAGCATTATACTAAGAGACGAACTGCATCATTTCAACTACACGGGGGAAGTGTTCTCTTGACACCTTTTGGAATGGATCGCTTCTGACTTCAGTGGAAAAGGAAATTTGAGAAGATTATTTAAATGTGGGATGATACGTTGTTGTTGTTCTATTGGATGATATAGCCTCGAACGAAGAATCACGGTGATTATTCTTAAAAGGAGCAGCTGGGTTTATGATAATGGTGTGCTTCTTTGTGCACCTGGCTAAAGCAAGCTTGAAACAGAGCTTCGAATCTGCTCAACATAAGGATTTTCGGTTTGGGGGGAAGCTACCAAAGTATCACTTTCAAATGGTTCAATTTCTTTCTTCGATTCAAGAGCCCTGGAAGCTTTGGTGGTGAATGTTTAAGAGTTGATGATTTCTATCTTCTACGACGTGCTGCTCGATATCCTTATCTCGGTACTCGTATCATCATCTTCTTTAACTATATCATCTATTCTATCTTTTTATATATTTATTAAAAACCAAATACAAAAATATAAAACCAAGCAAAAGAAAATAGAAAAATATAAAACCTTCAAAAACCCATAAAAATCAGAAAAGTTCAAAAATACCAAAAATATGTTTTTTCATGACATGTCTTCTGGTATCGATAACATCTACGGTCTTAGAAATGTCATTCAATAATGGCACGGGACTTTAGATGAAGTTCGAGCTGGAGGTGTAAATATTCTTTTCTAAACATGTCAAAAAAAATAAAAAAAAAATAATAAAAAATGGCTTACAGTTATTTCAGACTGTAACCCGGGCTTCAAAAATGGCTTGCAGTTACTTCAGACTGTAACCCGTGCTTAAACTATGGTTTGCTATTATTTCTGATAGCAACACGTTCTTTTTAAAAGAGGAAAGTGTTGCGCTAAACCAATTTTCAAATATTTCGTGCACTTATCCTTAAACAAAATGAGGAAAGTATGTCAAAGGACTGTTGTTCCCACACAAATGTTTTTCCGTCAAAAAATTCTTCAGAAAAATATTTGTTGTTTTAAAAAAATGGTGGTAAATGAGTTGCTTGTAAATCAATCAGAATCAAGTTTTCATAAAATTTCAAAAACTCATCTATGACTTCAGCACTTTTAAAACTTTTCAAGAAAAAGAGTCATTGGTTGAGGGGAAGAATATTTTTCATATTTACATCATCTAATGGGCTTTCTTAATCATCCTACGTGCTTATCTGAAAAATATAATTGCCTATGTTGAAGGACTAGGTTTCTAGGATGTGACTGTTAGGTTTAGATGATTATAGATTGATGAACATTATTCCCATGCCTTATATGAACTGATTGATATGTTGAAATTGACTTGAATTAGTCGATTGTTGTTTGGGTGATGTCGACCACCATATATATGTATGTGTGTTCACTAACGTATGCAGGTATATTGGTATAAAAGAATGTTCCCATTCCGGATCCCACAATTGAAGATGATTGGATGCCAAAAGGAAAGGGTAACTATATCTTGGGTTGACAAATGAAGAAACGGAGCCTAATTGGACTTCCATGGAGAGTTGGCATAAATGCAACGTAAGAGGTCTCACTGCATCAGCAGATGGTTTTCTTCTAAGTGATTGAAGAAACAGAGCTTAATTTGACCTCAGTTGGCATTCAAAATGCAACGTAAGAAGAAGTCTCACTGCATCAGCAGACGGTTTTTCTTCCGAACCCTACAACAACAACAACAACAGAAGCTTCTCAACCACCTAACGTGTCTTTGTGCAGGATAACATTTTTTAAAAAAATTTGAAAATTATATTGTTTTGAAAAATGGAAAAATATTGTTTTGAAAATAAATTGGACTTAATTTTGAAAATCACCGGACTTCATTTTTTCCAAAACCTAAGTCACTCAATCATCGACTACGGTCATCGATTGAGGGGGAGAGTGATTTAAAATAAATTATTTTCAAACGATATTTCTTCATAATAGTCCGGATTGTACGAAATTAAGTGGTGATCTAAAGATTTAATGTTATGTCATGGTATGATTTTCTTTAGAATCAAGATCTTTCAAAATGAAATTTTTTCTGTTCTTGTTTGATTGTGAAATTGTTTTATTTTACCTAAAAGATCTCTTAAAACAATCATACCTGACACTAACAATCTTTAAAGTATTAAAATGGTCCTTATCTGTCATTTTTCAAAACTAAATCAAGCCACGTCTTTCCCCAAAATCTTTTAAATGATTTAAATCAATTGGGATCACAAATCTCAAAAGGTTTGAAATTTTGATCGGGGTAGAGATCGTGAGTTAAATCTCTTATCTGTTTAAATGGAATTGGTTTTAGTCCTTTAAAGGCACTCCTGCCTCCATGTGCCAAACGATTTCATACACAATGCACATGTTGAGGAGGAGGATTTATCCAAAAACATGATGAGTATTTAAACCAGGCCACATATTCTCCCAAGTTTTCTAAACCGTATTAAATCACTTGGGATCCAAAATCTCAAAGGGTTTGATATTTTTGATCGGGGGAGAATTTGTGATTTAATAATGAAATTTGATAAAAGGTGATCGTTTTGATTCAAATGTGCATGCCTCTCTCTCATATGTGCTAAACACTTTCGAATCTTGAAGCACATATTGAGGGGGAGCATTTTAAAGGAAAATAAACTATCGAGGTACAAAAGCTTTTATGTTTTAACATAAAGTACCTTGATTGAGTTTTTAAATGGTTTCCTAATGGCTTGTGTGTTCGTGGATGTGCTTCAAAAGAACTCTTGCCTCTATGTGTTAAAATGATTTCTCTTATCCTATGCACATATTGAGGGGGAGTATTTTACCAAAGAAAATCAAATGGCTTTTTCCAAGGAAACTGTGATCAAGAAACTATTTCAAAGAACTCTTGCCTCCATGTGCTAAACAATTTAAAAATCATATGCACATGTTGAGGGGGAGCATTTCTAAATGATCAAAACAATCAAGGTATAAAGTACCTTGATTGAGTTTTTAAATGGTTTCCTAATGGCTTGTGTGTTCGTGGATGTGCTTCAAAAGAACTCTTGCATCTATGTGTTAAAATGATTTCTCTTATCCTATGCACATATTGAGGGGGAGTATTTTACCAAAGAAAATCAAATGGCTTTTTCCAAGGAAACTGTGATCAAGAAACTATTTCAAAGAAATTATTTCAAAGAACTCTTGCCTCCATGTGCTAAACAATTTAAAAATCATATGCACATGTTGAGGGGGAGCATTTCTAAATGATCAAAACTATTAAGGTACAAAATGCTTTGATCTCGTATCACAAGTACCTTGATTGTTTTTCCAAATGATTTTTCAATTGGTTTTGAGAAGGAATGAACTGTACCAAAAGACCGACCATTTCAATTTATGCATGGAGTTATAAGGATGGTTAGGTTAGGTATTTGTTCCCACGATCCCGCCAGAGCCGGAGGGATCTACCCAGGGACAATCCACTAGATAGTGTAGAGTCCTTAGGTATATTGAAAAAAGGAGAAAAGTGAGATATGGGAAAAGTGCGGACTGAGATAGAGCTAGTACTGGAATAAACCCAATAAGGTTCTAGTAATGAAGTCTTGGTAAGCACTGAAGGGGTTGAAGAATGAAAAAGAAATAAATGTGAAAAGGGTGAAAATAAATAGCCCTCCAATAATTCAACCTTAGGGCAGTAACCGGGTTCAATACATATGCTACTGGTGTTTACTAAGGTAACACTGGTATTGAAGACAAGACGTCATGGACCCAGTGACGCACTGCACTAAACTTCCCAAGCTACTCAAGTTCCTCTTAAAAGGGCTTGTTTCATTCTCACGGGGAACCGACATAATCTATCGACTTTCTCTTAGAGATTGTTGATATTGAAGAAGGAGACCCTCTCCCTAGTCTCCGGCATAGGAACCAAATGTGCACGATTGAGTCTAGAGCCAAGAGATCATCCACAATATCTCATTAGGACACAAAATTCTTGAAAACTTGCTGTTTCACACAATGTGGAAAGTAAGTATATATTAAGAGTCCTACGCATTATCCTTGTGGTATTGCCAGAACATCTGAGTGATATGCATACATATTCACAATGAAGATGGAAAGCCTTCTGGAGCCAACATCAAACAAGCTTCTGGTAGGTGGCATGTGAGATCTATTCTATAGATCAACCATGTGACAACTGGATAGAAACGATGGGGCGATTCACTCGTGAATCAACCTTGGTCCAGGAATGGAATTGACGAATACTTTTGGAAAAACCTTTCGGTGTGCAAATCTTCTTTTCTCTAGCACATCGAATGTGTACTTATGTTTTCAAACACAAAAAGTATCTCTGATTGAAAAAATACTTTTGGAAAAACCGTTCGATGTGCAAATCTTCATTTCTCTAGCACGTCGAATGTGTACTCCTATCAAATATAAAAAGTATTTTTGATTGAAAATTGATCTTTCTCATAAAACCTTCGTCGTATTGCAAAACTCTTTATTCTAAGCAATACGCGATTGTTTTCAAATCAATTTTTCATCAATCAGTGAATCTCAATTCGCTGGTTCACTCACTCCGTGTTGTCTTCTTTGAGACGTTCCGGTTTGAGAACGGCTAGAACAGCTGCGAAACCCTGTCAAGGAGATTCTTAGGAATACTACCTGATCACAGCGTACTTGTATTGATCAAGCGGGGAACCGTGGGCGTGTACCTCAATTGCGAAAGTGATCAAAGACACTTTCGTGTGTTTTATTGCTAACTGTTGTTTGTAGGTACATTTGGATGGTTGCGGTGATCGAATTGAGGAGTCAATCCAAAGCCGCATACTCACAGCTTCCACACTTAATTTGAAGAAATCATGACTGGTGCATATCTACATAACACGGTTCGATATTTTTATACTATGCTTACCTTGCGCAAATATCATGAACCGATAAGGCTTCGCTACTCGATGGAAAGATGTCATGATTCAAAAGTGTGAGCATGTCGGTCCGAAAGTCACAACTTCACATGATGGCAACACAACAAAGAGTGATCCAGAGATTTCTGTGGTGATGATCTCAAAGGAAGCTCGAAGATCATCAAAGATGTGGATCAGTTAAAGGCCTCCACTAAAAGTACAAATCAATGCGGACTTTGAAGAATCGCTACAATAGCACAAAGATTGCAAAAATGAAGAATTCAAGACTACGAGCTCAAGAACTGAAGTTTATATAGAATGCTAGGATTCGAAATGTAAAACATGGGATGACCTCCCTTAGGGGGAGATTGTTAGGAATTGGAAATTCCATGTTAAAGTGTCGGTCACCCCAATAATGGTCTAGCATATGTTAGCTCGTAGATTTGTCGTTGTTTACATTATTTAGTAGTTTATTAGTTAGTTTGTAGCGTAGATTAGTTTAGTGCAACACCGTGGAGGAAGGACGGGTCTTTACCCACTGTATACCTGATCCACAGGCCGATAGGAGGTCGTATTATTTGTAAGTATAAATACCCCTTCCATCCATGGAAGGGGTGTGGCTTCTTTGAATCTAACATTTCATTTGTAAAGCAACTCTCTTTCAAGGAACCTCCTCTCAACTCTCTTCATCTATCTAAAATGGCTTTCTTGTTTAATCATTGTCCTAGACCACCCGAATCATCAAACAACATAATATTCACGATCCTACAACAAGTTTTGGATTCATGGCTGCTTGATGTTCTCTAAGCCAGATGCTCTTGGGCTAGTCACACTATCTATAAACAGATAGAATGGCAAAGAGTGGGTTAGTGCAGAATGAATCTGACTAACTGAAACCATCAATTCATGTTCATTATACCACAAGATGCCACATAATGCTTTGGCATCACAACATCCAGAGTTACAGCAAGTTCCATCATGTGGTTTCATCAGAATGAGCATAGGGGAGTGAACCACATATGCTGTAACATTTAATCACCAAACCACATCCATACTGCTTGTGCTATTGCTGAAAAGTTAGTTCAAAACCAAGAAAACACAATCTAAGATATTTTCTTGGCAATCCGTATTAACTTTACACTAGCAGTATTAACCAGATAACAATCAATACTAACTACCAGTTTACAAAACTTTAAAAAATAGAGAGAGATAAGACATATTATGGATGAAGCATCCCAATACTTGTGACCAAGTACTGAAACCTTCCCAATTCAAAAGCTTTTGTTAAAAGATCTACAACATTAAACTCAGTATCAATCCTATCAACCTGAATGAGTTTCTTTTCATTACAGTCCCTTATAAAGTGGTGTCTTATCTCAATATGTTTAGTTTTAGAATGAGCAACTGGATTTTTTTTATAATGCATATAGTCTTGTTGTTATCTATGTAAATGCGGTGCCCATAAAATTATACCCATAATCAAGCATCGATTGAATCCGGAGGACTTGACCACGCAACTTGCAGTGGCTACATACTCAGCCTCAGTTGTAGAGTTTTCCACAATGCTTTGCTTCTTGCACCACCATGAAATCAACCTATCACCAAGAAACTGAAATCCTCCTATGGTTGACTTCCTATCAAGACTTGCCGAGCATAGTCCTTTGTCGAGTAAGCTACCAGATCAAAGGGAGAGTCTTTAGGATACCAAAGACCTAGGTGAGCATGGCCTTTCAGATATCTAAAGATTCTTTTAACAGCATGCATGTGAGAAAGCTTTGGAGATACTTGGAATCTTGCACAGGCACACACTGCAAACATAATATCTGGTCTGGAGGCAGCCAAATACATCAATGATCCAATCATTGACCTATAGAGGTGCTGATCAACCTTTTCGCCATTAGCATCTAGAAGTAGTAGCTTATTATGATCCATAGGGGTGCTTGCAATCTTTGTATTTTCATAGCCAAACTTCACCAAAATCTCCTTGACATACTTATCATGACTGATAAATATGCCATATGTCTTTTGCTTGACCTGTAGCCCAAGAAAGAAGGTGAGTTCTCCCATAGAACTCATCTGAAACCTATCATGCATCAATTTTTCAAACTCTCTGCATAGATCCTGCTTGGTTGAGCCAAAAATAATGTCATCAACATAGATCTGAACCAACATGATATCATTTTTCACATTCTTGATGAATAGAGTCTGATCAATCTTCCCTCTTCTGAAGCCATTGCCCAAAAGATACTTGGCCAAAGTTTCATACGAAGCTCTTGGGGCCTATCGCGGACCATAGAGTGCCTTTTGAACCCTGTATACTTTGTCAGGAAAGTTGGGATCTTCAAAGCCTAGAGGTTGACAGACATATACCTCCTCTTCAATCTTTCCATAGAGGAAAGTACTCTTCACATCCATCTGGTATACTGTGAAGTCTTGATGCATAGGCCAGGAATAGTCTGATAGCTTCAATCCTTGCCACCGGAGAAAAGACCTCTTCATAATCAATTCCTTCCTGTTATGTATACCCTTGAGCCACCAGTCTAGCCTTGTTCCTTATTACCACACCTCTTTCATCCTTCTTGTTTCTGAAAACCCATTTAGTGCCAATAGCTCTCTTGCCTTCAGGAAGATCTACCAGAACCCATACATTCTGAAGTTTGAACTGGAGAAGCTCTTCTTGCATTGCTTCTACCCATGATTCATCTTTAAGTGCTTTGTAGACTTTCTTTGGTTCTGCTTGTGAAACAAAACAGGCAAAGAGACATTTTTATGTGTCCCCATGAATTCCTTCTTCATATATGGCACTAAAGAAGCCAGTATCACTATGCTGAACTTGATATCTTGTTGTTCTTTCAGCATGTACATCCCCAATAACATTCTCCAATGGATGATTATGATTAATTCTTATGTGTGGAGTAACAGGAACAGCATAGGATGAAGCTATATTAGGAAAATAAATATCATTTTCTTCATCATTAAGATCAGAAACATCTGTATTAACTGATGGGATGGAGTGGGGACCATCAGTATTAAATTATGGCTCATCAGTATTAATATGTGGCTTATCATTATTAACCACATTAGTATTGATTACTTCAGTTTCTACAACTGTATCACCTTCATTGGTTACACCTCCTTCAGCCTCCCCTGAAGAAGTGCTTCCAACTGAGTTGTCCTTCCAAATGGGCAATAGGACACAGTCATCATCATCATCAGAATCTGCATCAGGACCTTGCTTTTCTACTGTAACAATGTTAGTATCCACATAAACAGGCACATAGTTCATAGATTCAGTTAGCATATCAATATCAAAAAGCCATTTTGGTCCTTGCCCCTCTACTAGGTTTATCCTCAAGAAACTCTATGTGCAGATTCTCCTCTATTCTTCTGGTTCTAGAATTATAAACCCTGAAGGCTTTACCATTCAAGGAGTATCCAACCAGATATCCACTATTAGATTTTCCATCAAACTTACCTAAGTGGTCAATGGTATTGAGAATAGAGACATGACATGTTAGGATCGTTTTAAGGGTAGATTTGGTGAATTGGGAGGTCTTGGAAGATGGAAGAACACCATCTTCAAGTTAGAGAGAGAAACTAGAGAGAAGGGAAACTAGTATGTGTTTTATTAAAGGAAAATGAAAGGATTACACTAAGAGTCTCACCCTCCTAGGAAAGTCTAGGAGGGTATTTATACCTAAACACATACAACTATGACTAAATGACATAACAAACCCATGTGTTTAAGCTAACAAAGATAGAAAATATAATCCCATCAATGCCGTTCCATTTACGAGTTAGGAGCGATTCCAACAATCTTCCCCCAATGTGACAACATAAGGGATTACTTACAACATTTACTACAAGTAATAAAAAAACAAATAAAGAAAGGTCTTCATAAGCTCTTCAAATGCAGAGAATGATGAAAGTTTACGCTCTTTGTCTTCTTCTTGTACCTCGAATTGAGAACCGTTTTCTTCACTTGTAGGCAAATGATGTAATATGCATAAATTGGATTAACTTCCCCCCAATTCATGCCGCATGTCTTTAGCAGCTTCTCCGTACACTCCTTTTTGGCGAAGTTTCTGAATCGGCTTCCCCCAAACGACAACCCGTCTTCAGATTCGAAACTTTGATGTAGTGAACATTTCCTCTAACTTTTGAAATTTTGATGCAGCGGAATTTGTAGATGAGCAGATAAACCACACAAGGTATATCGACTTATTGCGGAAAATCCGTTCTGGGGTAACATGCAAGAAATCAGCAAGATCTTCTCACATATGTAGATGCTTCACACCAAACAATCCGCGAAAGACGAGATGAAACGACTTCCCCCTGAATGTTGCGGTCTATCGGAATAATAGTTACTTGTGAATATGCAATTACTCGATAAAAATGACCGTGTGTGAGGCATCATAACATCATATTTAGGTAACTTCACACACGATAACTCTGTGAAAGTGAGACGATAACACCAAAGTGAGAAATTTGAACCACGGATCGTCTCATTTCTTCCCCCTGATTGAAGAATTTCATGAAACGAGAGGGTTTTAAAAACAAATCGAAGAAACAGGACCCCGTACAACTCTCTTCCCCCCGATGTTTTCAAAGAATCAGAATCATACACCACGTATGTTGATGATGAATTGGAGACAGCGAAACCATGTATGTCGAAGTAATCGAACAATTGTGAAGTACCATAAATATCTTGTGAGAATCAATTGCTGATAAGACTTCTATACTCGTGTATACTCTTCTCAGCTAACTCTTTACCGTCCTCATTATCATTCTGACGGCTTTTTGTAGTAACTACTGATGGAGAAAACCCAATATGACGAACTTGAGATAGAAGTAAAATAACCCGAACTTGTGACTTAAACTTGCACTATTGTCAGACGAAGAACCCTTTTTCTTACCACCATCGAAAAAAGGTAAACTTAAAGTTTCTCGAATTATCCACATCTTTTTGTGACACTTGAGCACAACAACGTAACTCCTTAAGCGATAGTTATCTGTGAGCACAACAACGTAACTCCATACATCAGGTATAACTAGACAACTCAAGTCTTTGTCATTCGTAACGGTTAAAGCTCGAACAAGGATCTCGAAGAATCATGCATCCAACCAACCCTGATATCTTCAGATACTAAGTACACGCACCCATGATATCCCACTTCAACCTCAAATAAATAATAATGAATTTTCGCCGTAATCACATCTTGCGGTTACATGCCCAAAACTAGTCTTTATTAATGGATTAAATGAATTTTATAATGAATTCTCTATCACCCAAAAGGTTCAAGAAAGTCTAGGGTAGGCTTTCTACCTAAAAACAACTCATAGGGAGTCTTGCCATGAGGCTTTACTACTAGTACCCTGTTCTGAACATAACAAGCAGTATTAACTGCCTTACCCCAGAATGTTGTGGGCAACTTGGAATCTGCTAACATAGTCCTAGCAGCCTCTATCAATGTCCTATTTCTCCTTTCAGCAACCCTATTTTGCTGAGGAGTCCTACTTCTACACTGTATTCTCTCTTAATACCCTTAAGTTGACAGAAATCATTCATCACTTGGTTTTAAACTCTGTCCCATTATCACACCTAATGATTTTAACTCTCTTATCAGCAAGGTTATCTACTGCAGTTATGTATGACTTAAGGATTTCACTGGTCTCATCCTTAGTATTCATTAAGAAAACCCAAGTAAATCTGCTAAAATCATCAGTTACAACCAAATAATATTTCTTAAAATTCAGGCTGCTAACAGAGGTGGGGCCAAATAAGTCCATGTGCAGCATATGAAGTGGTTGGGTGATAGAGTTAAAAACCTTGGGCTTACAAGAGGCTCTATGCTGCTTCCCTTTGAGGCATGCAATACAAGTCTTTTTATTTTCGAATCTTTTTAAAGGTAAACCTGTTACAAGTTTATTTTTAGCTAAAATATTTATCACCTTAAAGTTCACATGACATAGCCTTCTATGCCATAACATAGATTCATCCATAGAAGCTGTAGCAACTAAACATGTAAGGTTTTCTTTGGGCACAATGTTTTTCATACTTACACTATACAGATTGCTTTTCCTATGGAACTTAAGTAGTACCTCATCTTCACTAGGCAACTTAAAATTTGGAGATAAAACCAAGCAATCGGTGTCTGTGAATAGAACAAAATTCTTCTTGTATTTGAGTTCTTTCACATAGTACACATCTTCAAAGTCCAAATTACCAGTCTTGATTGTGCCTTTACCAGTAATTCTTCCACCTATACCTCCTCCAAAAGAAACATATCCTCCATTCAAATCAGTGAAGTCTGAAAGATAGGATAGATTTCTAGTCATGTGCCTGGAACACTCACTGTCTGAATAGCCAAGATCATCATTATTGTTGGAATGTCCCTACACACAAGATAAAGGAAATTAGTTCCTTTTGGGGACCCAAGCCATTACTGACTTGGATCTGCCTCGTGCATCAATGTAATCATATTTTTTGAGAGTAACTGATGCACTGTTAGGTTGAGTGGTCTTTCTAACCCAACAAGTTGAGGGCTTAACAGCATTGCCCTTGATTCCCCCAGCAGCACTTACTTTTAAACCAACAGTTTTAAGTTTAGGCTTATAAGTATTAACTTTTGGCCTATCAGTATTAAGTTTTGGCTCAAAAGTATTAACCTTTTTCTTGTAAAACTTGATTTGTTCATCATAGGACTTAAAGGTTTGTGCTGCTCTAGCATTAAAGGGCCTTGGTGAAGCAGATGGTGATTTTGAAAAGTTTCTTTTGGGTCTTTCACCAAATACTCTGGGTTGTGGTCTAGCAGTATTAACTGGCCTTGTAGTATTCAAAGGTTTTATGCCAGTTTTAAGAAGAACTGCTCTTGGAGTCATGATGGGTTGAGGTCTCATAGGGTGTCCTGCATTGAGCTGCGATGAGAAAAACTTCCACACACAAAGCAAGATTTATTATACATGACAAATTCATCCCCTAATTGCTCATATTTAAGCTGGTTCCAGTTTCTTTTATTACCTCTAGGACTAGATGACCTGTTCCTATACATCTCAGCATATTTTACTGTCTTCCTAACAGGTTTGTCATTTGGTTTTACAGGTTTAGTGGCCTGTTCTTGCTTTGGTTCACTAGACTCTAGACCTTCCTTTTTGTTTTCAAACACATACACCTCAGGTAAAGAAGTGTCACTGGCACTTTCAAAGGTCTCATCAGGCTTTTCAGCCTTGGTCTCAATGGGTTTACGGTCACGGACAAATGTGGGTGCTTTAAACTCCTCTAAGCCAGTGTGTTCAAGGTCTATACCAGGAGGTGAAGGAATACCTCTGAATGGTGGTGGTGCTGTCTTATAACCCATACCTGATTTGGCTTTACCGATTAGAGCACTTTCAAGGAATTTATCAAGTTTCTTAGAGTTATAATGTTGTGTGTCTTTAAGAGTATCAACACTGAGTTCTATGTTGTCTTTAATTTTTATGACTTTCCCTAGTTCTTCTTTTAACACACTTATGGTGGTGTCTTTAAGAGAAATCTCCCTATTAAGTACAGCAGTTTGTTCAGAAAACTTTGACTCATTTTCTTTATAATACACAATTTGTTTTTCTAAAACTGCTAAGCCTCTTTTATGATTTGCTAAGTTATAACTGGTTTTAGAAAACTCTTCAGCCAATTTATCAAACTCAGTTTTAAGAGACTCATATTTACTTAATGGGAAACATGTATTTGAGCAATTTGTTTCAATAAGTACCTCAGATACCAAAGCCATGTTGATTGGACTCTCTTCTTCATCGGCCATGAAGCTCCAATCATATCCAGCACCATCAATAGCCACCATTGCTTTAGAAGAAGAATCATCAGCCTCACCACTTTTTCCTTTGCTCCTGGGGCTTCTGCATTCCCTGGCAAAATGCCCAAGCTTGGCACAGTTGTAGCATTCTACCTTTCCCTTGTCAAACCCAGCAGTATCTCCATCATTGATCTTGATCTACCTCCCAGTTTTTTTCATGAACCTCCTTGCCCTCATACTAATCAAGGCAATGTTCCACTTGATATCCATCTCTTCCATGTCATCTTCATGGATTTGTCTCAGGTCATCATGAGTGATCTGGGATCCCTTTTGCTGCTCAAAGATGAAAGTATAAATTGTACTTTCATTGATGCATGCTGCAGTGGTGACCAAACAATCAGTATTAACATTAGTACTAGGAGTACTAACACCAAAACTGTCCTTTTCATTACTAGTGACTGGATGAGCCACAAAAGCTATGTTTTGTGATCCAGAACAGGAAGATGCAGCTACAGCTCTCTTCATGTCTTGTTCAATCACTTTAAAGCTATTAAACAGATTGTCCAACCCCATAGTTTCAAATTCTATCTTATTCTTCCATACAATGACATGAGTGTCCCATTTTGGTGATGGAAGACTTATAACAAACCTGAGATTGATATCCTCCTGAGAGATGTCCACACCCAATACTGCCAGTTGACTGACAAGCTTTTGAAGCCTATTCTAAACTGAGTCAATGGACTCAGTTTCACCAGCAATGAAGTTTTCAAACTCTTGCTTCAAAAGAGTTTTCTGAGTCTTCTTGGTGACAGAGTTCCCACCAAATCTTATCTCAATGGCTTTGAACAAAGTTTGTGCATCCTTGTGTTTGCTGAAGTTGAGTTGATGATCATCTGGTAATGCCATAAGAAGTAGACTTCTGACCTTGAGATCATTGCCTCTTTGAGCCATTTCATCAACAGTGACAGGTTCACCTTTGTCTTTAACAACGATTTTGCCACCAAATTCTTCAGAAACAATGGATTTGTAGGAGTCTCCATTGACCACAATGTTCCATAGCTTAAAGTCAAGTACCAAGAAATACTGCTCTATGCGCATCCTCCAGAGTTCATATTCATTTGGCTGCAACTTAGGAACTCTGGTAACAGCACTGGATTTGCTGGAATCAAAATCCAATTCTTCAGATTTGTCACACAGGATCTTCTAAAAACAAAGCTTCAGGACACAAGCTCTAAAACCACTTGTGGAGTCCTAAACCTTGGATCTAGAACACTTAGCTTGTAAACGTGTAGTTTCCTTGGATGGTTCCAAAACAACAATGAGAAACTTTGTTGTAGATACACATAAGTATGCGGAATTTACTTGAATGCACTTAGAAGATTAAAGTAAACACAAGTATAACATCAATTCTTCAATATTATTAATGAATAATACGAGTACTCTCCTAGTACTAGAGTTTACAACCTTGAAGCTTTTCTTAAGATGGCTAGAGTATATGTATGATCTGACCTAGCTAGGATCTCCTTTTATACACTAAGGAGATCCCTTACAAAGATAACTATGTATTAAATGTATCATATCTTCTATTGGTATAGAAGATATGCTGTTACAGACCATACACGACATTCTTAATATAGAACAGTACAAACTCAACACTATCAGTACTAACTATTGAACTATCAGTACTAACTAGTTAATACTTTTCTAATACCACTATCAGTACTAACTCCAAAGCTGTAAGTATTAACTGCAATTGTGAATTTCCCAACACATAATAATATACTAGAAATTAGGTTAAGACAACACATAATAATATACCTAGGTTTAGACGGATGAGAACACGTATGCACAAAGGTTTTCCAATGAAGCCACGTATATCACAAAAACATATATTGGATATTTAAATAAATGAAAAATAAATATAACCATATAAGTTTACATTTAGTGATATGCAAGCATACTCATTCTTAGCTAATGTTACTTAGAGATAAGTTTTATGAAAATCATACCTCTAATGCAATTTTGAGTGTCCCTTTCTTTTGACAAAATGTATCAATGGACAACTCCGGTTTCTTCGAGATCTAGTTGGTAGTATGTTTAGACACCCTTTTCGAAAGGGTTATCTTATTACCAAGGAATCCTGATGGCTTGCTTAATACAAGTTTAACTAAACAAAATGACAAGAAAGGTTAGTGCATTTTTTAATACAAAATAAGATGTAGAAAAATTGATGTTGTCATCCAATCAACATCCAACAAGAGTGTTCTTAAAACATGGTAATTTTTTTTAGAAAGTTTCCTTCTTTGTAGTTTTCAAACATACACGGATCATATCAAGTTTTTTTAAAGTACAATATAGTCTAAGAAACTTGGTAACGAATCTCTGGTACCAATTGTGGAAAACTAGAAGGGGGGGTTGAATAGTTTTATCGATTAAAACTTTGTTTTAAACTATTTAGATCGACTTATGTCAATCTATTTAATGTGTGTGTTGGATGATGATAGATAAGCATATAAATAAGTAATGCAAAGATAAAGAGTAAAGGAACACAAAACCACGACACGAGTATTTATAGTGGTTCGGCTACAAGGACACCTTCCTTGCCCTACTCCACTCCTCGAGTTCCTCACTTGAGAGTTCGAAAGAACTACACGACACAAGCTCCTTAATGTGGTGGAGAAGCCTTCACAACTTCGCCTACTCTTTATCCGGTAATAGGCTAGACACCGAGTTCTTCCGAGAGGTAGAACCACACCTATCACAACGTCGCCTACACTTTATCTGGTACAAGGCTAGATACCGAGTTCCATTACAAAGGAGGAACTACTACCCAACACTACACTATTACACGACTACCCCAAAGGAGATACACTCCTTATTAAAACATCATAAGGATATCAATATCCTTTAACCCGAACTAACTATCTGGTACATTGATGCACCATATCGAATGTACACCCTTGGCACCTTTCACTAATGCCTTTGACGCGACCCTTCGGCACCTTTCACTAATGCCTTTGACACGACCCTTCGGCACCTTTCACTAATGCCTTCAACACAACACTTCTATGGAGGGAGAAAATAACTATCAACAAGAAAAATTTTAGTGGTCTTGATGATGACGAAGCTTAGCAACTCATGACCTTGAGCTTGTACGTCTTCAAGAGGTGGTGATCTCGCCTTTAAGAGGAACCTAGAGAATCACACAAACATAAAACTACATAGAATGATCTTTTGGATCTGAGATTAGAGATGTTACAATACTAAGAGAGATTATGTGTAAAAGTGGTGGTGAGCAAGAGAGAAATGGCTCACTATTTATAGACAAAAACGTCTACTGTCCCATGGTTCCCACGGATCCCTCCCCAGAGGGATCCGGCTAGTGCAATCTTAGGGATCTGGCTGTTGGGTCAGCTTAAGTCCGGATTTCGGGTTACAAACCGGGTTATGGGTTATGGGTTATGAACCATGGGTTATGGGTAATGTTTTATGGATACCCAACAAGATGCAATGTATCTAGACATTGGGTCATGGGTCATGGGTCATAGGTCTTGGGTCATGTATCATGGATAATACCCAACATGACTTCATGCATGATGTCATGCAAGTCATGGGTTATGGATTAAGCTCTATGGGTATGGGTCATGGACTTTGGGTTTTACCCAACAACATTCATTGTACCTAGTCAATGGATCATGGATCATGGGTCATGGGTCATGGGTCATGGACTTTGGTTTTTACCCATTACAATATATACAAAGTATATTGTTGAAACAAACAGACCTTGATAGATCTTGAGCTCGTGGATCGTTATATATGCCTATGTAATCACAAGCACAATAAAAGACAATCTCTACAACTTATATTTATCAGCGGAATATAAACACAAGTAACAAATAACTAAGAACTTCGTGATCCTCTATGGATCTTTATATTAACTAAAACTGAGTTTTTCAATTGGTACATAACTCATACTATTGTGTTCCTTTTATAGATAAGGAACCCTAAACAAAATCGCTAAACCATTTCCCAAGAAACGTATAAACTTAAAACTAAAGAAGATATACACAATCACTTCCTAATAAAGTTCATGTATATCCAAACTCAATATACTAAACACGGAATACTCACTTCCGCATAAACAAAATAATAACTATTATTCTTCAGCAGATTATGTCTTCAGCAGAATCCACTCGTCTTCATAGAAACTCTTCGGCGATAATTTCAGCATAATCCAAACTTCACATAATTCCCAACAATCCTCCCCTAAACTGGAATTTGACTAGGTTAAGTTCAGTTCTTGATAGATCTTTAATAAAACAGCTCCAGAGGATTGTGCACAAACAACATGAGCAAAGAATACAAATAAGAACATCTCTATGATGAAGAAACTCTGAAACTCTATATCTTTGCAGCAACAAATGACAATAGGTACATCAAAACAATTAGTTTCATACTATTCTCATCACATCTAGGAGTGTTAACTCCTGTGAGAGGTGAATCATTGAAAATAATGGATTTGATGTCTCTTTACCAATAGCCATCACTACTGGAGTAGCCATATGTTTAAGTTCGTAAACTATGGTACACTGATAACCATCTGATTTATTGGCAAACCAGCAACCATATAAACGGATTTGAAATGTCTTTACATGTAGCCGTTTGCTCAGGACTAGGCAATTCTTAGAATTGGTGAATTGATAACCAAATATGGAATGCCACTGCCTTTACCACAAGCCATATACATGTGGGCTAGTCAATTCTTGGATTCCAACAAGGAATAAGCCATGGTGAATTGAAAACCATACAACACTCAGCAATTAAGCATGGGTGATTGCATTCCCTATGATTTTTAGCAAATCATTACAGCTATCAACAGATTTGATATGTCTTTACCAAAGCTGTACCCTTTGGACTAGCTAACTCTTTGACATACACAAGGTATATCTGGTGAGTCAAAAACCATCAAAAGTATACAACAAACCTGCAGAAAAGTTAGATAAACCAAAAACAAATTTTTTTTTTTTTTTTTTTTTTAACTAAGAAATAAAGAAAACAAAAATTACAAAATAAACAAAATAATACAATCAAGATGAACCTTTATGTGACAGAAGCTGATTTTTAATCAAACCAACACATTGTGAAGCATGAAGTTCATCATTACCAACTGGATTAGGAGACACTTCCAACTTCTGTCTCAGCAACCGTTCCATAAAAGTAACCGATAAAAGCAAATAACTATACAAAATTTCATAGCAAATGCAAAGTTATACACAAATCCTCCCCTGAGGCATATGCCTCCCCTGAGGCCTATGCCTCCCCTTAAACTTTGCAGTTAAGGGTTAAGCATACCGATATGAACCACAAGGTGTTGAAACCTTGGTCCATCAAAAGCCTTTGTTAACAAATCTGCCACATTATCATCAGTATGAATTTTGACCACTTTAATTAAATTTTTATCATATGCATCTCTTATAAAGTGGTGCCTGATTTCAATATGTTTTGTGCGATGTGGAAAACTGGATTTTTAACAATGCATATGGTACTTTGATTATCAATAAAAATTGTTGTGTTCATGAAATTGTACCCATAATCCAACAACTGATTTTGAATCCTAAGAACACTGTCCACAAGCAATTTGCGCAAGAACGCTCTGCTTCAGTAGATGAGGTAGCCACAATAGTTTGTTTCTTGCATTGCCAAGAAATCAATCTCTTTTCAAGGAATTGGCAACCTCCAGTGGTGGACCTCCTATCCAGATTAGCACCAGCATAGTCACTATCACTATAAGCTTCCAACTTAAAAGGAGACTCTTTTGGGTACCAAAGACCTAGAAAAGGTTGGCCTTTGAGGTACTTAAAGATCTTCTTAACAACATTGAGATGGGAAGTCAATGGAGTAACTTGATGTCGAGAACAAACACTCACACAAAAGTAATATCGGGCCTTGAAGGTTAAATACATCAAAGAGCCAATCATGGACCTGCAGATGAACATTCACAGTGGATCGACTTCATTGTTGGTCTTTGTCTTTGGAGCTTCATAAGGTGTAGTGGCAATCCTTACACCCTCCATACCAAACTTCTTCAAGATGTCCCTCACATATTTGTCTGGTGATAAAGATACCATCGGGTTTCTGGCGAACTTGCGAACCCAAAAGAAAGTCATCTCTCCCATGGCACTCATCACGAAACTCACCCTTCATAAGCTCCTCAAACTCCTGCACCAAGCTTCCTTTGTGGATCCAAAAATAATGTCATCCACATATACTTGCACAAGAATAATGTCTGTGGAATTCTTCTTAAGGAATAGAGTCTTATCAATTGCACCCCTTCTATAACCATGCTTCAGAAGAAATGAAGAGAGCCTAGCATACCAAGCTCTGGGTGCCTGATGTAGTCCATAGAGAGCTTTGACTACCTTATAAACATAATTAGGATGGTCTGTATCTTCAAATCCTTTAGGTTGAGTGACATAAACTTCCTCTTCAATTTCACCATACAAGAAGGCTCCTTTAACATCCATCTGATAGACCATAAAACCCATATAGGATGCATAGGCTAAGAAAATACGTATGGCCTCAACTCTTGCCACTGGTGCAAACACTTCATCATAATCTATCCCCTCCTCTTGTCGATAACCCTGTGCAACTAATCTGGCTTTATTTTTAATGACAACACCTCGTGCATCTCTCTTATTTTTCAGAATCCATTTAGTCCCAATTGCATACTTACCATCAGGTAGTGGTACCAAAATCCAAACTTGCTGATTTTGAAATTGTTGCATCTCATCCTGCATTGCTTGAAGCCAACTTGAGTCTTCAGAGCGAGCAACAACGGTTGGTTCCACTTGTGAGAGAAAACAAGCAAACAAACAATGTTCATAGTGCAGTATGATTGTCTCTCTGTGATTTGAGACATAAGAGATAAAAGCCACTGTCCATATTTAGAAACGCGCCACGGTACCTCTTGTTCTACAGGGTGCATTAGGATCACCAATAATATTAGACTGTGGATGAACATTGTTGATCCTTGTAGTAGTGGTGGTGTTGACATCAATGGAGGAATCAAGATTAGTCACAGTAGGTTCAAAGTCAGTATCATAGGAAGGTGTGTTGAAGATGCCTGCTTTAGGTTGATGATGACCAAGATCTGAAGGTTTTGGAAACCTTGTAAGAGGTTCTCCAAGGTCTGTTGACACTCTAGTAGAAATAGGAGTAGAGTCATTATGTCTTTCAGCAGAATTGGAGAGGTGAGTAGAAACAGAATCACTTTCAGCAGAATTGACATTTCTACCGGTGCTTCATTTGTACTATCTTCAACATTCCTCTCAGTTTCTAAATTTGCTGCATACTCTTGTTTCTTCATCGGCAAGGTCCTCAGCATAATGGAATTCATCTTCACCCACATCAGTATAATCTTTGGAAGTGTCACCTACAAAATTGTTAGGAGAGAAGGAAGGCACTACAATGGGTTGTTCATCATCTTCAGACCCATTGTCAGAATGAGCATCCAAAGTTCCTGCACTGGTAGTTGGAGATGCATGAGATTCTGCATTTTGGTTAGCCATATGTCTAGAATAACCCAAATAATCAGTCAAGTAATCAAGGTCAAATGACCAAACATGACCCTGTCCTTGAACATTAGGCTTGTCTTCTAGATACCTCAGATTCAATGTCTCCTCAATCTTCTTAGCAGATACATTGTAAACCCTGTATGCCTTACTATGAGCAGAATACCCCACAATGTAACCATCATCAGCTTTCTCATCAAATTTGCCCAACGGATCACTTGTATTCAAAATTGTCACTTGACAGCCAAACGGTTTAAGGTAATGAATAATAGGAACTTTCCCAAAGAAGTTCATATGGTGTTTTAAGGTGTGGTCTAGTAATGGAAAATCTATTGAGTACATAACAAGCTGTACCAACAGCTTGATCCAAAACATGGTTGGAAGTTTAGAGTCTGCTAGCATTGATCTTGCAGCTTCTATTAAGGTTCTATTTTTTCTTTCTGCCACCCCATTTTGTTGAGGGGTTCTTGGAGTGCTATAGTCCCTTTTGATTCCCTTTATCCTGCAGAGTTCTATCAGAATTGCATTTTTGAACTCTGTACCATTATCACACCTAATTCCTTTCACCTTTTTATTCAACTGATTCTCAATAAGGGTAATGAAGTCTTTCAATACTTCGGATGTTTCATCTTTGGTCCTTAGAAAGAATACCCAACAAAATTTGCTATAACCATCAGTGATCACTAGACAAAAATATTTATGATCAATGCTTCTCACTTTAGTTGGACCAAAAAGATCCATATGAAGCGGTGAAGAGGTTCAGAAATAATGCTTACATGCAGGGAACACTTTTGTAGGAGGCTCTGTCTTTGCTTTCCTTTGTTGCATGCAACACAGTTATGATCATTGGTGAATACTTTGGCAGGAAGACCTTGAACTAGGCCCAGTTTAGAGAGCTGGTTTATGGTCTTGAAGTTGACATGGGCCATCCTTCATTGCCATTTGGTGGACTCATCCACGGATGCTTTAGCCACCAAACATGTTAAGTCACCTGCTTTGGTTTGACATCGATAAGTTGAATGTATAAAGATTGTGACTGAGGAACCTTCAGAGAATTGAAGTTTCTTCTGGGAGTTTGAAGTCTTTAGACAGTACAAGACATTCATCCTCTGTGAAGAGTACTTTGTTCTTAGTGTCACAGATTTGTGAGACTGAAAACAAATTGAAGTGTTGAAGTTCCTTGACATAATATACATTCTCAAAGTCCAGTTGAGGTGTTTTTATGGTCCCTTTACCGATAATTCGTCCATTACTTCCTCCAAAGGTTACATTGCCTCCTCCTTCAATGGGTACAAAGTTATGCATCATATCCTGTTTCACGACATACTTCTAGAACAACCACTGTCAACAATTCCAACATCTTTATGCTTAAGGGGATGATCCTACAACAACAAAAATATACAGATAATTAGTATACTATGGAGGCTCAAGTCATTGCTGACTTGAACCTGCCTTGTGGATCATATGAGTTATGCCAAGCAGAATAATAAGATCCACTATTGTTCTTGGGTTTCCATTGAAACTTAGGTCTCTGTTTATTCCAAGAACAACCTCTGAGGTCTTGACGGGGTGTCCTAGTACCCTTTCCCATCAGTCATAGGGTTAACATATCTAGGCCAATAACCATTTTTAAAATATTCACTGGTTGGTTGAACATATGGTTTTCCGATTGATCTTCTCCAAGGAAAAGAATTATTATTATAAGTAGCTTGTGGAACATAAGGTAGTATATCATTAACATTAATCCACATTGGTCTAGTATTCCGAGAATCACCACACCTACTCATCCTTTGCTCATGATAATCACAATCCTTAATTAAATGAAATTTACTTCCACACACAAAACATTTCTTCTGATTAGAAGATTTATTCAAACCAAAAGATGTATTATTACAAGCAGAAGTATTCAAACCAAAACCATGAAAAGAATTGTTTTTAACAGTACTATTATGCAAAGAATTAAAAAGCAAGTCTTCAGAGGCAACTGTCTTGGAATGGGATTCCTTGGCAGCAACTCTGTCATGCTTATTGGTAGTCTTGGGTGCAGGCAGGGGTGAAGACTTGGGAAGGGCAGACTTGGGAAGGTTAGACTTGTCATTTGAATCACACTCTGTAGACCCTTGCTTGGAGGACTTGTCACTGTTAACACAAGAGACAAAGTCATTAGTAGAAGTATTAGGGTCTGGCATGTCTCTTGACTTTTTGCCATACAGATGGTGTGATCCATCAAAGTCATTAAGAGTGGAAAGGTCAATGGGCATGTGCTCACCTCTAATTGGTCCACGTACAGCATGTAGGTCACCTTCATTCACAAAATTAGCTAGGCCTGCTGATGTAGATTTACGTGTGTCATCCCTAGCTTCTAAGCCTACATATTTCTTAAAGCCTAAAGCCACTGTAGAATTGGGAGCTTGACTACTATAAATGAGACCAGCTAATTTATTACCATTCATCATCCATTCTTTATGCCTAGCAATTTCCTCCTTAAGTTTCTCCTTAAGATCTAGATTTTCTGACTCTACATCTGCTCTTAACTTCTCAGACCATTTTAATTCATTTGTAGCACATTCGAGATCTCTTTCTAAAACACCTATTTTCTCATCATAAGCTATTTGATTCTTCTGAAACCAAACCTTTTATCTTTCTAGTGTTTTTAAAGCCTGTTTATAAGCTTCAACTTCCACATAGCATTCATTATATTTAGGTTCCAAAATATCATAAGCTTCTTTGAGTGCATTATAACGCTCACTAAAACCAAACAAACAGTTTGTACCTGAGAGATGCCCATCAAGGCAATATGATCATGCCTATCCTCTGAAGTACTGACTTGCAATCAACCCAACATTATCAGGACCATTATTATCATCCTCCTCATGTTGCTTCCAGTCCACATTGCTATCCAGAGTGACCAAAGCAGTTGAACCCTTTGAAGTTCCTGCCTCCTTACGATCTGGCGATAGGAGGAGTATCTTGTCTCATCACCGCTTTCTGTCTTTGCATTCTCTAGAAAAGTGACCCATCTGTTGGCATGTGAAGCATTTAACCTTCCTTTTGTCAAACCTTGCTAGATCTCTTCCTTTGAATCCAAACCTTCTTCCAGCTTTTCGCTCAAAATTCTTGATATCCATGGAAAGCATGGCCAACTGCCACTTCAGCTTCATCTCTTCCATCTCAAGTGGGTCCACTTGATGAAAATCTTCATAGGCGGATCCTGCTGAGGATCATAATCAGACAAGAAGGATCCAAGAACATCTTCCATGATTCCACTTGATCTAGGATGAGAACTTGATGAGGGAGCAACATAAGATGATGATGGATATGGGCTTTGACCATAGCTTGTCTTTGGAGTAGAGGCTCCAACGAATGCAGTATGACTAGCAGAAGAAGATGATCGAAAAGGGCTTCTTACATCATGTTCAAGAGCTTTAAGTTTGTGGTACAGCTCATCAAAGGTAATCATGTCCAAACAACCTTTAGCTTTTAAAGCTATGCTTACATGTAGCCAGGAAGGAGGTAATGACCTCAGAAACTTAGAGTTACAGTCATCATTATCCGGCTTTGCCTGCAGCTGATTCAACTGACTTAAAATTTTGTGAAACTTATCATAGCCCTTGTGTATTCCTTCCTCTTCAGAGATTTGAAAGTCCTGAAACTGTTGTCTCAGCATGGACTTCTTCAATCTCCTAGACTCCTCATTCCCACCGAACTTTGCCTTGATTGCTAACCATATATCCTTAGCATCTTGCATGAAGTGAAAATCACTCAAGTGATCCTCAGGAATGGCTTGAAGAAGAATGGTTCTGACCTTGGTTTCTCTCTGAACCGCCAGCAACTCTTCAGCAGATTTGGGAGGAACATTCATCATATTACCAGCAGCATCCGTGGTAGTTCTCTTCAAACTGTTCCCCTTCATAATTATCTGCCATAGATTCCAATCAATGTTGGAGATCCAGTTCTGCATCTTCATCGCCCAAAGATCATATTCCTCCCTTTTAAGGTAAGGAAACTTAGCATTGCTATTAGAGAGACTTAGTTGTTGCAGATGGGTGGAGTTTTGGTTGATGGTGAGTTCAGTATCAACATCTGAACCAGGCATGATGATGTTGTTATGGTTGTATGGGTGTTTAGAAAAACTTGTCCTTAGTATCGTAGAGACTCTAACCTGGCTCTGATACCACTTGTTGAAACAAACAGACCTTGATAGATCTTGAGCTCGTGGATCGTTATATATGCCTATGTAATCACAAGCACAATAAAAGACAATCTCTACAACTTATATTTATCAGCGGAATATAAACACAAGTAACAAATAACTAAGAACTTCGTGATCCTCTATGGATCTTTTTATTAACTAAAAACTGAGTTTTTCAATCGGTACATAACTCATACTATTGTGTTCCTTTTATAGATAAGGAACCCTAAACAAAATCGCTAAACCATTTCCCAAGAAACGTATAAACTTAAAACTAAAGAAGATATACACAATCACTTCCTAATAAAGTTCATGTATATCCAAACTCAATATACTAAACACGGAATACTCACTTCCGCATAAACAAAATAATAACTATTATTCTTCAGCAGATTATGTCTTCAGCAGAATCCACTCGTCTTCAGTAGAAACTCTTCGGCAGTAATTTCAGCATAATCCAAACTTCACATAATTCCCAACATATATATGTATATTTCTATATTATGTAAACACTAGTTTTTATACATATGCATTTCTATAAGATGTAAATAATATTACTTGTTTAGTGTTTTATATGAAAATGTAAGTGTGTTAGTAAACTATTGGCTCAAACCATTTACATATTTTATTTGTTTCGTTAAAATGATTTTATGTTTGTTATTGACAAAACATTAGAAGATCGTAAAATATAAATAAATGTTTTTATGGCTTATTTGTATTAAAAGATATTCTAAATTTTTCTCCGTTCAGATCTATTAATTCAATCCTAATATGCTAAAATTCATCCCCGCCGATTTGTGGTATTTTCCAATTTCTACCATTCTTGCCTAACACCTTTGAATCCTACTTTTTGGTCTTTCAATTGGTATTACCCCCAAGAACTCCGTCATTTTTCTAAATACTAGCGCATCTCTAAATTGGTTAATCTCCGAATCCCTTGCATATTCACAATCTCTGGGAGGATTCCTATCCACAAACTTGTTTTCTAGATAGAAAGGACGTTAAGGACCTATGATATTTCTGGGGTAAGGGCCATAACTCTGTCTCTTAGCTTGAGTTATCCAAGATGGGTCATCCTCGTCTCCATAGGTATGCTTCTTTACCCCAAAAATTGACCTATTACATCCTTCACTTATCACTATTTTGGATTTCCTACAATCGATAATGCTACTTATGGTTGCTAAAAATCCTCTTCATACAAGCAATGGACAAGCCGAGTCTCCCTTTACATCGAGTAAATAAAATTCTGTCAAGAAATTTAATTTCTCTATATGTACCTCAACATTTTTCAAAATTTTTGTTGGATAAACTATGCTCATATCGGTTAAACCTAATCACATTTCTGTGTCTTTTAACCTACCAAGTCTAAAGCGCTTGAATAGAGATAATGGGAGCAAATTTAAGCATGATCCTAAATCGGCTAAGGTGTCGAAAGGTTCAAAGTTTCCAAGACTAGACGGAAAACAAATAATGCCAGATCCTCTAATTTTTTGGGTATTTTTTTTTGAACAAAAGCGGGTCCATTATTCCTAACTTGACAGCTTCCACATACTATAGGAAAGACACGTGATCTTGATCGTTCTCTAGGGTAATAGTGAGGTAGGTTCGAAAAGTATAACGAAATAAGCCTAAGGGTTAAGGAAAGATTATTTTTGGTATTTTATATTTAATTGAAAGCAAGTAAAATATCAGGTTTGGAAGAGTTTGATTTGAACTACTAGTTAAACTAAATTAAACTAATGACAAGAAAAGTAAATTGGTGAACTTTATATAAGAGGAAAAACGTATTTACTTATAATCTCACTACTTGTGACAACCCGTAATTCTCCCGATGCGCCTTAAATGGAGAAACGACGATCAGAGTGACCTTTCCCTCTGATTTATGATACGAGACGTATTTATATATCATTTTTATCGGAAATATTATTCTAAGAACGTTGGTGTAATTCCCGGGTCATGAATCCATCATTTGCTAGTCTAAACGAGCCCCGAACCGTTATATTACAAAAGATAACAAAGTTACAACTATGGTCCCTGTGGTAGTTCACCCGCCACCCAGCATCTTTGGTCTAATTACAAGTTTAGTCCCCCCAAGGGTATAAATACCCCAACTCTCTTACAACTCACACATTTTACACACACACTTTCTCTCTCTTAAACTCTCTCTCCCCTCTTTCTAAATAATACGGTCTCCGGAAAACCTCCTCTCCTAGGGTTCCGGTGCCGTCACCGGATTTCGGGCAACTTCCGGCCACCGCCCCATGTTACACCGCCTATCCCAATCGATAGATCAGGACCTTGTGGTCACGATTCCGTGCCACACGCTCTCCAATAATTCCTCACGCACTCTAGATCTGGGTTTTTATGGTTCGTATGGTAGGGTTTTTATTGTTAACGATTATTGAGGGTTCTTGCTTGAAATTGGTTACGAGTTGTACTCGTAAAAGACACCACCAGCCACTCCTCCTCTCGTCTCTCGCTTTTCTCTCTCGACATTGTGGGTAAGCCGTCACCTACAACCATATTTTGTTATTTTCTATTTAAATCGGCTGTTAATCTCGTATATATGTTTTCGTGGAAGTAAAAATGGATAAAAAAAACGTTTTAACATGATCTCGTGTGGTAACGATTGTAAAAATGGGTGTTTGTTATTGCTGTTTTGTGTGGGTTGACTCAGTGAGTCGGGTCAACTCAGTGGGTCGGGATAGTTTACACCCGTTTGGTATACGGGTCGGGTCGGGTCTGATGACCCATGGTTGTGCTTGTTCATCCTTGGATTCATTGTGTTTAAGTTTCAATTATTGGTTCACTAGAAATAACGTGACCCAAAGGGGTGCTCGTTTGGTTTGGTCTCGGTTCAGGTGAGTCACCCACGAAGGGTGCGTTGTCCTGTTTGTTTGTTCTCGGTTCGAGAGTAACCCTCCCATAGGTGCACTTGATTTTGGTAATTTTTTGTCTGGTCAGTTGGTAATGGTCACGTAAGGAATTCTCGTTTATTGTGAAACGGTGTGAACTCATGTATTTTTTTTTGAACATATGTCGCTTTGGTAACCGACTAGGGTGCGTCTAGTTGAAATTCACATTGGACTCAAGGCCCATAAACAAATAATTAAGATAGTGTTTGAAATGGTTAATGGGCTAGTATACCTTTCAGTATTGGACTTAAACATGTTAAACTATGATGGGCTAACTTACACTTTTAACGGACTAAATATATAACTATATCGGACTAAAAACTATCGGATTAAATAATATCGGACTTAAACGGGATATATGTCTATTTGAACATATTGAGTTTATTGGATCGTGGTTGTTGGAATACGTTGGATAGATTGGACATTTTGGACATAAACGAATACAATATATTAGACTCGAAATGAATTTAATATATTTGTTTCGCGATGAGCCTAAATGTTCAATTGTGACATATTAACAAGTAACAAGATATTTAGCTATATATTGTTGACGGATATGGTTTTATTTAATTATAAACCCTTATTAGTTAAGATAGTAACTCGTGTTTTATAAATACAAGTTAACTTCTATAAACTTATTAGGATAGGTTATTTTGAGATTTATTGAGAATACAATTTATTAAAGTAATAATGATTTGGGAACGTTGAATAAACGAACTCGTCATTTATAAAATACTACATAGTATACCTTATATGAAGTACTTTATTATACACTCGTCTAAGTACGAGTAACAATTGTGAAACCTTTATTAATCAAGCGATAAATGGAAACTTATCTTTTATTATAAACATGTACGATTGGTATTATGGTGAAATTCCGAAACTTACCAATTGACCTATTTATATTACATAAATAGTTGTTGTTATTTCCTAGTCTTCTTTGACTAGCTTGAGTATTGTCAGTATCTCTTGACTCTGTCAATGTCTTTTCCTCTTCGGCGTGAGTTCTAGTTAGTATGTCTCGACTATGTCGACATCTCCTCCTCTTTCGCGTAAGTTGTATGTCGAGTCTATGTTTCTTACCACCACACGAAACGTTAAAACTAAACTTTTTGGAGAATGATAGTGGACTTTTGAAAGTAATGATACGAATAAATCCACGAAAACTACGACACGTTACTTTTATCGACTTCGTCATCATTTGAGTCATATTTTAAGATAATCATATACGTATTAGGTTGCGTTGTTTCTATACTATCATACTCACCATACCTTCTTCTGGATGTCGTGGAGATTAGCTTTAGATGTCAGTCATGTTAGTAGTGAATAGTGCATTGTTGTAACTAAGGTGAGTTCATAGCCCCTCTTTTCAAAGGTTTTTATAACGGTTTTGGGGGAGAATACATGTTGGTCTTAATTGAGCACAATTGATATGTGAAATGTTATTGAGAATGACTGTTGAATGAATTATTTGATTTGGTGATTTAATGCTTTACGTGTTTATTGGAAGTAATGCGAGTTGCAAACTATTTCTTGGACCTGCCACTACTCTTTTGAATTGCTAATGTGTTGACTAGGTAAGGATTGACGTTTGAAAGATGTTGACTTAGACTAGGGTAGCAATCCTTTGCTATAAAGCGATACCTAGCTAAGAATAGACATTTGTATTCGATCTAGACCAGGGTAGCATTGTTCTAGGCTTTGCTATAACTGTGGTGCCTGGCTAGAGTCGCCTATCGATGAATATTATTGGATTATTGTTGGAATGATTGTTGCTGGAATGTTTATCTACCTTAGTCGCACATAGCACATAAACTCTATTAGGTCCACTACTAAATTTTGTGATTAAACTCTATGAACTCACCAGCGTAAGCTGACCCGTTTTAGCATGTGTTCTCAGGTTAACACGATAGCTCACTATTGGAAAACGCTTGGCAAGGGGCATGGTCATGGGCAACTCTGATGAATAATCGAGACCGCTTTAAACTTCTTTATAGGCCTATTTCCACACTATTTTCATATAATGAAAACTTAATGTTTTCAATAATGTATTTTATTCTAAATAGCTGGAATAAAGACCATTCTTTGTACCTTATGTTGTGATACCAATATGGTAGCACCCCAAGGTTGGTATGCTTCCTCTGGACCGTATTTTGGGGGTGTTACACTACTCCCTAGTTAAATCTATTATGTTCTCGAATTGTCACGTCCTTGTCTAATGCAATGTGGAGTATTCCTTATTACTGGTTGTGGTTTGGTCAGTCTCACGTCTATAGATTAGCCTATGTGAATGACACATATATTATTTGTCAAGCTCACCTAATAACTAACTATGCAATAAATAATCGCCTCAAATTAATTAAACTAATACATAAGTTATTGATTAGACATGTTTTAGTGGATATTCAAGCTAGTATAGTTTTCCCTAGCCAGTTTTCCAACTCATAACACACACACCATTAAACAAGAGATGACACCACAACAATCAATAACTAGGTTTCATGCATGGTAAGAAAATACTAAGTGATCTAGCCTAGCATGGTAATAAAAAGGAAATCAGATAAATAAATTAAACAATAACACAAAAACATGATTGAATGATTAAATAGATAACTTATCTTTCACCAAATATAAAGACATCGATGGCCAAAAGGCCTACAAAACTGAGAAAATTCGTCTAGGGTTTATCCTCCAAAAGTTGCACACTAAATAATAAAAACAATCCGAAAATATATATAGTTTTACATCTGTTACGGCGTCACGTTGAGCTTGTGTCGTCGTCAACTCGCCGTATCTTAGGATTTCGATATTGCACCGACTTAGTTGTGACGACGTCAGCCTCCAATTTTTTGGTCTTGACACCTCAGCTTGAGGCCATATCCAGAGCCTATAGCGTCATCAACCACTAGATGACGGCGTCACGATTTAGCTGTGACGCCATCACGAGGCCTTCGCGTGACGGTTTTCCCGACGTTGTCATTTTCTTCGTTTTTTCATTCAGTCGAGCCCGAAACTTGTCTTTTTTCCGGCATTTGTGTCCCGAGTATCTAAAAATCAAATAGTAACGATTTAGGGCAATAGATGATCACATAAATACGAATTTAGATGCTAAATGACCCCTTAAAAGCATATGAAATTACACCTCAAAAGTTATTGGTTGCTTAAGTTTAGCAAATGACACCGGTTTGAAGCAGGGGGTTAAGATTTTGTTTGTTGCGATGTCATAACATTTACCTAGCAACTATGGAAAAATATATGCATATAAGGATATGGGTTTAGTTTAACATGTAGCTCAATGTCATTCATCTCTTCCATTTTTGCTTTTAGTTCATCGTTCATCTTATTTATCGAATGTTTAGACTAACATCTTATTACTTTTTAACTTTGACAGAGAGCAATATATCTCTTTCAACTCCAGGATTCGAGGAAAAAACAATCCAAAATTCCACAGATCACAACGATAAACGATTATGATACTATTGACGACGAGAACAACCGTCAGATCAAAAGAGTTATACAACTAATTACTTGCCTCAGTGTTGCTTTTGAATTGTTTAAATGTTTCGTCAGATTTATATATTATTTATTGTATCATCCACGTTAGCTTATTGGATGGTAAGTTGTGTTAAGTTGCTTTATGCGTGTTTTATTTCTCGTAAGTAGAAATATTTTAATAGTTTGAGGTTTAATTTATACATAAACATGCTAAATGATGGTTGTTTAAACCGAAATTTTATTGGTTTATGTTTGTCACAGGAAATAGGGGACCTCCTTCACCTCAAGGGTTGTTAAAATAAGGAATGCCGATATGTGACATTGGTTCTACTCATTGATTATTAAGTTAGAGTATTGGAACGGATAACGTGGCATGTATGAGTTTTGGAAAGTTCCATAGATCATTGAGGTAAATGATTATGATGTTGTTGGTGCTGCCAAGGACCACGTCGATTGTGATATGATGAGAACTAGAATATCTCATTAAAAAGAATACGAGTTTTAGAACAAGTTAAAGGAGGTAATAGCGATGATACCGGTACTAAATGTATTTTGATAGTGACAATATAGACAATGACCATTCTTTTATAGTTGTTCAGATTCAGATTATGAAAAATCTAATACCGTTATTAAAATGGATTTTTACCTAAAGAAAGATGGGTAGCAGGAGAGGATGTGGTGAAAAAATTTGATGCAAGTTCTTTTATCGCACTCTCCTTTGTCCATTTTATCGCCTATATCGCCTTTTACATAATCTTCATTAAAACTGCTATCAAAAAATGAACCAGCTATCTTTGTTCTCAAAACTAAAATACATTGACCATTACCATTATCAATGCTATATCTTGTAAGTTGATCTGAAACACGTTTTCTTTTTTAGCAAGATATGTTCACTTGATCACAGTCACCGTGGTCATTGTCGTAATCATCATCCTCATTTATCTCAATGATCTCTTGAACCTTGAGAGCTTATTATGTTTGCCAGCACGACGGATATGTCTATGATTTTACCAATATATATTCGGCATTGTACTTACGGTTATACGCCTATGATTTCTTATAATTTGTAGTTACGATTATGCTTGCTCGTTTTCATATTTTTCAAGATGTAGCTAATAACTCTCTTCGATGTAACTTTTCGACTGTCTTTAAAAGTTTAAAGAACTACGGTTTGTGGTTGCTTATATTTTGTGTTTATATTCTTCAAGTTGTCCGACATGTAGGAAATAGTTTCAGTATCATGTTTTGCAATTTTATATGTTCAGTTTATATTATTCAAATTAGCCTATTCAGTCATCACTATTCCTAAGCCGGCTAAAATAAGTTGGATTTTGATGAATGAATTATAAAACAATGGAACCAGTGACGAGCTATGGCTTGAGCCATAGCGAAGCTGGTCTTAATGTAGAAAAAAATCCAACTAATGCAATATTATCGTATATAAACACTCCACCGCGACGCACGGGTTGAAATCCTCATCGTCCACATAGATGAAAGATGTCAATAATAGAGTGCTTATAAATGCGAAGAAAAATCACATATTAAATAACTTGTGCATATAACTTTGAAAACTTAATTAATAATTCATATATTAAATCAAAGATTTATAACTTACAACTTCGCACCTTTGCATTGTATGTCTTTAAAAAATCATCCCCGTTTTTTTTCATGTTTTTGCAGATGGTTTTATCTTAAAATTCCAAAAAGTGTATAAAATTTGCGTAAAATTTTAATTGTTAAATTTTTATCATACTTAACACAATTTTAAATCTTAACTACATTATAATGCATTTAGGTTATTTCTAAAAAAGAAGTCTTAAAATATAAGCATACACATTTACTATAAGAGGAATACTTAAAATTCAATATCTACATTATTCAAAATTAAATACAAACGTTTTCACTAAATTAAATACATTTTTCAAATCATTTAGAACCTATTATTAAAAACGTGTAACGGGTAAAAATCATTATTATCAGTAATGATTATTAAAAACATATAACCACATGCACTATATAGATACACACAAATCATTTCATATCTCTCTCACACACATCTAAAACATCAGCAATAAGACCGAGTGTATTCGCCATCATAAAATTTAATCACAGGGTACCCCTACCGCATTCTGCAGGTACCTTGCTAGTAAACTATATATAGATTCATGATTTTGATAGCATGTGAGTTTAATTTATATGTAGTAAATTAGTTTAATAAACTTATATAAATTATTAAAATTCATTTTGTAACTCCCATAATCATTAATTCAAATTAAATTATTATAGAAAAGTTATATAGCTTTAATTGTTTGTGTCATATGTAAAACATTTTGTATTCTTTAAAATCTCTTTTAATTCTTCATTTAAAGTGTTGTACATCATACTTAGTTAGTACTCGGGTATTTAAAATAAAAACATGTATGTTTTATATAAGAGTAAGATAAGATAAGACATGTGTAATATGTATAAAATTATATAGATATAATTGTTTCTACCAAATGTATAATATTAAGTACTACTTAAAATTTATTTTTTAATTTTGTTTTAAAGTGTTGTATATCATGCATAGTTAGTAGTATTTAAGACAAACTATGTATGTTTTATATAGAAGTAAGATTTAGATAAAATATATTCCTTGATGCGCATATTATATACTTTTGAATTTATTAAGAGTTATGTTATGTGAGGAGAATTATTTTGCATATCAAATTTTTTCTCAAGGGACTTGTCCGATCATTTATCTAAAAAGAAATCAATTTCTAAGATTAAAATCATTTTAATGTTTTATCTATTTTTTATAATTTAAGTATCTCATGAACCATTAATCATTAGACAAAACAAGTTATACCGTCACACCCAGTATTTAATTATCTTTTTATAGATGGACACTTTGATATCATTGGACAAACTTTTTTTTTCTTTTTTTCACGTTTTTCATCCTTTTCTTCGTTGTTGAGACTTGCATGAGAAATCACATGTGATTAAACACTAGTTTGAATATTCTAATAAAATCACATGTGATATTAGTATTAAATCACATATAATATGTAATAAAATCATATATGATTTAACACAAATATCATATGTGATTTTATTAGTATATTCAAATTAGTGTTCAATCACATGTGATTTCTTTATGCAAGCTTCAACGGCGAAAAAAACAAAGAAAAAAATTATCGAACGTATATCAAAGTGTATATATATAGAAAGATAATTAAATCCTCGTCGTGAAAGTATATTTTTTTCGCTTAATGATTAACAGCTTAAGAGATTAAAAAAATAAAAAAAAATAAAATGGGTTTGTTTAAATGTTGGGTTTAATCTCATCCATTGAATCAAATGAAAATGGAGGGTGATAATTGGTTCCTTGATATACTCAAATAAAATTTGATATGTAAATGATCTTAAATCTTGTTATGCCCTAGCAATCTTCTGTTATAACAAAATAGATCATGAACCAAAATTTATAATAAAACATTTATGAGTTGTTATGTTGGATTTAATATAACAAAATTACAAGAAGTATTAACTTTGGATAATTTAAGGTAACAATTTTAGAAAATTTGGTTATCAAGTTAAACACAAATGGGCACAACTCATTTTGAGGGTGGAATTTGTCATCTTATAAGAAGTGCCTTTTGATTTTTAGTGCATAAACTCTTGATAATCATATACACACAAATGGATAATTTATTACCATCAAAACTTTGCTTCATGCAATTTTGGCAACAACCCAAGTTTGACAAAACAAATGGGATGATGGTTTGTGTGGTAAATGATTGACATTAAGTTTGATAATCTGTTCGAATTTACATCTAATTGTGGTGTTATGTAAAGAAAGCAAAAAAGATATAACTTGAAATTGCCAAAACCGTATAAAGACGTGTGAGGATTCATTACTGATCAAAAGATATGTTTAACAAGTGTCGACGACTAACAAGTAGTGATTAGATGTATTATGCTCAATATCGTCCGTAGATGTTGTTTAAAACAACTACTAGTACTTTTCTTTTTACGTGTCGATTGTTTCAGTAAATATTTGTAGTTAACAAGATATCTTAAATACGGCATATGTGCCGTGATACTTTAGCATTTTAATGATAACGACGAATGAGTATGCTGAAAATCATCATAGAGAGAAAAAAAGAAACGACATGGAGTTTTTGTTATGGAAAATGTTATAATTTTGTCTTGTAGATCGATTTTCATCTTTTATTAATCACTTAAGACGTTCTTATAATCATATCACAAAAAAGATCGATGTGATATACTTAAGATTATTGTGCCAAAGTTGATGATACCAAAAATAGAAAGTAAAGTTGGAATTCATACACTATGATATATTAAAAGTCGTAGTGCTATACGGCCTATACCCAAGACCATTAGTTTGTTAATCCGATTGTAGCTTTATGACATTAATGTTACAGTGGTGAAAAGCGTTACTTATCGTTTTGTATACAACTTAAGCAAAAGTTGTAAGCAACTAACAAAGCATAATATATTGTGTTGTTTTGGTGCCCGTTTGGTATATAAGCAGGTTTAGGATTTAGATTTAAATTTGGATCAGGATTATGATTTGGATTTGAGCTAAAATTTATTATTATATATATACAAGAAATGTTTTAATAGAAAAAAAATTATATTTAATTAAAAAAAAAAAATTATATTAATAGTTGATGCATTTATGAAGACAGATATAAAGACTAGGGGTGTTCACGGATTGGGTAATATCTACAATAACCGAAGACCGAAACCGAACCGAACCGAAAATAACTGAACCGAATTTGTGACCGAACCGAATTGGTCAAAACCGAACCGAACCGAACTAAATATTTGGTTATCAGGTTGGATATGGTTTTGTCAATGAAAACCGAAAACCGAATTCATATAAAATATATATTTTTTCTATGTATATATATATATATATATATGAAAAAAAATCACTAAAACTCTTTTTTAGTATAAATATAACATGATTTAAGCTTGAAAAAAATATTTTGTGCTAAAAATATATATAATTAAATAAAAAATAATTAAAATTATGTAATTTGGGTTATTCGGTTCGGTTTTCGGTTATAGGGGTTCGGTTTTCGGTTATTCGGTTCGGTTGAATCAAATTTAATTTCGGTTCGGTTCGGTTTTCGGTTATACCCAGAAAAAAAAATTAACCGAACTAACCGAACCGAATAACCCGATAACCGAACCGATGAACACCCTAATAGAGACAAAGCAAAAACTAAGCCCATACATTTTCAAAATCCATCAATTTTATCTTTTTAGTACATTCTCATATTTTCATATTGAACACCAAATCCAAAACCTGTGTATTTGAAACAAACAAAACTTTTCATCTTGAATTCCGTAAACCCAATTCAACCCCCAAAACAAACACCTCCTTAATGGCTTGTCATACACAAACCCAATCCAAATTAGACAAACAAACACACCATAACACTTTCTTTTATTGAGTTTTTTTAGGTTATATTATTTAAAGTTTTAGCTACTAGAGAACTAGTTATAATACCTGTGTACGCACAAAGTTTTGACAAAAAAAAAATATTTTGTATCAATACTGAATATTGTGCATTTAAAAATAATTACATATTATTATATACTTATGCATGAGTTTTTTATTATCCATTAATATCGATTAGAATTTTATATAATCAAATTTTATAAAAAAAAAATTGTTAGATAACTAAAGATTCAACTATATTTAGCTGATATAGATGTTGATGTTCCTATTTAAATTTCTCTATTTATATTATGATGTACACAAGATGCGAGTTTTGTTGCACATAATAAACGTTGATGAAGTTAAAATATACTCCTTAAAGGTTTTTAAAAATGTTTTTCTACATATTGTTGCCTTTCCAAAAAAAATATATATATGTTTTTCTACATATCCTATATATGAATAATAAAAATTAAATGAGTAGTTGTTATAAGTACAATCACGTTTTTTTTCATATTACAGTAGCTCGTTCTTACAATTTAATAATTATATTCCCGTTTTCAATAATTTAGCCGTATTTAATATTCACAGTCGTGTCCACACTTGTCATACTTTTAATATGAAATAAATGAGTACCTAGTAAACATATATAGTAAAAAAATGATATTTATAATCTTGTGTGTATTTATATGTTAGAGTTTTAAAACAACATATATATTGTATTTTTAAGTTATAAAGTATATGGGGCATAAAGTATAAGAGAGTATTTGTTTAATTTCCAAAGTTATTAAAAAACATGAAAACTTATAATATTAAACTTAACTCTATACAATTTTAAAAAATTTAACCACTAAATTTTTATTAATTACCCCATCTTTTTTTAAGTTTTTGTTTTCACAAATTTGACACCTATGTTTTTATGTGTTTTTCTTCTCAACCAAATTTCTCTACCAAATTAATTAAATATTGACCAAAATCAATTTAATTTTGACTTTTATTAACCAATCACATCACACGATTTCGCTTACGTGGCAAAATCAAGCTCTCCTATTGGTCCAATTTTTTTTTCAATGAGAAAGGTTTTGCAAAAATACTCTGAAATTATGTAATTTTTTTATTATATAAAAGATTTTAATTTTCAAATGAGGATACATGTAATCGACCTCCCTAAATAATACTTTAAGAACAAGTTCTACTAGAAGCCTGAGAAAACAATAACACGTTTGTAACAACCTACTTTTAAGTTCAGTAAGAAAAGTTTATAATTTACTATTTTTCATTCTTTGGTGAAATCTATACTATATTACAAAAGGTTTGAGACTTTCTATAAAAAAAGACTTAAAACTTTAAGATAAAAAATATTATTATAAAAATAAATTAAAAAATTATTGTAAAATTTAAAATTTTGAGTATCATTTAAACCATATAGTAACTCTTTCTTTCCAATAATGATAGATTTTTTAATTGTTTATAAAAAAAAAAAAAAAAAGCTTACTAAACTTATAACCACCAATTTAATGCTAAAATTTGAAAAATAAAAGTGCTAACTATTTACACTATTAATAATTTAGACGTTCTACTTTTAAAACACATATATCTACTACGTTATAGAGTATTTGAGACATGATAAAGAAGAAAAAGTTTAAAATAAAAAAATGTATTCGTCACAAATATAGTCATCGGATATCTACTACGACATTGCGCGGGTAACCTTCTAGTTAACTAATAACTCGGTGTTTATAGCTATTTGAATAGTATATACGTATAAACGGTAAAACGGATAGAATAAAATAAAACATAGGCCTATGGGCCTCTAGCAAGCAAATTTTGTTTTTGCACAATCCAGCAAACAAAATTACTCAATATATTTCAAGCCCAACAGGTGTCGGTTGATTTTCATAAATTAGTGTAATATAGTGAGTAATTTAAATTCGTCTATTATCAGGAAGAATTACTCATCCTACTAAGGCCTTGTTTGTTTAAATTTTGTATTAAGTCGTGCTTATATAACAAAATGACTTAATGCAGACATCCTCAGCGTTATCACTTTATATATTCAATCATTTTTTTCTGTTTAGTTATACAAACAATTTTCATATGACTTTTCGAATTTAGTTTTTTTCATATCAAGTCAATTAAAATATAATCACCACCTAAGAATGCCATGATAATATCTATTCTTTTGTTTGGATAGTCTGTTCATAACATAATCTAATATAAGGTACAAGATATTATGATCTCCTAACATAATTTAATAATTCAGTTTTTTTATTTTTGCTGCTCTAGCTCAGAGCCTTATGTTGTATCTTTATCGCCCTTGTGGCTTTTAATATCATTGCCATTTCCAAAAAAAAACCCGAAGTGAATGAGATTTGTTTTGCACAAACGATTTTCCCGCTTCTTATGAATGATGGTTGTTTTGATCTTCCTCGACTAGCTATATTCGATTGCATCCTAGTACATATATTGTTCATGGATGACATCATGTTATACCCCGGCATCTAAATTGGGTGTGGGATGATTGCATTTATAGGTATGCTTACATTATAACTTCTTTTTTTTTTTTTTGAAAGGCTAACTTCATTAACAGAAACAACGGATTATCTCCAAGCCGGAGATAACCACAAACCAATACATCAAGTTACATCAAAGACACACCATTTTTTCCAATCTATCTTAACCTTTTTCGATCTACTATTCAACCATAAATAACTAATAGCCTTCACTTCCGCAATCGTTTTGGACACGTTAGCCTTTCCTTGCTTGAAAATGATCTCATTCCGGTTCGCCCATATCTTCCAACACATGATGACAACAATGCCGTAAATGATCTCTTTCCGGGAACTAGACATTGGCAATAATCAACACTTTGAAGAATGTCTTTGGAGAACATGATCATCTGGGAAGTTTCAACCACTACCCAACCCGCTCCATAACCCATTCAATGCAGACAACTGAAAATGTGATCAGTACTCTCGGAACCTCTCCGCAAAAACTACACCCGTCCCCAATATTGATATTCCGACGAATCAAATTAGAAGCCGTGGGAATTCTATCTAAGCTCGTCCTCCACATAATCGTTGCATTTACTAGGGATCCACTTACACCATTTATAAACATCACCATTAGGGTTACCTTGATCGCGAAGCCACTTCCGTTCCTTGACCGTGTATGCGATATTAGAACCGAATTCCATCTCCACGAATCACGACGATGTTGCTGACGGACGTGACTAAGCGGAAGCACTTTCGATCGGTTCCGTGTCTCATCATCCGATGATGGATATCGCCTTCACTCCCATTGCACTAAACCGGCATCATTATCATTTCAATGCGATTCAACCACCTTGCACCACTTGTTTCTTTCAAGCGGAATAGATTAGGGAATAGATCTAGGCATATCGCTAATCCATGAATCCAACCGAAGCGGATATCCGTCCGTCACCAAGCATCCGCGAATCATATTTATGAACCGTCCCTTGAACTTGAGTCGATAGGTGCGTGACTTTACATCTTGCTCCACGCCCACTAGATTGTTTATTCAAGGAACCATATCCACCGTGATTAGAAACGTGAATAGCCTCAATAACTTGTTTCCACATCGCATTATCCTCAACTTTGTAGCGCCAAATCCACTTGAACAACTTCGAAGTAGTTGCACTCAAAAGCATACTCAAACCCAATCCACCCGAGTCTTTAGATTTCACTACATTATCCCAAGCCACCAAGCGGTTATTTTTCCGATTTCGATTTAATCGTCCCACCCCATAAAACCGTCTAATGAGGCCTTCAAGCTTGTTTATGACCGCCATCGGCGCCTTATACATAGAAAAATAATACGTGAGGTATACTCTCCAAGGCGATTTAATTAACACCAATCTCCCACCCATGGAGAATACGAGCCTTCCACAAAAGAGAGCCGTTTTTAAACACTTGAATCACCGGGTCTGACTATTAATTCTAGACATATTATCACCAACTTTGATCCCAAGTATTTAAGCGGGAACTCTCCAAATCGACAACCTAGCCAAAGAGCTTTAGCTTGCACCTCCATATCTGCTTCCCAATACCATACAAGCGTGGATTTATTGATGTTGATTCTAAGACCGAACATAACTAAAACCCGTAAGATTCTTACGAGAATTAAAATTGCCAAACTGCGACCATTCACCCATAACCATCGCGATCATCCGCATATAATAAGTGGGATAGGACCGACCATTATTAGTGACGCACCTTCACGCCCCATACGACAAGCTTCGGGATAATGCTAGACAAAGCTTCCATAACAATTATAAAGAGAAATGGAGAGATAGGATCACCTTGTCAATGCCTTTCTTGCCGAGAATTGAATGTGGAGAGCCATTCACCAATACCGAAGAAGGAAGCTAAGACAGTGGATCCATTAACCACCTATCCGGGAACCGCATTTGCTTCATGATCGAAATCAAAAACCCCCAATGAACGTTATCATACGATGACATCAACATAAATACTTTTGTAGATCTGTAACATGTATTTAAGAATATTTTAGGGTGCGTTTAGTTGAGGGAAAACACCCTTGTTTTCCACAAAATGTTTTGTGGAAAACAAGGGTGCAGATCAGCGTTCAAATTCAAGTGTTTTCCGATAAAATTCTCTACAAAACACAAAATTCCTATTTCCAGCTTTAATACACAAAAGTGGAAAACACTTTTTTTTTGTTTTCACCTATTTTCCTTTAAAATGCCCCTAATTAGTTTTCAAGTTTTTATACGTTTTGTCGGTTTTATCCGTTTTTAAAGCGTTTATCCGATTTTTTTTAGTTTTTGTCCGTTTCATCCGTTTTTACGTTTTCGTCCGATTTTTACGCTTTTCCGTTTTTTTTCACGTTTTGTCCAGACGTTTTTTGCATTTTTTACGTTTTAGTCCAATTTTTACGTTTTCATCCGCTTTACGTTGCCGTCCTTATTAGTCCATTTTTTTTACGATTCGTTCTTTTATGTTTTCATCTATTTTTTTATGATTACGTTTGAATTTTTACGTTTTACCGCGGATTTTTAACGTTTTTTGTCCATTTTACGTTTGCGTCCGATTTTTTCACGTTTTTTACCGTTTCTAACTATTTTTTTTACGTTTATGTCTTTTTTATGTTTTAAATTTTTTACATTTTCGTCCGTTTTTTTACGTTTTACCGTTCTTTTACGTTTTAGAGTCTGTTTCCTTCGTTGTCGTCCGTTTTCGTTCATTTTTTACGTTTTCATCTGTTTGTATGCTTTTACGTCTGCTTTTTAAGCTTTCACCGATTTTTACGTTTTCGTTCAATTTATTTACGTTTTAATGCGTTTTTTTAACCTTCGTCCACTTTTTACTTTTTTGTCCGGATTTTTATGTTTTAACCCTTTTACGTTTTTCGACCCTTTTTACGCTTCGTCGTTTTTACATTTTACGTTTCTTATTTTACGTTTTCGTCTATTTTTTATGTTTTCATCCGATTCTTTACACGTTTTCATCTGAATTTACGTTCATCTTTTACGTTTCGTGCTTTTTAGGTTTTTAAGGTTTTCGTCGACGAAAGCGTAAAAGACGGGCGAAAAGCGTAAAAATCGTGACAAAACATTAAAAAAGGCGAAAAAGTAAGAAAATGGACGAAAACGTAAAAACAATCGTAAATAAACCGACAAACGTAAAAAGAAAACATAACAAAATGTATAAAACGAAAACAATAAAAAGCGGACAAAACGTAAGAAACAAACGAAAGAGTAAAAAACGTGACGAAAACGAAAAACGGATGAAAAAACTAATTTAAGTAGGTCGACCGAATCAAACCATCTGTCCCTATACTGCTAGACCCATTTTAAAACATGACATATATGACCCATGACCCAAGCCGAACCCAACCCGACCCTAATTGGTTTGCCACCTCTAATAAAAGCGATATAAAATTGTTCAAAACATATAAAAACGTAAAAAAGTGGATAAAACATAACGGATGAAAACGTATAAAACGGATGAAATAGGGAATTTTGCTTTATGTCAAATTTAATGTTTTTATGTCAATTGTAGTCGCTGAAGATTTTTTCATGTTATTTGATGTTATATTTTACTTTTTTAATTCTTTATTTTCTCGTATTAGATTTTTTTAGTTAATTTATAATTTAGTTTGTTAGTTTAAAATATTTGTTTTTGTGTTTTGAAGATGTTTTTATGATATTACAAAGGTGAATAGAGAATTGAGATAGAAAACAACAACATTTAAAGCATGTTTTTTAGTTTTGCAAAATGGAAAACATAAACACATGTTTCTCAAACTAAACGCGTTTTCTAAATTTTCCATTGTTTTGTGGAAATAAAACTCCCCTCCCTTTTCCTACAAAACAAGAAATAGGAAATGAAAGAAAATGTTTTCTAACTAAACGCACCCTTAGGTTTCTAAACTACAAATGTACAATACGTAAGCAGTTGCAAATGATAAGCATCTTTTACTTGATAGATATTTAAACAAATTTAAAAATTGATATGGGGATGATCTATAAGGTATTCAAATTCAAGAATTTTGTAATGTTTCTTCATTTTTTATTTAATCATCCACACTTTGTTGTTTGAAAAACTAACTTTTCTTTAGTTGCTCATTTATTTCATATAATTCTGCGAATCAATAAGTTTAAGTAACATTCATTCAAAATATTATTTGAATTTATTTAGACAAAAGAAATAATTGAAAGGCGTAAAAATCAGTTTAATTTCATGTCTAAACCCCACATCATGGTTTCAAGTTACAAACATATATCATCAACATAAAAATCTAGTAGAAGTCATGATGTAAATATTGTTAATGTTAATAATGTCTAAAAAATGTAATTTTTATTTTTCGACATCTTTACATTTTAATGATAACATTTTGGTTTTTTTTTGCTTTGAAATGTAAAACACTTTACATCGAAATTAACGTAAACAAATTTTTAGTCGAAATATCTCGTTTCTACGCAAATCACTCTAGGTAAGAACAAACAAATTTACAACTTCACAAAATGTTCAAAGGATTAAATTTATGTTCTAAACTTCATATTTTTAATGTGACAAAGACATTTTTTCAAACATACATTTGACAAATTATTTTTGAATTAAAAAAAATGTTTTAATTGGAAAAATAAGTTGATTTGTCCAATAGCTATTTTTTTCCCAAAACAGTTCCAAACTTCCCCAAATAAACCTTCACCATTAAAAACAAAATGTGGAACGTTTTTGTCTGGCACGGTACCATTAAATTTAATGGTACTGTGCGAACTTTAGTGGTGTCGCCCCCCTGTAACGGTAAAATTTCTTTTGCCTATAAATACTATACCATTTCACAGATTTTTATCGTCCTTTCTCACACAAAACTTTCTTCGTTAAATCCTCTATTTCCATTTACACTTCTTTGATCATTTTGATAGTTTAGTTTTGTTTAAGAGTGATCCAATCATCCAACCAAGTGATCACCTTCATTCCTCTACTAGAGAAAGAGAAAAACACATCGTATCAAGAAGATACAAAGAGTTGTGGTGTTAGTGTAGTGCACTCGTAACCTTTGTTACGTACTTGTTGTATTTAGGCATACATCAAATTGTCTTTCATATTGTTTAGTTATTTCGTGTGGATCATTGTGATCTTGTAGAGATCATGTGGATCTCGTGTAGATTGTGTTGAGAGTGAGTAGATCAAGTGGATCGAGGGTAGAGGTGTGGATCTTTTAGATTGTGTGATTAGTAAGGATCGTGTAGATCGTGAGTGAGATTGGTACTAGCTAGATTAGTACTCGATATTTAGCTTAGTGTCGGAAATCGTGATAAGTGACGTTGTATGGTTTTATCCGCTTGAAGGAAGTTTGTTGACATAGTGCTTAGAACTATCGAGTTGGGTACTCAAGGAGTGGAGTAGGGCGAAGAGGAGCTTCGGTACCGAACCACTATAAATCTCTTTGTCTTGGTTTGATCTTTTCATCTTTTACTCTTTACCTTTGCAATTTACTTTTAGTAGTTGTAGTGTGTTTATTATAGTATTACTAAGTAGTATTCATATTGTTGTTGATTAGTTTCACAAAGGATCGAATTAAAGTTTTTCACAAAATAAACTTTTGTAACTAACTAAAAATCGGTAAAACTATTCAATCCTCCCTTCCCCCATTCTAGTTTTCCGCAATTGGTATAAGAGCCACGTCAATCAAGATTTTTTAAAATATATTGTATTTTAAAGTTTGAATCGATCAATGGATTTCGACAAATATCAAGAAGGGCAATATATGCAAAGACCACCACTTTTCGAAATCGATTGTTTTATCTATTGGAAAACAAGATTCGAAACGTATGTGAAATCAAAAGATCTTGATCTTTGGCATGTTATTACTATGTGTGACTTCCAACTAATTAAAAAGAATCTTGAAACTAACAAGGATGAAATTGTTTCTTATGAAAAATAAAGTGATATTCTTAAAAAGAAATTAGCAAGAATAATGAGGCTAAAATGATGATTTACAATGCTTTACCTAAAAAGGAATTTGAAAGAATTTTCATGTATGACACGGCAAAAGAAATTTGGAAAACCTTGTTAGTCACCCATCAAAGTAATAGTCAAGTCAAAGAAAACAAGATTGACTTACTAGTCCAACAATATGAACAATTTTTCATTCCGAAAGATGAGTCAATAGATAATGCTTTTTTCTAGATTTAATTCTATTATCACTAGTCTTAAAGCTCTTGATGAAGGTTACTCTAGCAAGAATTATATTAGGAAATTTCTTAGGGCTCTACATCCTAAATGGAAAGCAAAGGTCACTGCCATTGAAGAGTCAAAGAATTTGGCAACATTATCACTTGATGAACTAATTGGAAACTTGAAAGTTCATGAAATGATAATCAGGAAAGACTCTGATATAGTTAGAGGCAAAGGTGAAAAGTTGAGGTCTCTTGCCAAGGAGAGTTCGACTTCTGAAAGTGAAGACGAAGAATATGCCTTAGTCGTAAGGGACTTCAAGAAGTTCTTTAAACAGAGAGGGACTTCAAGATGAGAAGAAGTCATTCTAAAAGAATCGGGATGACAAGAAAGGTAAGAATGATAGAAAGTGTTTTAGATGTGGTGATCCGAATCATCTCATCGGATAATGTCCGAAACCACCAAGAACCAGGAATCAAAAGACCTATATTGGAGGCTCTTGGAGTGATAGCGGTGAGGAAGATGAGGAAAAGACCAATGACGAAACATGTCTCATGGCTCATGCTTCTAGTGAGGTACATTCCAATTCTTCATACTATAGTGATGATAATTTTTCGATAGATGACAAAACACTATATGATGATTATAATAAACTATGTGAAGTAACATCTAAAATTAGTGGTACCGTAGTACCGTATGTAGAGAAAGTTGAGACAACTTCTATTTTGAAAATAATTCAAGTCCTAAACCAAGTTATGTTGTAGTTAATAATGTTAAGGTGCCAATTGCTAGTAAAAAAGAAGTTAAGACTTTTTACAAACCATTGTCTACACCCGGACTTGGATATGTAAAACCCGACACTAGATCAAAAACTCCCCCAATAAAACCAATACTTCTAAACCACGGTCTAGCACACAACAATCTAGAGGTAACAATAGAAGGCAAAGTTATCCAAATAACTATCCCGTAACTTGGAGTAACTTCCAACAACGTGGTTATATGCCTTGGGACATTTGTCCACCATTTCAACATCCTAACCTGTAACAATCGGTAATTTTCCAAATATTAATTTTAAAAATAAATAATTATTTATTATTACCAGAACGATTTTGAGCAAGCATTAGCTCACTTGATATAATTATGGGAAGTTATCCCTCACACTGGAACAATTAAAACTATTTATGAATAGCAGAAAATGAATATTTTATATTTTCTGGCCACTTATGAGTTTTTCTAACTTACACGAAAAGTTATCTCACTTTATGGAAAACACGAGCTCGCGCACGAACCGACCAATAGAAAGTATTGTATTAGTCTAATAAACACATTTTGAAAACAATATTGAAGTTTTATATTTCTTTTATTAAAACACACTCGAAAACATATTTTACACGTTAACCAATTTTCAGTGTGTAACTGAAATATTTCAATTCACGTTTAAAACTTAAATGAAATACCAAACTTCAAGGAAGTTCACGTTTTAATTTCCCACTTTTTATACTCTCATTTTGTCACATTTTATGCAACGAAACGCAATCCAACTCGTATTTTTGAGTCATTATTCAACTCCATTATTCACTTTTCATTTTCAGAAAAAGTTATTATTCACAATCGTAGTTTGCACTATTCATCATTTTTCCAAAAAAATATTTTTCGAGCATTACTTACGCGTAACGTGAGAGTTAGATCACGTAACAGAGAAACATCATTTGGTGCACATCATATAGACTAAAGTTGTCTACACATTTCCGGAATCATCAGTTTCATATTAGGTCATTCACGTGTTTGCATATTCATTCATTTATATTTATTATATAAATATACACTTTCACACAATTTTTGATCATGAACAATATACCCGACACTCCCAACAATGGTTCTAATATATTTTTACACATAACACAATGTTACAAAAATTGTATAATTATTTTACTTGGTGTTTCAAATTCATTTATTATATATACTAGCTTCATAGCCCGCCCGAATTGGCGGGCTAGCTTCATGATGTCTTATAATAAGTATATAAACCATGTAAAAAGTTATAAAATGAATAACATGTTAATTTTTTTGACTAACCGTATACAGTTGCGTATGGTTATATGAAAAAATGTTTGTTTACTGACATGATAAACAATTCATCATATTGTACGTAGTATATGATAAACAACACATCATATAGTAAGAAACATAACAATAACAACCATTTTAAGTAATGCTTACATTCGTTTCTAAACCTCACGATACATCATTGATTGGTTTAACATTAGTTTCAGACACAATTAGATATTAACAGCACCTCACGTAAAGAACAACAAAAACGGTTAAGATGGCTTGCCTGCAACACACGCTCAAATGCTTGTTTGGCCCTCTCGAATTGACCCAGTTTGTAGCTACATAAACCTATGCCAAGTCGACCAGACACAACTATAAACCACATCATATATAAAACTCACACACACATATCTGCACATGGAACAGATGAGTAAACATGTCCTCTATACCTTCAGTCTTGGTGTTAAGTCGTTCGATGTGATAGCAAATGATGTTAATTTGTATCATGTGAGATTAAAAGGAGGCATAGTTCTTTCCCACAACATATTTTCTTCGCCTATTTCCTTTGTCTTACAAGTCCCCTCTGCGGTTGTATAATAAATGCTCTCGTCCCACTTCCTGGTTATTGTGGCTTGTTTTTTTGCCACTTGTATCTTAACGAACCCATGCACCTATTCAAGATAAAGATCAAAATATTACACGATACTGTCTGCTTTTCTGTCAGTATCGCAGTAAGAAAAACAAACATGAATATGCATATTTACCTGGTGCGAATTTCATTCAAGAATAGACCGTTCTTTAAACCTGAGCTTGCAAGATAAATCTCGGTTACCACGTATATGCATTAATCCATGATGATCACATTATACTTTTCCCAATATAGTGGTGACCTGGAATTCTGGAAACAATACATACACACGTATTTGGATTAGCATGACCATTAAGAACTTGTAAAGATTAAAAGTAAATATGGGAAAGTTCTGCATTTTCGATATGTACCTTACTCCATTGGTAAAACTTGGGCACGGTGAATTATGGTAGGAAAAGTTAACTTGATAGTAGGGATGTAAGAAAGCGTAATCCGAACAGGATCGTAGTATGCTCTCATTGCTTTATTTCAATTTAAGATCTTGATGTAGTTTTGTAGGATAGGACTTGGTCTTGGCAATTTGGGCCTGCATTTTCGTCTTGTAAAATGCCTCCTTTTTGTTGCGTTCCAATGGTTTTTCGTCGAGTTTTCTTTCTTTGTAATCTCTTACCATTTGTTTCCCACTTATGATGTGCACCAATCAGGTTTTGATCTTCTTCCTCTGTCCAGAAATCCTTCTGACAATCATTTCTCGTTGTTGATGATACATAACAAATAGCCAAATAAATCTATACGTACATGTATGTATCATGACAAATTGCACATAATTGACTTGGGCGTGCTGATGAATATTTTTATAACTGCTTATATTGTGTATTGAATTATACCATAGTAAGATGAATAGTTAAGATAAAGAAATTTCAAGCATCCTCAAAACTAATTATTTACATTTTACCAAAAAGAAAAAAAAAATGATTATTTACAATATATATATATAATCAACTATTTTATAATTTTGTTGAATATATAGTGCAAACCTTGATGTCAAGTCTAAGCTGATTGTGCCATCTCTCCCTGCACTGCTTGTCATTCCTTCCTTTTGACATAAGAGCTATATATGACCATTTTTTATCCCATATTTTTCCACCATCTATTTTAATACCATGCATGCTTCCACATCAATCTATAAAAAACACATTACATGATTCAGGACCATATATGAAAGGAAATGCACTTATATTTTATTTTTGCTAATACAGACACAATCCTAAGTTTCAATTCATATAAATAGAAGTCAACAGAAGGAACACTATAAATACAAGTTACAATGTTTTAACGAAAAAGTATTTGATTCATCCTAACTCGTACTCAAAAGAATAAAGAAAAAGTATTGGCCCATGACCAACATAATGCAGTAAGCATGTGATTAAAGGTGAAGGTCAATAACAATAACATAGCAAAAGTGGTTATAAAATAGACCAAATAAATCTAATTACCAACGGAATTAAGAGAAGCAGTCAGGAAATTAAAATATATTTCTTACTTGGTGTGCCTTGAGTTTTTCAATTGAATTAACAGCAAGCCAATAAACACTAACTGGATGCTCAAACCGAGAATAAACTGCTCCAGGATACACTATGTGTGATAAGCCTATCAATTGAACACTTTCTTTAAAATGGCAAGGACTAAAAGCTGAATATAGTTCCTCAAAACCATGTATTGGTTAACATATGGTTAGTGCACAAGAATTAGCTAGTTGATATAACTTAAAAAATAAATCTCGTGGTATCAAATTAAAGAAAAGAGATTATCCAACTCACCAATAACCGTATCGTAAAGAAGAGAAGGTGAAAATAGCATATGCGGTGACATCATTGGAATTACTAAAATCTCTTTATTCATCATTGATGTTAATCTAACTGTGTAATCTTCCAACCAAGAGATCTTGACTATTTACAGGTTCATTTGATAAGAAAATGTAACGATATATAAAGTTTTCAACTAATATACATATGGTAGCCAACTTAGCTAAGCACATGTGTCATGAGTTACTTTTGCAATTACACTAATCCACTTAGTCAGGACATCCTACTTCTAAGTTCACATCACAATTACTGAGTGTGTTGTTTCTTCATCAACAGTGGTTGATGAGAGATATGAAAAATACTTTAAATGGACTTGTGTGTCACATTAATAAAATCACATTAGCATTCCACAAGTATTTCATTGATTTCAAAAAGTAACAAAAAACCAGGTTGGGTAGGTCAGTTTGGGTTGATCCGCCAACGTTTTTTGTCCACATCTAAAATATTGCATAATAATCAAAGAGTGAGAATGCTTACGTACAATAATAATAGTCATTGGACGGCTTCCAACCTACATTGACCCATTTGTAGTGTTTCCTTTTAGCTAATTTGTTTGGTTTACACATATGTAAACAAAAAAAGCCAACGGCCCATTCAAAAGTAATCATTCATTTGTTGTAAAGAAAGATAAAGATGAAAAAGTCAGTAAAACATGTTAAAGCTGAGTAAAATAGAAAACTCTTACATCACTATACACTCCTATCCTCTTTGCCCATAACTTAACACAACGTAATAGTTCGTGGAATGCCTGTTGTAAAACCTATCAAGTAACAAAAGCACACAACTCATAATGTCAAAACAAAAAACATGGAAGTGAATCATTATCCAGTATTATGTTGGTTGAAAAACGCAAAATCTTTAAATACCATATGCTTTTTTTTTATGATCAATCTGATGCAAAAACATCACGTTGAATTTCTTTTTCTCCCTTCCGTGTCATTATACCATCCTGCATTAAACTATAAATTAGTGCAATATGATGTAAGTTGAAAAAGCAGCAATTATGAAACTGATTTTTAAATACTCCATATAAATCTACCAAATGAACATGTGCAGACCGATTAAGGTGACCCACAACCACGATCAAGGTGACCCAAAACCACCATAACCAATCAATGTCCAAGGATCGTATGTGAATACCAACTTTGCAATTTTAGTTGGATTCTTTTATCATAAGTAGGGTATTCAAAACGTCATGGGTATAATTTGGGATAATATTGTGTGGTTAAAATCCACCGTCGTGTATAACAATTTGAAAATAAAAAAAATCAACCGTGATTTCCTATAGATAAGTATGGAATGGATTGAGAGAATTGTGAGTAACTTTAGGGAATAGTGAATTGGGGAAAGTTTTAGGGATGTCGTTAATATCAATAAGGTTTTGAAGTAAATATCAATAAGTTAAAGAACGAATAGTACTTTAGAAATAAAGGTTTATTCAACAAAAAGTGGATTGTCTCAGTGGTTGAGGCATTTGTGTTTAAACCTCTAAACCCATGTTCGAACTTCGCTAGATACCAAATTTTTTTCTTGTGTAAATGAATATTGTGCCTAGTCACCATTTCCACCTCATCAAATGATGCGCCATGTCAACATTAAAATGTCTAGTCAACATTAGTGACGTGTCATATGTAGTCCCATATATATGTATAGATTTCTTAAACACATAAAATTACGACAATTTAAGTAATCACTAGACAATACTTATTTTAAATTCCCAATACCTATTCAAATGCAAATACAATATTTTAGCTACAACCTACACTTTATTTTTACTTACCTATACAATTTCTAACATTTTATTACAAATCTAGCAAATAAAATACTAGAAACTATATAGTTGGAATGAAATTGGCTAGTTAGGAGACAAGAACTTTTAATGAGGCATGGACATTTCTTTTCTTCCTTGATTTACAACCGAACCATCACCATCATCCTATACAACTTTGACAAAAAATTTAGCTAGCTCATTTATTGAATTGTACTAATATATTTGTTAAATAAAGAAAACCATAACTTGTTTTGCTAAAAAAAGGAAAGTAATACATAGCACATTCATTTGAAACTTAAGAAAACAGAAACTTTTCTCTTGTCTCCTCTACATATTCGGCCAAGAGAAAACAAGAAGAAAAAGACCAAGATTTTTCAAGTTTAAGTGTTATTTACGATATTTAAGGGTTTTCTATTAGTCACATATCCATTTGGAGTGTTCGTTGGGGTTTATTTGTTCTTGATCATCCTAGAAATCTAATATTTCCAAGTAAGTATGAAAGTAAATTTTATACTTTTCATTATATATTTTATGCAACTTCTATGCTAGATTATACATTATCTAGTTTAAATATTCATTTAAACTCATAAATTACATATATCACCCTATATACATGTTTGTAAATTTTTAGATTTTAAACAAGTAAATAAAACTTGACAAGGTCATTTTCTTGATAAAAATATGTACATAAGAGTTTCAAATAATTTTTGTTTAATTTATGGAAATTAAACTTACAAAAGGCTTAATAAGTGATTTATAATTATTTCTACACATTAATTAAGTATCTCATGTTGTTATGGATTTTTATTATGTAGTCATTATTATTATGACACTATATATATGTTGGAAAATTGGTGGAAGAGTTAGGATAAATTTGGTGTTGATTTGAAGGGATTTAGAATAGAAAACTGGATTATTTAAAAATAGGAGCAGAAGCGCTGCCCAAATTTCTAACTTTTAGAAAATCAAATTATTTTTACAAGTTTTAATCAAAGAAATAGAAAATAAATTTTTAAACGAAAACGTGGTCGTTTGAATGGATTAAAACGGATTTGTAACGAATAAGATACGAGTTTTCTAAATATATTGTCGATAACTATTTTCAGAAAATTTAATAGTGTGCTGTCCAGATTTTCATCACGGTAAAACCAAGCTTTAAAAGATAAACCGAGTCCTCGAAACATGAAAATGTTGTAGTTTACTTAAATACCTTCGCGAGGATAGGTAGAACTTTGAAAACGGAGTTAAAACGAGAGAGTTTTGACACTTTTAATTTTTGGTCGAAAATTATATAAAAACACTATTCACATCTTTTTATCAAAAGCTGTCAGAAATGCTAAATGTCATTTTTAGAGGTCTTACCGATCGTTTTAGGCAAAACGGATTAAATAAACGCAGTAGCATTTTATATATATATATATATATATATATATATATAACTTAAATTCAAATATATATATTATAGAAACCATATATATTATAGAAACCATCATATCGTAGTTACGATACGTACTTACTAAAAGTCCAAAAATATTATATTTTGGCTATCGCTAAGAAATATTAAGTAACAATTATATTTTATAACTAAATTTACAAACAAACATGTAGGGGTGATATAACTTTCATAAAATGCATACATGACATTATTGCATTACCTAAAACACATTATTACTTTAGGTTGCGGCTATGGTATCGCGCTTCGTTTCCCGTGCACACTTACTTGTATCATATTACTTATTGCTGAGGTGAGTTCATAACCCCTACTTTACCGTCTTGTAACCATTTTGGGGTGAGAAACATGCAAACTCTTTATTAATGATAATTGCTTTTACGCAAACATTTTATAAATAACCATCGCTTTTATGCAAACTATATGGTTAACAACTGTTTTTATGCAAACACTTTATGAATGATATTGCTTGCATGCAAACACCTCATGAACTACTACTTTCGTGCAAACCACTTTATGAACTATTGTTGTTATGCAAACACTTGATGATTTATTGCTTTTACGTAAATACTCTATGGACAACAATTACTTTTATGTATTGAAACTCTTGTGTAAACCACTATTACGGCGAAGCCGGAGGAAACTTATTTTCCACTTGCCCGCCTGTCATGTACCATTAATCCCTGCGGGGAGCGCGAATGTTATAAATAGATCTATTGAGAGTAACGCCTCCGTCCGGGTTGGTAGCGCCAACTTGTCTCCGGAAGTATATCATGTCGGAACTCAAGTGTTAATGGGAATACACACTTGCTAAGGGCACCATAAACATATTGACATGCTACTTACATGCATGCGGAACTGTTGTAGCTTGGTATCATGAACTTAGAGCTCGAGTAATAGACACAACCACTTTTATTGGAAGACTCCTTATACGCGGTGTATCGAGCACACTTTTGTCCATCAAACAAACTTGTTTACTTTAATGCTTTACTATAAACTTATGAACTCACCAACTTTATAGCTGACCTTTTTATAGCATGTTTTCTCAGGTATTTGATTTTGAAGTGTGACGATATCAAGGCAGGGCTTGGCATGGCATGGTCATAGACTACACTGATGTATTTGGGATTTCCTTTTATTAATGGGCCATATTCCCGAAATAATTAAACTTTTGTAAACTTTATTATTTTATTATTAAAAGTCATTAAACGGGTTTTATAAACCGTTCTCTATTATTTGTGTTGTGATACCAATTGAGTGGCGCCCTCGGATTTTGGGGGTGTTACAGATTGATATCAGAGCCAAGGTTATAGAGAACTAGGAGCAAATAAGTCCTAAACTATAACCACTTTTACAAAAAAAAAGCTTTACCTATGACCAATCACATGCCAACCTGCCTTGCTCACTACCTTACTTGACATAATTTCATATTATGCTCACTATTTACTTGCTGTTCATTTAACGCAACTTTGTGTCATTACTCTGCTACAAGCTACTATGTTTACTTGACACGTATAATTTATTTTAAGTATTTGCTAAATACTTACATATTTATACCGATTTTGTCACAGACTATGTCTCACCGCACTCGCTTATACTCACAAACACTGGATTGTGATAATCCTACTACATATTGGCTTATAACCTCAGAGTTATGTCTTACCTTACATGAACTTATCATGTACCCTCGAGTTTGAATACTCGCCACGATTTACCTGAACTTATTGTTCAACTTCGAGTTTAAATACTCACCTCACTCTCTATGAACTCATTAACTGACCTCGATTTTGGTTACTCATCTTAGTCTTTCAAAAACAACTTTTAAAAGCTTTGGAACATACTATCAGTATAACTGAGCTGAGCATTTCAAAATTCATTGAACCTCGGTGGAATATAGACTGATGACCTATATTCAACCAGGGACAGTGGGACATAGCCTGATCACCTATGTCCGACTCAGAGGTGAATTTTTAAATACTGAGAGTAGTTACACTGGAATTATGTTTAAAAGTAATTCTTGCTAAAACTTTGGATGTTGAAAACTTTTTGGTGTGAATACCTAAAATTTTCATATAACAACCCCCGCATTATTGTATAATGCGTATCTGTCATAATCCTACCCCGTCACAATCTCCTCCACTCCACGCTTTATTGATGAATAGGGATTCATCACCAACTATTCGAGGAATGATTTTCCTTTACTCACTAGGAAAAACCTTTGGAGTGAATCGAACACTTTGCCTTGAAACAATAAACAATGAACATTTGAATGGGATTGTTAAGGAACAAACTGATACATCATCTACAAAATTTTAGGTGTTAGAATTATTTGAGATTAATAAGCAATTCCTGAACTCACATAAAGGACATGTAAACTTCCAGCTTGGAACCGATTCGGTGTTGTCACTTAAAACTCTATTTAACAAGTTTTTCTTTACAAAAGATGAAGTTCAGCAACTTTCTCTATATTCATCAAGTTCTCATTCGAAAACTTGATCAAAGTCAACAACTTTCTATTTTTGCATCATCCTAATCCGAAAGGACGGGCGACGCCAACTAGCCATCATAATACAATCTACCAATGAGCACAACCTCAATCAATAGGAATTACCTACAGAAACGACCTTAAAAGTGGTACGAAACTCAACTCTAGAAATACCTAACCTTACTTTACTCATTTCGATTTCAAAAGATCTAGCTGTCAAAACAAACAACCTCTGGCTATCATCATAACTTAGTGATGTGCACAACCATCTCCACATGTATAGTCGGAAGGAATACGACTTACGAACCTTCATCCTGGTAACCATAGAAATCAAATAGATTTCTATACAACTTTACCACCTAAGTACAATTTTACCTCATACTCCATATTAAACTAAGGAGACAAACCACATCCTAAATTGTCTTAGGACAACCTACTGATAAACACAGTCACCAACAATAACTTCTTTAAAAGTTATAACCCCAGATTATTTATGCAGACCAACTACGTAACTCTTTGCTTCTCCCCGTAACTTTTCTAGTTCCTAGAAACCCCATCATTGAGTAGGAAATCTATAACTACTTAACAGCATATACTCCGTAGATGACCAAACGATACTCTCAACTTTGAGCATCCGTACTTTGGGTATAAAGTACATCATTAAGTCAACCAACGAATTGCAAGTAGCAATCAACACCATCTTCTAGCGCGAACTTGAAGCTTACCAGTAACCCACACTGTCATATTAATCACACAACATGACATGACATTTCGACGTCATCATTCAAATGGAATGACCATCAAAGATATCATGTCATGAGCAACTACAAGTAGTAGGTTGTTCGGATATCCCTCCGTAACAAAAACTTTGAGGAATGAGGTAATAGAAATAACCGTAGGAGTATACCTAGACTGAACATCATTTCCTTGGACGAAATTCACATCGATGAAATGTTAAAACCTAACAAACCATAAGTCGGGAAGTCAAACAGTTAAAGTATAGCCGTATCCCGATTGTCAAAACACACAAACTCTACCGAGTAACTCAAACTGAAATTCGAGGACGAATTTCCTTATAAGACGGGGAGATTGTGACAATCGGTAATTTTCCAAATATTAATTTTAATAATAAATAATTATTTATTAATACCTGAACGATTTTGAGCAAGCATTAGCTCACTTGATATAATTATGGGAAGTTATCCCGCACACTGGAACAACTTAAACTATTTATGAATAGCAGAAAATAAATATTTTATATTTTTTGGCCACTTATGAGTTTTTCTAACTTACACGAAAAGTTATCTCACTTTATTGAAAACACGAGCAAGCATCTAACCAACCAATAGAAAGTATTGTATTAGTCTAATAAACACATTTTGAAAACAATATTGAAGTTTTATATTTCTTTTATAAAAACACACTCGAAAACATATTTTACACGTTAACCAATTTTCAGTGTGTAACTGAAATATTTCAATTCACGTTTAAAACGTAAATGAAATACCAAACTTCAAGGAAGTTCACGTTTTAATTTCCCACTTTTTATACTCTCATTTTGTCGCATTTTATACAACAAAACGCAATCCAACACGTATTTTTGAGTCATTATTCAACTCCATTATTCACTTTTCATTTTCAGAAAAAGTTATTATTCACTATCGTAGTTTGCACTATTCATCATTTTTCCAAAAAATTATTTTTCGAGCATTACTTACGCGTAACGTGAGAGTTAGATCACGTAACAGAGAAACATCATTTAGTGCACATCATATAGACTAAAGTTGTCTACACATTTCCAGAATCATCAGTTTCATATTAGGTCATTCACGTGTTTGCATATTCATTCATTTATATTTATTATATAAATATACACTTTCACACAATTTTTGATCATGAACAATATACCCGACACTCCCAACAATGGTTCTAATATATTTTTACACATAACACAATGTTACAAAAATTGTATAATTATTTTACTTGGTGTTTCAAATTCATTTATTATATATATTTCTTAAACACATAAAATTACGACAATTTAAGTAATCACTAGACAATACTTATTTTAAATTCCCAATACCTATTCAAATGCAAATACAATATTTTAGCTACAACCTACACTTTATTTTTACTTACCTATACAATTTCTAACATTTTATTACAAATCTAGCAAATAAAACACTAGAAACTATATAGTTGGAATGAAATTGGCTAGTTAGGAGACAAGAACTTTTAATGAGGCATGGACATTTCTTTTCTTCCTTGATTTACAACCGAACCATCACCATCATCCTTTACAACTTTGACAAAAAAAAATTTAGCTAGCTCATTTATCGAATTGTACTAATATATTTGTTAAATAAAGAAAACCATAACTTGTTTTGCTAAAAAAATTAAAGTAATACATAGCACATTCATTTGTAACTTAAGAAAACAGAAACTTTTCTCTTGTCTCCTCTACATATTCGGCCAAGAGAAAACAAGAAGAAAAAGACCAAGATTTTTCAAGTTTAAGTGTTATTTACGATATTTACGGGTTTTCTATTAGTCACATATCCATTTGGAGTGTTCGTTGGGGTTTATTTGTTCTTGATCATCCTAGAAATCTAATATTTCCAAGTAAGTATGAAAGTAAATTTTATACTTTTCATTATATATTTTATGCAACTTCTATGCTAGATTATACATTATCTAGTTTAAATATTCATTTAAACTCATAAATTACATATATCACCCAATATACATGTTTGTAAATTTTTAGATTTTAAACAAGTAAATAAAACTTGACAAGGTCATTTTCTTGATAAAAATATGTACATAAGAGTTTCAAATCATTTTTGTTTAATTTATGGAAATTAAAGTTACAAAAGGCTTAATAAGTGATTTATAATTATTTCTACACATTAATTAAGTATCTCATGTTGTTATGGATTTTTATTATGTAGTCATTATTATTATGACACTATATATATGTTGGAAAAATTGGTGGAAGAGTTAGGATAAATTTGGTGTTGATTTGTAGGGATTTAGAATAGAAAAATTGATTATTCAAAAATAGGTGCGGAAGCGCTACCCAAATTTCTAACTTTTAGAAAATCAAATTATTTTTACAAGTTTTAATCAAAGAAATAGAAAATAGATTTTTAAACGAAAACGTGGTCGTTTGAATGGATTAAAACGGATTTGTAACGAATAAGATAAGAGTTTTCTAAATATATTGTCGATAACTATTTTCAGAAAATTTAATAGTGTGATGTCCAGATTTTCATCACGGTAAAACCAAGCTTTAAAAGATAAACCGAGTCCTCGAAACGTGAAAATGTTGTAGTATACTTAAATACATTCGCGAGGATAGGTAGAACTTTGAAAACGGAGTTAAAACGAGGGAGTTTTGACACTTTTAATTTTTGGTCGAAAACTATATAAAAACACTATTCACATCTTTTTATCAAAAGCTGTCAGAAATGCTAAATGTCATTTTTAGAGGTCTTACCGATCGTTTCAGGCAAAACGGACTAAATAAACGCAGTAGCATTATATATATATATATATCTATACATTATATATTTTGTGTGTATAAAACTTGGCATCCATTGTCATATTTTCATGTCATCACTTTGTCCATGTAGGCAATATGTTTTTATAAATTTCGTGTGTAAAAAATGTAGTCCTCACAAGATTCGAACCTTGGGTTGGTCATTCACTAACAAAAGCCTCAACCATTAGACCATGTCACAAGTTGTGATATACAATTGTAATCCACAATTAATATATTGACATATTCCCAATTTAAATCGTGATTTTATATCTATCTATACCATGTTTAAAGCCGATTAAAAGGGTTAAAACATAGTTTTCTTCTCATTCAACATTCAAAATATCAGATCCCTGATCTATTCAAAAAACAGTCGCACATAATCACGGCAACAACAACAACCCTAAATCCAACTCTTCTTCTAACCAAAAATCACCAGAGCCAACAATTTCACAAGAAAATTATTATGAAGCTTTGATAATATCAATTTGAAAACTCATGCTATTGTGAAGGTTTGACAATCCTTTACTCGATCCATCTGAAGCATCATGTATCATTAGCTATAAGCTCATATGATTTCCACCAGGTTATGAATTGTCTATTGTTGTTTGCAATTTATAGTGATTTCTATTAATATTATTGTTCGTCCAATTAAATCCGTATTGTAGTGGAAAATATTGGCTTCATACATAGCCGAGACGGTACGTATACACAATGTTGCGTGGTCAGAATGGTATTAGTTGATTCAGGTGCAGTTGTAAGTTTCTGTCTTTATGTCGTGCAAGTTTGCATTAAATCATTTTGAATTGCACCTTGATGTAACGGTTCATGTATAATTTTTGATTACAAGTTTATAGTTTTATGTTGGACTTTTAACTCTCGATTTGATGATGGTGAGGTTTTCCAATGGAGTTAGATTCAGATAAAAAAAACACATAACTTTCCCATATTCTTAATAGTCATGCTAATCCATATACATATGTATGTATTGTTTCCAGGTCACCACCAACATTTTTTAAGAGATTCCAAGTGGCATTGTTGCTGCAATGGAAACATCGATTGCTTGCACAAGCCACTAATTGGCACCACTAGATATGGTAGTAAGCTACTTTAACTAAAAGCCATTGATTCATTATTTTTTATACTAATCACTTAATCATCTGTAGGTTGGATATTTGTCGTTAATACTTGGGATAATCAATGGTCTGATTATAATACTAAGAATGCCCTCAGTGTGATAGATACAAACCTAAACAAGTTGGACGAGTATATTTCCACGGTGGTAAGTTTTTGTTCACTTACGTTCTAATCGTTGTTACATTCTTTTGACTGAAAGCAGAACTATCTTCATTATTTTATAATTGTTGTTCTTGTGTGCTGAAATGTATGTTATAGTATACCAAAGGAAACACAAAGAGTAACATAACTGATGTTCACAATGCTTTGCCTGGCCTTCAACTCTCACATGACACTGCCTCCGCTCCACTTTGAAACCTTCTAGATTAATATAAACTTTATCTATGAGTACATCTTTAGGTAAGAAAGGACTGGTCAAGTGGGTTGTATTTGAAAGGGTTGCAGCAGCAAAATCAACAGCAGTTGCGCAACAGAAGCACTCCTTGCAGCAGCATAAGCGTTTGCATACCCCTCCAGCAGTTGCAACCGGACTCGCCTAAATTTGATCCGCACGAGCAGAAGCGTAACAGGGTGTCACTTCCATTTAGTTCAAAGCAAAACAACCAGGAGGGTGAGAGAAATGGCAGGGGGTCAAAGGATAAGAATTGGTGGGAGTCGGTTAAGGACTTGACTTGAGCAACTGTGAAATTTTTGGAAATTTATGAGCAGTCACGATCCACCTTCTAGACCCTCCAATGATTGGTTCCATGGTGAGGATATTGACTCATTGAGTACCAACGAGCTCGAATATCTCGAAAGTCAGCTTCTTTGTAAGTCTAAAGTTCAGTGTGATTATTTAAGGTGAGTCTCGCGTAATACTTTAAAGGGTGCTTATGATTGTCCGTTAAAATAGCTTATTTGCTTCAATTTGATGCAAGAAATATGTAGTTTTCAAATTTTAACTGTGAGGGAGTTTTGAATTTTCTATCAACCTAAAAATACCTCCTTCCCATCCCCACCGTATAATAAGAAAAACATATTATTTGATCAAAGTAGAACCTGAATTTGCATGTGTCTATATATATTGGGTTGAAATTTCCACCTCCATATTGGTTGTATCTAATTCAATAACGTAACTTTCGTCTCATAATGCATGCCAACTTCGGCCCACACTACTCTATATAATGTTTTTGCTCACAATTGACGATTATAGTTGTATAGGAAGTGAAAGATTTTAATAATAACTATTTATTTGTTAATTTATTTATTTATTTTTACCAAAAACTTGCTCAGATGTGCATATTTAGAAGGATTATAGTGGCTTTAAGAATAGGTTAGCACGACAGAGATGGTGTTTGGATAGAGATAGTTTTTGGATAGCTTATTAAAATTCACTATGAGTAATGTGTATAATAGAGATATTGTTTCATAGATAAGCCTCTAAAATGTTTTCAAAGAATGAGTACTTAATAGGTTAAGTTTTTAAGCTCTAAAATGGTCAACATTATTGCAGCTGGTATAAAACGCTAATGATAGATCATAGCAACTTGAATTCATATTAATTAAATGATCGGGTCCAAAGCTCATTTTAGAAGTGTGAATAAAGGCATGTAGCCAGTTGGTAGCATGTGACATATTGGGTTTATAATGCTCTAACTTAGGGGCTTCTATACAGGAGGAAAATCGAATATTAGATAGAATGAACCGACATAAAGTTTCAGGAGTAGAAAAGCTAGCTCAAATAGTACGTGAGCTTGAGGAAGCTATTTTGGCTGGTGGAGCTGCTGCAAATGATGTGCGTGATTACGAGCGCAGACTGCAAGAGATGAATTTAAGCATTTCTTTCTTAAGTTGGTGCTAATCATTTTTTAATTTGGTGCTAATTTGCAAAACCTTGTGTAGGAGATCAGGAAAATGACCCTGAAAAGAAT
>OU343224.1:220583064-220618734 GCA_910596185.1 Chrysanthemum makinoi
TTTTGGTGAAGTGCTTCAACAAGCTGGTCACGTGTTGTCTCCATATTTTTCTTGGTAGCCTAAAAAGATGGGGTAAAAAAATAATAGTATCTTCTAGCATAATTAAATGAAACTACGAAAGTATTGACTTACTCTTCAGTGACGATGAAAGCATCTTTAGTATCTTTAAACATAGACAACTTGGATCATTAAGGGGAAAAATAAAATCAGAAACAAAGAGATTACCTCAAATTCTTCCTCTTCAGGATCACCATTGATGGAAAGAAATTTTGCTAATCCGTCTCTGTCAATACTCTCGACTAACTCGTCTACTGCAGCTATTATCTGGTAGTACACACTTCTTTTAGAACAAAAGAAAATGAACTGAATATATGTATAGATATGTTTAGCTTAGTTACCTCTTCAGTATGGTGTAATTTATATTCAACCTCCTGGGATAGTAGTCTCTCCAATATCTGGCCAAGCAGTGGAGTGTATTTTGGATATTCTGTCTGCCAACAAATAAATAAGATAAAAGACATTATATCACTGGAGCAACTGAAAACAGATACGGAACATTATAAGGTTTAACACAACATGTGTACCTTAAGTGTGGTGGATAATTTTTTCCATTATGCTCGTTAATCATTTGTACCTTGTTTGAGGTTTGCAAGAACCTTTATCTTAGTGTCACAGACCTGATCATCCACAAACACAAAAGTTCTATTATGATTAGACTGCTAAACTTAAAAAAAATCTTGTTACCTCTTCCTCTAAACGCTCCAAGATGCTTTTCTTGGATGTCTTGGAAGTAGAAATCTTTCCCTATTCCTCATCAACCTGTCAAGCAGATAAAATTAACTATAATTTACAGTAATATAACTTGAAAATAAAGAATTACGGAAGGTATCCAATTGTTACCTTGGTCGGCGGCACTTGATAGGTTATCTGATACGACACGGGATTCTTTTCAGGGTCATTTTCCTGATCTCCTACACAAGGTTTTGTAAATTAGCACCAAATTAAAAAATGATTAGCACCAACTTAAGAAAGAAATGCTTAAATTCATCTCTTGCAGTCTGCGCTCCTAATCACGCACATCATTTGCAGCAGCTCCACCAGCCAAAATAGCTTCCTCAAGCTCACGTACTATTTGAGCTATCTTTTCTACTTCTGAAACTTTATGTCGGTTCATTCTATCTAATATTCTGTTTTCCTCCTGTATAGAAGCCCCTAAGTTAGAGCATTATAAACCCAATAGGTCACATGCTACCAACTGGCTACATGCCTTTATTCACACTTCTAAAATGAGTTTTGGACCCGATCATTTAATTAATATGAATTCTGTTTTGGCATCAGTAATTTTAATGGCAGTGTCATTTCTGTTTTGTAAATCATTTGCTGCAACTATGGGACCAGAAGTGTCACCAACATTTCCTTTGGTACTCCCATTCTCAGAATTAGCACCAGAATTAGGTTTCTTTCGAGTACTGTAATCACCATTCTGCAAGGTTGTATCAGTCAATTCTGATTCCTTCAACTCAAGACCTCTCTTGCCTACAACACCAGTAAAGGAATCGGATGCTCAAGTACATTTAAAAGTTAAATAGTATCTATAGAGGTGAGAATTTTTGACGCATTAACTTATAAATGGGTCGATTTGGGTATTGCGTTTTATCTCAACTGGGTCTAATAACTTTTTCAGCAAAAAGAAAACATTTCAAATGGGTTGAAATTCGTCCACATTATATATTTAATGCATTTGACCTCTTAAATCCTTTTATACCAAGACTAAGATAATGTTTGCATTCAAACCAACCTAGCCTAAACATGTTTCGCCGAGTACTAAACCAACCTGTTGTCACTCATTACCTATGGGATGTGATTTGCTTGCAGCTTGTTTTACTTTTGTCTTTGTTAATGTCTGAGGGTAAAATTTCACGCTACTTCTTTTGTCTTTGTTAATGACTGAGGGTAAAATTGTAAGCAGGCAAAATTTTTTGTATATGAAGTAAGATGTGTTGTCTGCAAATCACCGCCCACTAACCAACCGACCCATCTTGTCACCTCTATGGAAAAAATATGAATAAACTGTTTTTCATCTAATGTGGACCTGTCTCTGAAGTAAATTACATATGTTTTTACATCTTACTGATGCGTTGTGCCAGATTCCAGCACAATATATTGTAATCGTCTGATACCTAAAATAGTGGCTTGTAAAAAAATTCAAGACGTGCCTGCTTGTTATCATGATCGTCGACGGATTCATTGTCATAGTCCTTGAGCCACTCGGTGGTGTCAGCAATAGCATTCTCAATTTTCTTCAAGCTCTCTGGTCGCAACCTCTTCTTGATACTGCAGTCATTTATCTTATTCTTCATGTCATATAAGCAATCCTCTAATGCATTGTGTGAATTCACTTTCTTCTTGAATTCTTGGTCCTCACATTTGTATCTCTCAGCATCTTTTACCATCTTTTGTATCTCTTTTAAGGAGATTCTTCATTACGTTCATGATGGTGAGTTTCTTGGTCTTACCTATTGATAATATCTCACTTGTGACTGTGAGGATACCATTCACATCTACTTCAAATCATTCGTTGATTCTTTGAACTCCTTTTGGAGCAGGTGGTATTCCAGAAATGATGAATTCTCCCAGAAAATGGTTATCAGTAGACCAGGCTCTTTCCTCTTGATACACCTCAATATCTGCAGATTTTTGGTAGTCTGCCAAGGTAATATATCTTTTGGCTTTCTTTGTAGGTTTTGGAGAGTTTCGCGGGATCACAACACTGAATACATCTCCATCTAGTGGTACACCAAGTGATAAAGGGGTGACATCCAATAGTAATAATTCACGGACATTCTTATCACTGTTACCACTTAACTTTGCAGCCATAACGGCTGCTCTAAAGCAACAGCCTCGTCAGGGTTCACACTCTTACATAGCTCTTTGCCCTCCCTCTAGATTGGCGTTTCGATTAGAACTGTAACACCCCAACCCGACAAGGGTAAAGATATCACAATACGGTTTCATATCAGAACTTTAATAACTATACAATAGCGGAAGCCTTACAAAAATATTCAAAAAGAAAACATAAATAACTAAACTTCAAAATAAATCTAAGTTTTCTATGGCAAAGTCTTGCTCGCCTATACTCTCAAACCCATCAGCTATCCCACAAGCTTATCTTGCGCTTAATACCCGCCAAGTAGAAAAAGTGCGGTGAGCTTACAAAGCCCAGCCGGAAGATATAAACGAAACAAAACAAATATACTAATAACAAAATACAATGAAATAATAACGCAAGGATCTTTTCTGTGATTCTCGGAAGCACAAATATACAGAAGTCCAAACGAAACACATAACAAATTAAACAACCAAACACTTAGCATATCAAGAGCAGATAGATTACATATAAACCAAACGAAAAGTCTAATGACTAACAGAATAGTTACCAACAAATAAACATGGCATTCAACAAACTAATTAACCTTCATTTAACACATTTAAAACATTAAAGCACAGTGAAATAGCAGTCCAAAACATGGCGGCCTCTACAAACAAATAGAACATATTAGACAAACTATAATTAGAAAGACCAAACAAGTCATAGCATAACCATTAGCAATTTATCCAAACAGTATATAAGCTAAACCAAATCCTCGGATCAAATCCTAACATCGCCAAAAGTTCGGACATGGCAGTCACATAGGCATAAAACACTAACGATAAGCAAAGTTCCCAAAATTAACTGATCAAACGATACATATTAAGCTTATAGACTATTATCTATCACACTAACATTTCATCTCATAGATTAACGGATCCACATAACGATAAACTAACATAATATCGGATGGCAAGATCTGAATCATATTTAAACATATTAATCATATCTTAGCATAGCAGACGGTAGTCACATAAACATACGTAAAACATAAACATGTATAATAACATATAAGCCCAGCACATAATCAGAACACTTTAACATACCAAAACATAATCGTAATACTTATCATATAATTAGCAAATACTGATTTAGTTAACTACCTCGAGCCTTAACATATCCGATACATCATACTTATACGAAATAATCTCGTAAAATAATTTGAGTAGCTAGTTCCGTAAGTTAAGTAAGATGACAGTAATACCTACATCATTCACCGGATAAATCATATCGATAACAAATCGATCTAGGATGCATCCATACCTACGCACAAATATAGGTAATATAATACCAACCGAAGCTCATAACAAATAATGTGATAAGGGACGTATGTAACATCACTTATCTTCCCTAGAGTCATATGTAGGTGCATCACTGATACGGACATGGAACCCCCATGACTAGTTATTATTTGGCTCGGGTGTCAAACTAACTTAGGTCAAAAAAATTGTCATAAATGATACATCATAATCAAACACAAAGATCAACAGATAACATATCAGATAACTCATATCATAAGATTCATATTTGACATAATGAGGTTCATCACCATTATACATATCAAAAGTCTTCCTAAACTAAAATGTTCAAATCAGATAACACATGGTTCAATAAAACATCAGTCCAGATAACCAACAAATCACATAATCCTAGTGTATACCCATAGCAATGGCATTGAAACCCTAATAAGTAAAATGGAAAGACTAACGAAAAGAACATCATATCGAACCTTTTATGGGTAAAAGGTCAATATCTCAGATGATAACGCAAGTGTCTTAAAGTAAAGACTAGTAATATCCTGCACCTTAAGCAAATTGAAAGAAAAGTAAACTAATGTAGGAATATGAGTAACGCCGCTGCCTCCCTTCAATCTAATCTACACGGATTATGATTTATTTAATATTTATTAGAATCATTAATATTATAACGATCTATCGATAATACTTTTTAGAGTTGTCTAATATTCTCATTTTAGTGATGTATCTAAATTACAACATTTTAAAGTATAAATCATTTATTAGTCAACTCCCTATTTAGGTTCTAGGGTTTCCCCTACTCTTTAAATATTGTAAATACGCATTAAATTTACATGTTACTTCTTTAATGATTTCCCAATTTAACCTAGAACGTAAATGATAACAAAACCGAAATTAACTTAATCCCTTACGCGTGTCTTACAAAATCAATTTACACTTGTTGAACCCATAATCACTGTAATTACAAATTACACCCTTGACACCTCTAAGTTCACAATCTCACCTTACTTTAATGTATTTTACACTTTTAACCCAAAGGTTTTAGAATTTACAAACGCACTCTAATAAATTAAATAAAATTCGAATAGCCCTTTAAATATCCAAAATTACATGTTTAACCCCCACACTTATTTTTATATGTTTAGGACCTTTATTTTACTGTTCACAAAATAACCTTTAAGTTTCAATATTTACAAAACCAACCCACAACTTTTATGTAAAACCGATTAGGGCATAATTCAAAAGCAAGCCCTAAACCTAGGTTAAACCAATCATTAATTCATCATTACTACTTCATTAATTACCTTCAATGATTACAAGAAACCCTAGTTTATGCAAAACCCTAATCGCACCTTTAAAACCTTTCCTTTTATGCTGAATCAAGAAAACCCAAGACAATTCACACAAGCTTCAATCATGATTATGCATTTTATTCAGGTCTTATAACATGTAATAGCTTCTGGAAAAAATAGATTCATGATCTCTAAAAATATTATAAGCTAAATCGTTATTTGTGTACGCTTTTTAGGGTTTTTAGTTTCTAATAATTTCATACGATATATAAATCATGCATGGCTAATTTTTATGTGTTATATACGACTTATAGGACTGAATTCATCATTAGTAACTTACCCTTGATGAGCTTGAATTGTTTAAACAAAAGAAGCAATAAAACTTTTATCAGCCAAACCCTAATTGCTTCAAAAACTAACCACGACTAACAATAGCAACTTTGAATTCGATCACTATTTTTCCCACCTTGTTTACCTTCAATCTTCCAAGAAAATGGTCCCAACCTCTGGAAACTGGAATTCATTTATTAGGTTTTGGAGTCGGTTTTAGGGTTAATCGGCATAAGGAATTATTAGGGACCGAATATATGTATATATATACTTGAGTTATTATTTTTCTTGTGGGCTTAAATATGTATTGGACTCAAAATAAATGGTCTTTTAATAATATAAATTATATTGGGATTTTATTTAGTTTTATTTCTTTTATAAACTATTTTAATATATTTAGTTATTAAGGAAAATACAAAATTAAATTTTAATAAATTATAATCTATAAAATTTAACTTTACAAAGTCATTCAAAATGGATTTGGATCATATGTGATTTTTCTTATAAGTTTTCTGAATTTACATAGCTCATTTGGTATTCTGTTTATTTAATTATTCTTACTTTTGATCATAAGGGTATTTTGGTCTTTTTGTGAATTTTAGAAATTCAGGTATTACAAGAACGATAACCAGTTTCAGCATTTAGTGAAGCCCCGTTATTTTCTGTAAATGTATCTAGTTGACTTCACATATTAAAAGTGTTACAGACGATTTAGTAAAAATAAAATTGTATTTTTAGACTACATTTCAACCAAAGTAGTCCCAAACACCTCTTATAATGTATTTTATTTTAGATTGGCTTATGACACTAAGCAAATGGACATTGCAATGTTCGGAATGTATGGTTGTAGCTTCTCTTACAACATCTTGTTCAACTGGAAATTACACACGACACAAGCAACATTATGTGCTAAAAAAGTGTCCATTAAGGCCACTTGAGGCGCAATGCAGTGCCTTATTGCAACATTCACACACGTGTTTGGTGGATATTCAAATACTGAATTCATTAGTTCATTGTTACCTTCTCTTGGCGCCATTTTGCTTCCCACTAATCATCTAAATCTTTTCCGCATTTCTCTTTGACCATTCAAAAGAACTGTAATTTCGTACACCTTTTTAGGATCTTTTAGATCTTCCTCACTCCAAGAGGATGCATTTAGTGTGTTGAGCTCCTGTACACTCAGTTGTGCAATGTCAGATAGTGATAATAAGTAACCATTTCCTTGTAAATGGGTCAATCTGGGTTACGTTTTTAACTCCAACGGGTCAAATAGACCAAAATTCAGAAGGTTAGCTAAAAAACTCAACGGGTAAAATGGTTGAGTGACTCAATCTAGATGAAATGAATACTTACCCCCAGTTTTGAGGCCGTAGTGGTGGATTGAGTTTCTTAACTTCAATCTCTAAGGCGGCTCGTGTTACAACTGGTGCTGATTTTGTTGTTGCAAATCTTTCAAAATATAACCCGGATGACCATTTTTCATATCAGTTGCCAAAAAAACATAAATACCCCCATGTACTTTCATAACATTACAAAAAAAATAGTTTTCCAGTAGCGACCAAATAAGCAACTTACTTTGCTGAAGCTGTCATTGTTGGGCATGTTGATGAAGTGCAGAAGTGTAGTGAGATTGCCATAAAAGAGATAGTTTATGTTGTTACATTTGTCACACTTCCAACTCCCTTCTGGCTTATCCGCTTCTGAAACAAAATAAGATTATATACAAGTTTAGAATCAAAAAATAATAGATTTTATAAAAATATGTAAATAGAAATACAGACAAATGCAATAGTTGATTATTTTAAAACATAACCGCCATACTCACTCCTCAATCTCACCCGCGAACACACACACACACAAATCAAACTCACTACAATTTTTGGAGCTTTTGGTCGTCAAATCTTGACGCATACCAAACAATAATTGTAAGTGATTTCACCTTTATATCTCCTGATCTGAGTCTAGGGTTCTAATAATGATAGATGGTGGCAATAAGACTGCTAATAACACTGGTGTAAACTGCTTCTTGAGTTATGTCAATTGGAAGTAAGCACTTGAGGCCAGTTTGATAATCTCCCAATAGACAATGAACCCTTACCAAATCGGCCATGCTAAAGTAACCCAAGACCTTCAAGACATTACTTCCACCATTATAATCGTATCCATCTGTCGATGTGAACTTTTCAGTACCTTCTTTTTCTTGCTCTAAAATCTGGTTAATCAAAGACTTCTCCATCAATTCTTGCAAGAATTTGAAAACACCATTCACGTTCTAGGCCTGAAAATGAGTGCAAACACTGAATCAATAAAATAAGGTATATAAATGAGTGGAGACATTAGTTCTAGGTTTTCACTTATTTCCAAAACCACTTTGATATATCCAGTAACAACATTAAAACATAACTCTACAACTTACCTGATCATGTTGTCTTAGTAGATAAATCTTCTGCTCAGTTTTGTTCTTCATTTTAGCCCGATACTGACAGAACGACTGAAACTGATACATAAACTCATCCACCATATCCCACAACCACTGGTTAGGAAACTGCATGTAACAACACCATGCAACACCACCTATACAGAAACAAAAATAAAAAAAAGCTCAATGCAGATACTTAAAAAGCTTGATCTACAACATATAATATTTAATGCCATGGGAGTTTTGCAATACATCCACACACACCTTTATAGACTATACACATTATAATCGTTAACATTTTAGCTACATATGTACATTGCCCAAACTGGTTCATCATGTTCAAAAACTGATCACTAATCATATATATTTATACTACATATAATGGAGGAATGAAATTTAAGAAGCCCATAAAAAGACTTGTGAGCTTATTTAAGTCCATAAACTCAAACGAATTGGTAAACCCAAAATTTTGAGCTTATTGACTTTTTCCATTTTCAAATAAAGCCTTAAAAATAAGCTAAACCAAAGAAGAAACTATTCTCGGTCCAAACCTTTCTGATGGCATGCGCCATAGTTGATTTCTGACTCTACTTTCAAACCTAAGAGAGAACTCGTGTTCCCTTCATAGAATTGGGGTAGTGGCGACGGGTCGAGGCTCAAGTGGCAACTCTGAAGCATCACTATTGTATGTGGATGTAGCTTGTGTTGCAGACTCTTCATTTGCTTCATGAGAGAGCTCTTGAGAAAAGTTTGTATAGTTGGCTCTACTTTAACTGTGCTTGTGCAGTCTCGATAAGCTATATTAAACACCCAGTTACCAGCGAAAGTAGTAACTTCTGACACCTAAAGGAACAGCGAGAAACAAATCAGTGATCAAAGGAGACTCTTGCAACATACTCTTTCCTTTGGACATAAAACCTGGTAGTCACGATAAAATTTTATAGTATCCAGGACCAAACTTCGATCTAAGAAGACATTCGTACCTACAACTCAATCGTGATCTTCTTCGTACAACGGGGGTAACTTGTTTTGATTCATAGTTTCTTTTTGAATCAAGACTCATCCTACATACATATTAAATAAGTTACATGATCACATGCATGCACTGATAACATTATATTAAATCCAATTTTTTAAGTTTAGGTTTACGTGAGTTTGTGATTGATCCAGGGACATCAGTAGATGAGATTGTGAGAAAAAAATATATGATATTAGGGTTTTTGAGAAAAAAATATATTATGAATGAACTGCAAAAAATAGGGTGTATTTATTAAAAAAATAAGTTAAAAATATATAAGGTATAATTATCTTGTAAGGTAATATATATCATCTTTTTTTAAAATTGTTATCTTCATAATATATATTCCTAAATTACAAACTGCAGAATTTTTTTAGCATGTCTTTATTTGTATTGATTTGGAACATATAAATCAAAAAACAATTTAGTCTAGTGATAAGTTGTTTACATAACTTATGAATGACTCAAGTTCAAATCTAATATATGTCTTCTTTTTAATTAAACCGAATTAAAATTTAAAACACACAAATACAAACTGAATCTTAAAATTAAAAAATTTAAAAACAACAAAATTCACCATAAATTTAAAATTGTACATAAACTTAAAAAAAATGCCACATAAATTGAATGATGACATGGAATAATGACATGGCATAATGGGATGCCAAGAGGCATTATATGTGGCATGCCTCCTCTTATATATATATATATATATATATATATATATATATATATATATATATATATATATATATATATATATACTAGTTACCAATGGGCGCATGACTTATAATTATTTGTTTGTTGTTTTTGATATCTGAAATATATTTTTAAAATTGTCAAACAATATTATAAAACAATTGTTTCTTTGGTTTTTAGTTGTTGGTTTTTTTTTACCCAATGAGTCGGCATGACTTATAAGCCCTCCCGGCATATGAGCTCCCGTAGCGGCATAACTTATAAATATCGTTGACATATTTTTCTATAACGAAAAAGGTTAGCAAAAATGGTTTGAAAGTGTACATGCCTCACTGGCTATTGTAACTTGCCATTGTGAACATTTCAATGTTAGATCTCTTGTATGTCCAAGGTGACATTAGTCCAATACTTGTTAGCGTAATAGTCTATATTCATATGAGATCTCCAAACAGATCCGCCCATATATTAAAGTATGGTGTGGATGGTTAACTTGAAGAAGAAGTTGTTCCATTTTTCTAGTTGTCTTCTTTTCTTGTTTTATAAGCTGCAATAAAGTTTATAACTTTTCATACGTAACATGGGAAAAAGATTTAAAAAAAAAATCAAATCATCAAGAATAAAATTAAAAATAAAAAATTCTATGTAGCCAAATCATTACAAAATTTACAGTATAATTAAATTTACGATATGTAGTCAGGAATATTGTGCATCATATTATCTTTACAAATTACCAATTAAAAGAACAACAAATAGATAAAGCAAATAATCAAACTGAGTAACTAAAAGAGGCATTGAACAATGATTACAAAGACACTCATACCTTAAATTAAGATAGTCAATCCCCTAATATCACCAAGAATCTCCTTTAACAAAAACAATCCACTTACTTTGATTATTTTCCCAATAACAATTTGTGCACTTAAACTAAAAGCCCTAATATCAATTTCAAACAAAATAAAGAAATTAAATATTAAAAATCATACCTTTAGGCAATTAAGAGAGTTCTTGTTCTTACATTAATAACTTATAACAATTAATAACAACTATGTTGTAACAAATATTGTTCAATTTAACTTAGAACCGCCCAGTTATTAAAGAAGACGCGTAAAAAATGGCTGAAATAGTGTTTAAGGAATATACAAAGTATATGTTTTTTCTTCAAATGCAATATAAAGCTTCTTTATACACGTGTGACATTAAATTTGTGTATTTGCCATATCTATTACAACATAGAATCTTCAAACCCTTCATGCTTTTGACCTTTGAGACAGCGGCATAAAGTTGCCCATGAGAGAACCTATAGATTGCATTTCCATAAGATTGATCATAGCTCACCATATATGCACCAATTTTTAAGAATGCCAAAGAACTCAAAAATACAATAAAGTTAAAGTGAGCAATCCGAAACTTAGCCATAAACATATCAATTTTTTTTATTGAAATGCATTAAGAGCGAAAAGAAATAAACGGTTATCGAATATGAGTGAAAAAAGTAATTATAGGTCACTCCGTCCATTTTGACACCCATTTATCCGTGTTAACCCATTAACTAATCGATTAAGAGAAGTAGTACCTCGAGAGAATTCGATTAAGTGAACTTGAATTACTAATCGACAATATGGAAGTCATCCCAATAGTATGTTTTTAAATCAAACACTTTGATTATATGTTTTCCCTATTGAATAAATTTACATCGAAGGCGAGTTCCAATTGCAAACACTTACATGTGAGAAATGAAGCTTACATCTCGACACACAACTCAAAGTAATCAGTCATCCATGAAGAAAAAAGGCTGATGATCATTGTTGTTTGAACCAACCCGCTAGCGACCAAATACTTCAGTTTCCTATAACAATAAAAAAATATTTCTAATCATAATCTAATTCTATAGAATTATAGCTTGGTAGCTCTGTTAGTACAAAAACACTTTTGGACACGGAAAACTTACTGTTGTTTTTGTTCTTTCATGACTAACTTCATATTATAGCCATTTTTTAAAACTTGGTTAAATCTTCATAAGTGACAAATGCTTTTAAGCAAAATGTATCTCTTAATAGAAAAAGGTATATCAAGTAGAAAATAGTTGGATGTAAAGAATACAATTATAATTGTGCAAGATGCCATGTATGGTCTATGTCATATAAATATAAGATGGGAAAAGGAGCCTTGATTCAAAATTATGTCTGCAACACGCTTAAAAGTTAGTTTAAGAAAGGATGGTCAACACTCCACTTTTACATAAGCATAATTGTATAGTTACAATGTCTCATAATAGTTCATCCATTAACAATTTTAACTGTAGTAATATTTAAAGAATCGTTCATAAAAATTATGCATATCAAGTGCTATCATATTAGTTTAGCTACTACATTAGCATATTCATGGTCCAACTAAGTTTCATTATGGTACGTGTGTTGGTCTTTGCTTACATTCTTTTCTGTTGGTCTTGGTTGCTCCAACTTGGAGTTCTAAAGTACTTAAGTGCATAATTAAATTTCAGTCATCCAAACCGAGTCAAAATGGTTATGGTGTCAAAATAAAACAAAGAATTGATACACCTTAAACAAAATAAAAAATACTCATTACTACTAAAATTGATAACTTTACATATAAACATAAAACAATATTGTTTGGATTACATGAAAATAATGCAATCAGTGAGTTATTACTATAACCTGTACAACAAAAACATTTACTAATAGAGACACCAATTGAAAAAGATGATATGACGTCAATATTGATAGTATGAATTGTCGAAGCTAAACCGCATATAATTTTTGCTCTACTTTCACTTAAATGACTATATGGAGAGACCGGAAAACTCAAGTCAATGAGTCCCTATAATTAATTCCAAACAGGCCTATGAGCAGTTTGATACGCAATCCTAAACTGCCCATAAAAAGAGAGATTCTTCCAAGCAAATTGGTGCAAATTTCCTAATTCTGAAGGAATGACACCTAATAGCTTATTGTCATCCAAGTATAAACTTGTCAGTGAGCTTAATCTAAAATCCGTTTCACGGCTACTTCTAGTTCGTCTTCCAACACACCCTAAAAGATTAATATCAAGACTTTATGATAAGTTGAGAACTCCAATTTCTGCACATTGGTATTATGCTTCACATTCTATTTAAGAAGCATTAGTAAATTACCTTGTAAACGGGGCCAAAACCACCTTCTCCGATCTTATTTGAGTCACTGAAGTTTTCAATGGCCTTTTCTACTTTATATAGGCTAAAAAGTTAAATATCCCCAAGATTTTTCGTCTGAACTTTTGTATTCTTTTTATCAAGGGTATATTCTAAGTCTCCTGTAGATTATAATGTTCAATTTCTAAATGTATAAATTATAAAATCATACTTTGATCATGTTAAATTTCAAGAAAAAAAAGTGTCTCATTGGTTTTACCTTGCTTTTTTATGTGAAGTATTTTCTTTCTTTTCCAACAGAAACGCACTATCCTTTTTTTTGATTGTATGACCTTTTGACCAGAAATGATAATAGTTAGTAAGTATTAACACTTATCTAAAACATCAAGATATCGCAATGCAAACTAATAGTGGTATATATGTTTACCTACTAACTCAGAGGCATGCATTTTTATGTAAGATCTTCATCATATTCTTGGACATCGATCACCTAACCAAACCAAAGCAAACATCCACTTCCTCCATTTCTTATATCTCTTCAGTAGATGGCCTTGCCCTCCCCTCCATCACCTATCCTTTTGTTCTCCAAAACAGGCTCTTCAAACACATTTGGATATACTGCATTCCATCACAAGTTCACAACCCATTAACAAACCATATAAAGTACGTATTAAACAAAATTCATATATTTTGAAGCTTGATAGTCTCGGATCTACCAACTCTATAAAGTCCATTGTTTCAAGTGCATGACTAAGTAGTAGCCGAAACTGAAAGACATTGAATATCTTATTGTAAGTTCAAGTTCAGAACTTTGAAAGATATTGAATATATTATGCTACTCCCTTGAACTTGTTACTGCTCAAATTCAAACTCCTTAACCTTATGCATTCTTCTACTTTCTGCAATCTTGTTTCAGTGCTGATGGTGTCAAAACCAAAACATGAGAAATATACCATAACTCAGACACAAATTTTGCATACTACAAAGATAAAAACCAACTTCACAGTTTATACTCTGTAATCATTATTATTTATCACTCGCATCAACTAAGATTGGTATCCAAAAAGGGTCTAACCTACACAAAACGTAATTGCTTTCATTACACAAGTTAACAATTGTTCAAAAATATAAGTAGAGACATGGAGGAATAAAGCAGTCTGATGGAGTATGTCCTTTTTAGCAAAAGAAGTGATTGGTGCTGAATACAGTCAAGCTATATCACACAAGCTAGCCACTTGTGAATGGCTAACCGTAATAAACTTAAAACTGCTCAGAAACCAATACAATGAAGATCAGAGAATATAATGAATTCCTGGGTCGTTAAGTCCCACGGAGACTCAATGGTGTGTAAACTTGATCGATGATAGAATGATCACTAAGGATAGTGATCAAGAAGATTTGGGTTGGAAATTACACTACTGACTGATTGGAATGTATTTTGGTACAGAATTGGAAAACACAACAATCAGATGAGACAAACGTAAATACGTACGTTTAAAAACTACGTAAACGTACCAAATAAAAAGTGAAATCTAACAAATAAAAGACCTAAAAATATGAAAATGACATTTTTTGAAATCCTAAAAATAAAATAAAATTATTAGAAAAGCAAAATTATTTTTATAACTATTTATTTAATTATTATTAATTAAAAACTATTTTAAACTATTTATTAATAACCTAAAATAAAAGAAAATATGAAATAAGGCTAGAAAAATAAAATTATGATTGAGAAAAATCTAAAATATTAAAAAACTTATTTTGAAACTATAAATATATTTTTTACACTTTTTATATATTTATTACTAATTAATTACTATTTAAAATACACTTAAATACTAGAAAATATAAAATAAACCTGGAAAAATAAAATTTTAACTTGGAAAAATCTAAAATATAATAAAACTAATTTTAAAACTGAAAAGATATTTTTTTTGCTTTTTAATGATTTATTACTAATTATTTAATACTTTTAACTATTAAAAATTATAATAAATACTAAACAGATTAGGAAAATTATGAAACTTTTTCTAAAAATAACTTAAGGTGACAGAAAACTAAGAAAAATAGCAAAACAAGATTTGCTTATTAATAAGATGAAAAGAAAAATCAAAAAGCTAAAAACTATTAAATAAACGCTATCACTATTTTTAAATTGATGTTTTTCTGGATTTTTTTTTGAAAACTACTTAACTACTCAAAATATGAAACTTTAATAAACACAAAAATTTTACAAATAAAAAATAAGCTATTTGAGTGAGCTTATGAACAAACAGATTTGCTTATGAGCTTATTTTGGAGAAATAAGCTCAAACAAGCTTGTAACCGAAAACAAAAGTTAAATAAGCTACAAATAGGCTAATGCTACTTATATAAAGCTAAATTACACAGATAAGCACATTAATAAGCTAGAAATAAGCAATAAGCACTTTATGCTAAAACCTGAAAAGTGGGAGAACAAAGGCCACTACATGCAGCCCTAGCAAACAAGCTTCAAAATGAAAACTTAAGCTTGGCACCTCTAGATGGCTTGGTTGGCTTTCCAAAGCACCAAGGATCACAAGCTGAGGTCAACTAATAAGCTATTTGTGAGCTTATCAAATTGGACCTCTCAACTGTGCACAGGGGCACCATTTTCAAAGAGCACTCAAAAGAAGTTGGTCAAAAAGCACTTAATAAGCTGATTAAAAGTGAACTAGTATTTTTCTAATTAAGTTTAGCAACTGAACTTTGATATTCCAAGAGCTTATATCCTAATTCTTAATATTAAACACACACTAAAAATATCTATTTAATTCAGAAAACGACCAAAATGAAAATTTTGACTTTTATAAAAAACACTAAGGTTGACTAAAATGAACTTTGATTTGATCCTGTGGACTGAATAAGTTGTATTAAGGTGTGTTAAGGCCGATTTGAGCAATCTTATCAACTTATAAACACAAAATCATGACCATGAATCCTTAAAATCCAACAGTTAACACACAAGACATGATTAAAAGCATTTTTGACTTTTGAGCTTATGAGCACTGGTTTTCTTGGTTGATATTAGTTATTTAGACCTAGTGTGATACAAGACAATAACAAGCCACCACTCAAACAACCTTTAGGACAGTAAACACAATGAATCCAAACACCTTTTCAAAGGACTGTTTTGATGATTTTCAAAGCTAAACACAATTTAAAACCATGAGACTGATTACAGACCTTATAATATCATTAGATAAGACTAAATAAACATGAACCAACAGAACTAACAACATGAAACATAAGAATGATGATGATGCTATTTTTACTGTCAAATTGAGATTTTTATAAACTATAAATTTAAAAGAACAACCAACTGATTTTAGTACTCAAATATACTTAACTAAGACTAATGATCATGAAAACACAGAGATTCAAGTTAGTAAATAACTAAAACAGTGAAATGCAAAAATGAACAAAAAGGCTTACAAAGTAGAATCCAAGCACAAACTGAGAACTGATGCACAAACACACAACCTATAGCTTTCCATAAAGCTTCTAACCCAAGGCCATCCACAATCTACCCTGCTCCAGCTGTGAACACCATTTCCATGAGATTTTTGAATTTCCAACTATTTATTTGGTATTTTTGGTGATTTTTCCTTTTTAATGCTAAACTGAATTTTATGATATCTAATAGCTTTTAGAAGCTATCTAGGAGCTTACATAAGCTATTTCAGTCCAAACAACAACTAAAAACAACATTTGAATCATATGAGATTTTTGAAAGGAAAATTGCATAAACTGAATTGAACTTAAAAACTTGAAATTGCTTATTAAGAAAGATTCACAATACACTTAAACACTTAAACAAAGTGCTGGAAAGACTTAAAATACACTAGAAATTTGAAATTGATTAAAACGACTAATTTTAACTAAGTTACACTAGATATCTTATTACATTGCTTCTCTACTCCTCTTTATAGACTTTAGTGACTTCTTGTTGACCTCTGAATGAATCCCACCTCATCTGAGCCATTGGATTGGCTAAAATCATCAGAACCATACAAGTGTAATTTTGGCGCTAATTTTCTTTAGCGTGTTTCAATCAATTAAAGCTTTTGGGTGTTAGTGGAGGTGGAGGGGACAAGGTATACAAGTGGTGAGGCAGTGGAGAGGAGGATAGAGCAAATCAAGGAAACCACCATGGTTTTCGGTTTTGGCGCGCTTCGTGAGGAGGATGAACAGTAGCTGGGTTTGACTTATTTGACCGGTGGTATTAATAGAAGAGGGGTCCAAAATGGGGGGTCACAGGGCTTTTGGCAGGGTTCTTTTTGGATTGGCTGGGTTCTAAATACAAAAAGGGGTCCGTTTGGTTTTATTTATGACAAGGACCAATAATGTAATTTCACCAAACTTTGAGGACTGAACTTGACACTTTTCCAATCTTATCACAAGGACCAAACTTGACAAACTTTGATAGTAAAAGGACCATATTTGCATAAAATTCCATTTTAAAATATCCAAGGACCAATTTTGACATTTTTCAAAGCTTAGGGACCTTTTCTGCCATTTGACCAAAGAATCATTCAAGGACCATTTTTAACAACTTAGAATATTTCAGGGACCTTGAATGATAAAATTCTACATTTTTGGATTCCAGGGACTAGATTTGACAACTTTTAAAACTTGGGGACTAAAACTGCCAATTTTGCAAACTTGAATCATTTTCATCGATTTTGATCTTTTTGCATTCAAAACACATAAAACACTGATTTGTGATATTTTCATCAATTTGATGCATTTTTGAGTGTTTTCAGATGATTTTGCAGTTTAGATTGTACAAAAATGATGAGTATTTAGACACTCATCAATCCCCCACACTAAGATATTGCTAGTCCCTAGCAATGTTTTAAACTTTAATGGATTTTAAAAACTCTTTACCAAAAGCCATCACTTCTGGAGTAGCCAATTGTTTTGATTCAAGTAAGAACCTTGGTACAACGATAACCAAATGATTTTGAGCAAATCATAAGCTATAAACGGACTTGATTTGTCTTTACCGAAGCCGTTTGCTCGACTAGCCAACTCTTAGATAAATTATCAGAATTATCTTTGGTGAGCTGATTACTAATTATGGCTTTTCCATCGCCTTTACCACAAGCCATAAACTTGTGGGCTAGCCAACTCTTCACTACTTAAAGACATGGTGATTTGAACACCATACAATTTTGGGCAAATTGCAAGCCATAAACGGATTTGAGAAATTTTTACCAAGAGCCGTTGCTCTGGATTAGCCAATCCTTTGTTTTTAGACATGGCGACTGATTACCATATGCCGAGTAAGTGTAAAACACTTACTCCAAAAAAATTTGGCCAAAAGCGGGGAATTGGGTGGAATAACATATGACAAAATTCGTGAGAATTCCCCCCCATACTTAGAAATGAATATTGCCCTCAATATTCAAAGTACCGGCGGTTATGCCAAACAAAGAACGTAAAAGGGAAATATTACGGCCATTATTTGGAATTTTTTTGACTTTTTTTATATACACAAATAAAACTCCCCCACACTAGGGTGGTAGAAAAGAGAAAGAAGACAGAAATATGGGTGAAAACCCATATGGTGTTTGCTACTGTTTTTGATTCCCGAGTCACTAGCTTGACTCGATCCCCGCATTCATTGGTTCATGGGGAATGTTTGTAGATCCGGGACAATCACAGGTGGAATGTCCTCTCCAAAATAATGCTTTAATCGATGACCATTCACTTTAAAATTTGGACCATCAGGTTGAGATAACTCAATGGTACCATAAGGATAAACCTTAGTGATAGTAAATGGACCAGACCAACGGGACTTAAGCTTTCCCGAGAAAATCTTCAATCTAGAATTGAAAAGAAGGACTCGATCACCAACGTTGAAAACGCGGTTCTTGATTTTAGAGTCATGAATCTTCTTTGTCTTTTGTTTGTAGATCAAAGAGTTCTCGTATGCTTGATCACGGAGTTCATTTAATTCATTCATTTGAACTTTTCTGTGATCACCGGCTGTCTGAATATCGAAGTTTGCATGTTTTAAGGCCCAGTAAGCCTTGTGCTCTAGCTCAATCGGAAGATGACATGCATTTCCGTACACTAGCTTGTATGGAGTACACCCAATTGGTGTTTTGTAAGTTGTACGAAGGCCCAGAGTGCGTCATCCAGTTTATCCGACCGGGATGCACGATTTTCGCCTACTGTCCTTTCCAAAATTCTTTTAATACCACGGTTGGAAACTTCCACCTGCCCACATGTTTGGGGGTGGTATGCGTGAGAGAGACGGTGGGTAACACCATACTTTTGCATGACACGATCAAATTGGTCATTGCAGAATTGTGTACCACGATCACGATTATAGCTCTCGGAGTTCCAAACCTGGCAAAAGGGATTTCAAAATTTCACAACTACCCGGCATCATTAGTAGGTAAAGCTTTGCTTCAACCCATTTTGACAAATAGTCAACAGCCACGAGTATGTATTTGTTTCCTCTAGAAGATGGAAATGGCCCCATAAAGTCAATACCCCAGATGTCAAATATCTCACACACTTGAATGGCATTTTGTGGCATTTCATTTCTTTGAGATATATTTCCGTGACGTTGACAAGCGTGTGTTTTGACAAAATCGGGTATCCTTATAGATTGTGGGCCAATAAAACCGGAATCAAACACCTTTTTGGCGGTGTAGTTTGGACTATGATGGCCCCCGGTGGTCCAGCATGGCAAGCTTTGAGAATGTCAATAGCTTCTTGTCCATAAACACACCGTCGGATGACTTGATCCCCAGATTTTGAATAAGAAGAGGGTCGCCCGAAGTAATGTTTAACATCTTTGAAGAATTTGTTATTCTCGTTGGGTCGACATCCCTTCACAATGAAGTTACCCGCATGGTAATTTGCGAAGTCAGCAAACCATGGGGTGGTAGAATTTCCACGAAAAGAAACCGCATTGAGTGTCTCGAGAGGAAATGTTTCATTTATTTCCTTTTTCTAGAAAACATCTTGGTGAGGGTTTTCTAATCTGGACAGATGATCAGCAGCTAGATTCTGCTCCTTTTATCACGTATGATGATATCAAATTCTTGCAGGAGGAGAATCCACGGAGCAATCTCGGCTTTGCATCTTGTTTTGCAAAGAGATATTTGAGAGCCGAGTGATCCGTATACACTACACATTTAGTCAAGATTAAGTATGGCGAAACTTCAAACGCATACACCACGGCTAATAGCTCTTTTTCCGTGGTGGTGTAATGAGTTTGAGCTTCATTCATAGTTTTGCTTGCGTAGTGGATAGGCTGAAAATGCTTGTTTCTACGTTGCCCTAAGACTGCACCGATAGCAAAATCACTTGCATCGCACATTAGCTCAAAAGGAAAGTCCCGGTCGGGAGCAACGAGAATGGGTGCTTGTAAGTTTTTCTTCAATGTTTCAAAAGCTTCGATGCACTCAGGTGAGAAGATAAAAGGAGCATCTTTTCAAGAAGATGGGTCATAGGCCGGGCGATTTTAGAAAAATCTTGTATGAATCTATGATAGAAACCGCATGACCTAAAAACTCCTAATACCTTTGACAGTAGTAGGATGAGGTAATTTAGCAATAACATCGACTTTTGCTCTATCTACCTCAATCCCATTTTTTGAAATTTTATAGCCAAGGACTATGCCTTCTTTGACCATAAAGTGGCTCTTCTCCCAATTTAGACAAAGATTGGTGTCTTCACACCTTTGAAGCATTTTTTCTAAATGGGAGAGACATGTTTGAAATGAATCCCCAATGACCGAGAAGTCATCCATAAACACCTCCATTGTTTCCCTGATCATGTCGTGGAAAATGGCCTTCATACATCGTTGGAACGCGTGCCGGAGCATTACATAGGCCAAAAGGCATACGTTTGTAGGTAAAAGTTCGTATGGGCAGTGAATGTGGTTCTCTTGATCCCGTGGATCAATGGGAATCTGAAAATATCCGAGAAACCATCCAGAAACAATAGTACTCATTCCCCGCTAATCTCTCAAGCATCTGGTCCATGAAGGGTAGAGGAAAATGGTCTTTACGGTGGCGTCCATTCAACTTACGATAGTCAATGCAAACACGCCATCCCGTAACCAGTTGAGTTGGAATTAACTCGTTATCTTCATTTGTGACAACAGTTATGCCACCCTTTTAGGAACACAATGAATTGGCTAACCCAAGGACTATCGAGATCGGGTAAATCAATCCTGCATCAAGAAGTTTGATAACCTCCTGTTTGATAACATCATGGAATTTTGGATTTACTCTTCTCTGATGTTGAACTGCTGGCTTGAAGTCATCCTCCATTAAGATTTTGTGAGTACAAAATTCAAGGTTGATACCCTTAATGTCGGAGAGTTTCCAAGCAATTGCTTGCTTGTGTGACTTCAAGATCTTTATAAGAGCAGTCTTTTCATCTTTACTCAAATCTCGAGCAATAATGAGATGTAATTTATCATCACCTTCAAGAAATGCATACTCGAGATGATGCGGTAAGTCCTTAAGCTCAACCTCGGAAATTCATCGTTTTCAACCGACTTGACTTCCTTGTTATGAAGCTCGACGGGAAGGAGAGGAGGAGAAGTGTCCTGATTTAACAACTTCTTTAGAAGAATATCTCCGTGATTAATCTCATCGAATTGAATCACTGAGTGAGGGTTGATGATGGATCATCATTAAGCAACTTCTCAATAAGAAGTATGTCCCCTCAATGTCAATTGGAGCGTGATCAATTTCCCATGGAGCAGAATCACTAGCCAAGTATGCTTCAATCTCTTCCAAGATGAAGTCTCTTCCCTCAAAAGGAGCGATAGAAGGAGTGGAATTGGCTATGATAGGTTGAGAAGATGTGGTGGGATCCCCACTCACAGAATTATGAGAATAACCAAGAACTTCTTGAGAGTACTCTTCTGAAACAACATCAATGATATCTATTCGGTTAACCGATTCAGAATCATAGTTTGCGGAGTACCTCGAAGTTTGATCAAGGTTAAAAGTGACAGCTTCATTACCAACACGTAATGTGATTTCTTGCTCTAATACATCAATGAGAGCTCGCCCGTTCTCGAGAATCCTCGACCAACAATGAGAGGAACCCGATGATCGGCATCAAAATCAACAACCACGAAGTCAGCTGGAAAATGGAACTTTCCTACTTTCACAAATACATCCTCGGCAATGCCAAGAGGACGGGATATGGAACGATCTGCAAGCTCGAGAGTCATGCATGTAGGAGTAAGTTCTGGAAGAGAGAGTTTCTTCCATACTAAATAAGGCATTAGATTGATGCTTGCAAAAGATCGCTAGGGCAAAGCATTCAACCATTCCTGGAAATACACAAGGTAAGAGAAATTTTTTAGGATCTCCAAGCTTTCCGGAAGCTTCGATAACTGCCGAAAGTTCTCGTAAGAGGAGTTTTGCCATTTCAAACAGCTTTTCCTTATTGCTTAACATGTGTTTGAGAGTTGATGCAAACTTGGGCATCAGCATGATAGCATCCGCAAAGCTTATGTCAAAATGTAACTCTTGGAAAATTTGGAAAAATTTGTCCATTTGATGACTGGCTTTCTCGCGGAGCTTTTGCTCATTCAAACGTGATGGGTAAGGAATAGAAGATTTGGATTTGGGGTTTTCAATGGGAGCTACAGGTGGTTCAAAAACAACTCCTGGATTTGATTTGGGTTTCTGGACAACTTGAGGTTGGACTACCGAAGGTGGGACGTGTGCGGTACTTCGTGGGCTTGAATAATGCACTTTGTCCGTTGTATCCTTGGTAAATTGACTCATTTCTCCTAGTGGAGGAGGCATTGGAGTCGTAGGTCCATTGTGTGTCTTAGGTTCACTTTCCACTACCTTCGGGAGAGAAGCGGAAGAAGAAGAGGTAGTAGGAATAGCAGGTCCATCATATGAAACACCACTTCTGGTTGTGATCGCCTTAGCATCGCCCCTCGGGTTAGCGATCGTGTTGCTCGGAAGTTTTCCTGAGCCCGAGGGTTGATCATTTATAGACTTCTTTAGATCGCCAATCGACGACCAACAACTGTTCATTTCATCTTGGGATTTCATGAATTGTTTCAACAACTCATCAGATGATGGTCCAGTTGGAACAATGGCGGAGGTGGATTAGAAAATTACTGGCCTCTAATGTTAGGATTAGGGCCTTGGTTTTGAAAATTTCCTTGATTAGGATTCATATTCCCATGAAATTGATTCCCTCGATTGAAGTTGTTTTGATTAAGGTTTCCTTGATGTTGGAAACCTTGATTTGGTGCAGGATAGAAATTACCTTGGTTTTGGTAACCTTGGTTCATTCTAGGTTGGTTCGATCCGGTTTTGCATGTTATGATTCTCGTTAAACCGGTGGTGCTCGATTAGTGTTAGCACGGTAGTGTGGTTCATTTTGAGGACGGTATAGATTACCTCCTTGATGTGAACTACCGGCTAGAGCATTGGCTTCAAAAGGACTACCATCAGTGGCGCGCACAGTTGTAGTATGCATGAGGACCACCACAAGTAACACAACTCTCGACTTTCTTCACTTCACCATGTGTTGGTGTGCAGTGAAGGTCACTTTCTTCCTGGTTAGCAAGAACCAAAGCTCGAACAATATCTCGTGAGTTTGTCAATCTTAGCATCGGTGCTAGATGTACTTACGGGGGATGAAGAAGAAGAAGGTCCAAAGATGAGACCGATATGTCTTTGCTCGGAAAGGGCGGACCTGAGATTTGTTCTCAATGATTTGCAAGGCTTCTTGGGTAGTCTTGCTCAGAAATTACCTTCGCGGAGGCATTCAAAGAGTCTTGATTAGTCTGGTTGAGACCATTATAGAAAGTATCCATTTGCATTAACTCGGTAAAACCATGACACTTGCGAAGCAACTCTTTGTAACGATCCCATGCCTCCCCGAATGATTCATCAAATCTAAGAAAAATTTCATTATCTCATTCTTAAGACTTGTGGTTTGGGATGGAGGATAGAACTCGTTAACGAACTTGGTGACTAGATCCTCCCATGTCTCAATAGAACGAGGGGGTTGTTTCTCAAGCCAATTCCGGGCTTGTCCCTCTAGAGAAAATGGAAACATAAGAAGCTTAATGGCTTCATGTGGGACATTATTGTATTTGATGGTAGATGCAATCTTGTTAAACCATCGAATGTGTGCATGAGGATCATCCCGCTCAAAACCATAGAATTGGCTTTGGGTTACTAGATTAAGCAACCCGATTTTGAGCTCAAAGGTGTCAATACGATGGTGGGACAACAATAGCATCTCCGTAACCCTCGATGGGTGCTCGGAGAAGCTCGTTCATGGGCTTATCTTCGCCATTACGACAGTGGTGGTGGTGGTAGACGTTCCTCACCACGGCTGAAGGAGCGTAACGTCCTCTACGTCTTCGAGGAATCTTGCCAAGTTCGTAAAGTGGACTTGTAGAACTGGAAGAACGAGTGCGCATGCACTAAGTATAAAAATCAGTTTTTCAAAACAAATGCGAGGCAAAACGACAAGTGAACTTAACCAATAATCACAAATGAAATGGCTTCTTTGAAAAAGGTACACCAAATCACAAGGACACAAAGGCAAGTTTTAAATATGTTGTTCGGGAACTTATTATGGTCACACCCCCAGTTAGTAGGTGTACTGCCTTGATTTGCGGTGGTTGATTTTTATGTATAAATTAAGTACCACTGAAAAGACGTAGGTATAGATTTGTGCTGATGGGTTGAAAAACTTTTAGACAATATTTTTGGTATCGTCTCATTTAACCAAATCGTATTTCTTTAAGAATCACCTTAAAAGAAACACAAGCTAGAAAACGTTACGATTGTTTTGTTGTTTTATATTTTTTTTTGGTTTGTTAACACTTTAGGAAAAGTGCTAATGAACTTTTTTGAGATTTTATATCTTTACAAAAAAAAACTTTTTACAAAAGATGGTATATGTGCAAGAATGGGTCTGAAAAAGATGGTTAACACACGCTAAAGCCTCCCGTGGCCAAAATTTGATTGGTGCTGAATAAGTCAAACTATATCACACAAGCTAGCCACTTGTGAATGGCTAACCGTAATAAACTTAAAACCGCCGAAACCAATACAATGAAGATTAGAGAATATAATGAATTCCCGTCGTTAAGTCCCACCTGAGACTCAATGGTGTGTAAACTTGATCAGATGATAGAATGATCACTAAGGATAGTGATCAGTAAAGATTTAGGTTGAAATTACACTCTGACTGATTGGAATGTATTTTGGTACAGAATTGGAAAGCACAACAATCAGATGAGACAAACGTAAATACGTACGTTTAAAAACTACGAAACGCACCAAATAAAAGCTGAAATCTAAGAAATAAAAGACCTAAAAATATGAAAATGACATTTTTGAAATCCTAAAAATAAAAGAAAATTATTAGAAAAGGAAAATTATTTTTATAACTATTTATTTAATTATTATTAATTAAAACTATTTTAAACTATTTATTAATAACCTAAAATAAAAGAAAATATGAAATAAGGCTAGAAAAATAAAATTATGATTGAGAAAAATCTAAAATATTATAAAACTTATTTTAAAACTATAAATATATTTTTACACTTTTATATATTTATTACTAATTAATTACTATTTAAAATACACTTAAATACTAGAAAATATAAAATAAACCTGGAAAAATAAAATTTTAACTTGGAAAAATCTAAAATATAATAAAACTAATTTTAAAACTGAAAAGATATTTTTTTTACTTTTTAATGATTTATTACTAATTATTTAATACTTTTAACTATTAAAAATTATAATAAATACTAAACAGATTAGGAAAATTATGAAACTTTTTCTAAAAATAACTTAAGGTGACAGAAAACTAAGAAAAATATCAAAACAAGATTTGCTTATTAATAAGATGAAAAGAAAAATCAAAAAGCTAAAAACTATTAAATAAACGCTATCACTATTTTTAAATTGATGTTTTTCTGGATTTTTTTTTGAAAACTACTTAACTACTCAAAATATGAAACTTTAATAAACACAAAAATTTTACAAATAAAAAATAAGCTATTTGAGTGAGCTTATGAACAAACAGATTTGCTTATGAGCTTATTTTGGAGAAATAAGCTCAAACAAGCTTGTAAACTGAAAACAAAAGTTAAATAAGCTACAAATAGGCTAATGCTACTTATATAAAGCTAAATTACACAGATAAGCACATTAATAAGCTAGAAATAAGCAATAAGCACTTATGCTAAACTGAAAAGTGGATAGAACAAAAGGCCACTTACCCTTAGCAAACAAGCTTCAAAATGAAAACTTAAGCTTGGCACCTCTAGATGGCTTGGTTGGCTTTCCAAAGCACCAAGGATCACAAGCTGAGGTCAACTAATAAGCTATTTGTGAGCTTATCAAATTGGACCTCTCACTGTGCACAGGGCACCATTTTCAAACAGGCACTCAAAATAAGTTGGTCAAAAAGCACTTAATAAGTTGATTAAAAGTGAACTAGTATTTTTCTAATTAAGTTTAGCAACTGAACTTTGATATTCCAAGAGCTTATATCCTAATTCTTAATATTAAACACACACTAAAAATATCTATTTAATTCAGAAAACGACCAAAATGAAAATTTTAACTTTTATAAAAAACACTAAGGTTGACTAAAATGAACTTTGATTTGATCCTGTGGACTGAATAAGTTGTATTAAGGTGTGTTAAGGCTGATTTGAGTAATCTTATCAACTTATAAACACAAAATCATGACCATGAATCCTTAAAATCCAACAGTTAACACACAAGACATGATTAAAAGCATTTTTGACTTTTGAGCTTATGAGCACTGGTTTTCTTGGTTTCTTTGAGTTAATTAGACCAAGTGTGATACAAAACAATAACAAGCCACCACTCAAACAACCTTTAGGACAGTAAACATAATGAATCCAAACACCTTTTCAAAGGACTGTTTTGATGATTTTCAAAGCTAAACACAATTTAAAACCATGAGATGACATGCACCTTATAATATCATTAGATAAGACTAAATAAACATGAACCAACAGAACTAACAACATGAAACATAAGAATGATGATGATGCTATTTTTTTCTGTCAAATTGAGATTTTTATAAACTACAAATTTAAAAGAACAACCAACTGATTTTAGTACTCAAATATACTTAACTAAGACTAATGATCATGAAAACATAGAGATTCAAGTTAGTAAATAACTAAAAAAATTGAAATGCAAAAATGAACAAAAAGGCTTACAAAGTAGAATCCAAGCACAAACTGAGAACTGATGCACAAACACACAACCTATAGCTTTCCATAAAGCTTTTAACCCAAGGCCATCCACAATCAATTACTCTGCCCAAATTGTGAACACCATTTCCATGAGATTTTTGAATTTCCAACTATTTATTTGGTATTTTTGGTGATTTTTCCTTTTTAATGCTAAACTGAATTTTATGATATCTAATAGCTTTTAGAAGCTATCTAGGAGCTTACATAAGCTATTTCAGTCCAAACAACAACTAAAAACAACATTTGAATCATATGAGATTTTTGAAAGGAAAATTGCATAAACTGAATTGAACTTAAAAACTTGAAATTGCTTATTAAGAAAGATTCACAATACACTTAAACACTTAAACAAAGTGCTGGAAAGACTTAAAATACACTAGAAATTTGAAATTGATTAAAACGACTAATTTTAACTAAGTTACACTAGATATCTTATTACATTGCTTCTCTACTCCTCTTTATAGACTTTAGTGACTTCTTGTTGACCTCTGAATGAATCCCACCTCATCTGAGCCATTGGATTGGCTAAAATCATCAGAACCATACAAGTGTAATTTTGCGCCAATTTTCTTTAGCAGTGGTTCAATCAATTAAAGCTTTTGGGTGTTAGTGGAGGTGGAGGGGACAAGGTATACAAGTGGTGAGGCAGGTGGAGAGGGAGGATAGAGCAAATCAAGGAAACCACCATCGTTTCTGGTTTGGCGCGTTTTCTGTGAGGAGGATGAACAGTAGCTGGGTTTGACTTATTTGACCGGTGGTATTAATAGAAGAGGGGTCCAAAATGGGGGGGTCACAGGGCTTTTGGCAGGGTTCTTTTTGGATTGGCTGGGTTCTAAATACAAAAAGGGGTCCGTTTGGTTTTATTTATGACAAGAACCAATAATGTAATTTCACCAAACTTTGAGGACTGAACTTGACACTTTTCCAATCTTATCACAAGGACCAAACTTGACAAACTTTGATAGTAAAAGGACCATATTTGCATAAAATTCCATTTTAAAATATCCAAGGACCAATTTTGACATTTTTCAAAGCTTAGGGACCTTTTCTGCCATTTGACCAAAGAATCATTCAAGGACCATTTTTTACAACTTAGAATATTTCAGGGACCTTGAATGATAAAATTCTACATTTTTGGATTCCAGGGACTAGATTTGACAACTTTTAAAACTTGGGGACTAAAACTGCCAATTTTGCAAACTTGAATCATTTTTCATCTGATTTTGCTCTTTTTGCATTCAAAACACATAAAACACTGATTTGTGATATTTTCATCAATTTGATGCATTTTTGAGTGTTTTCAGATGATTTTGCAGTTTAGATTGTACAAAAATGATGAGTATTTAGACACTCATCAAGAAGATATACGCATTTTGTTTTTAATATTTTTATTGTTACCGGAATAATGATCCGGGACTTGGTGACGTTTTCTTAGGAGGAGCCCTTAAAGTCATCATTCCAGGATCGGTGTCATTTACCAACGGTATCTAGTTTATATGAGCCAACAATTGAAGAACCAAATTTCACTTGATCAGACTTGCTAAGTTGTTCTTCTTGACCACCATCAAAGTCATTGAATTGGGAACCAGTCAAAGAATCATCATCAGACTTTGTTAAAGATGTCAAAGAGTGAGTTTTTTCTAAATTAGAAGTAACAAAGTTAAATGTATGACGAAATGTGCAGTTGTGGACGATGAATTACCCTTGATCATAGAGACCACAGTACGGAACCTTGCAAGTCAAAAGAAAAGCCCATACTCGTAACAAACGTATTCTTTTTTCGGGTCCTATCTTATGACCAGTAAGATTTAAAAGATATCTAACCTCGTTTATGTGTACATCCGAAACATAATTAATAAAAAGTGGTTGCATATTACCTCAAACTCCTTTCCTTCATGATATAGATCACCATGTGATGTGGAGCTTTTGGCTTGGCATGGTATTTGAAAATGCATCATGAAGTACCTTGCCCCATAAATAATAGAAAGAGTTAAAACCCATAGGAGAAAACAAGAAGACTCACAATGTTCAACGATATTTAAGAGAGCTTATGAAGGAACTGATAACTTTAGCTCTCCCACAAATTTAAGTTACCATACCTGATAGTCATGCCTAGAGCTTCTTCTAGTTCATGTGACAAGGTTCTTGGTTTCATCTCTCTAAGCTAACATCAATCATAAGATATGTTAATAAAAAAACCAATCATATAGGGAAGAACAAAAAGCTATTAGGTACTGACCTCCATAAATCAAGAGATATAGGGTACCCCTCGATATCTACACATGTATAGGAGGCTCTATGTATACATTGAATTTGAACCGGTCACAGCCGACAGGATTTTGCCTCAAGAGACATTTAGCTAACAAACCCTCGAAAATACTATTCCAAGGACTATGGTCTATAGTTATGGTTTTTCAACACCCAATACATTAGTCATGGACTCATGGTCTATTAATAAACAGTTGCAAATTTGAAAATTGTGGGTTTCCTTATCAGCTAAACACTTGTGGCCTACCTTTGGTGACCAAAGGCAGCCTCTTAAATTCTGATTACAAGCATAAATAAACAAGGGCAAATTTGGTTTGGTACATATCATATGCATCCGATTCTTACCGTGCCTAGCCTTAACACATAAAAAATTGATAACCTCACGCAATCTTGCAAAGATAATTCTTTCACATATGCAAAGCTAAAATAAATGACTAAGATAAACATATCAATGAAAAAAGCATGATGAAGATGAAAATATGCAGCTGCTACATGCCTTAACAAATTGTCTTGACCAATTTTGTCCAATTGGCCCATTATTTGTTTTTTTCAAGGGAGAAATAGCATAATCCTATTTTCATGATTACACACTTTCGTACCAAATCCTAACCAAAATTTTCCAACGGATGACAAGAACAATCTTCTCTAAAACCAAAAATATAATAGCCCAAATTCAAATCACCACCTATTTCAGTGGTCCAAACCAATGAAAGTAGTACCAGCATATACCCTATATTTATTAACCTTTGATGAAAAAAGCATCCCACAATGGAGAAACTTTAACAGATCCTAAGCTTTTGCGTACCTCAATGGCGCGGAGGTGCATCACCACCTGTGGTTGGCCTGTGTATGACAGATAGGCGGTTAAAAAGCTTCGAGGAGGAGAAATAAAGATAGTGTTATTAAAAGACGACGCCATTGGCGATCATCAAGACCCCAGATTTGCTTCTGATCCCACCAATGTTTACCTTGTGTTGCACAATATTTAGCATTTACAGATGATTGACAACCATCGATATGAAAGTTCTTGTAGCTAGGCCATTGGCTCTCTCAAGGTCGTGTCAAATTGTAACTAATCTGGAATATAATTGGACTTCAATATCCATACCTTGCAGCAACATGTAAAACTCCTTGGTTTGTTCCATAATAAATCCAAAAGTATAACAAGGTGGATAAGTTTTAATGAATATAAGAAAACAAAAGTTTTGTTCTGAAACTCACTTTGCATATTGTAGTAACTTTAATGTTGTGTGAATGCCGGCAAATAACATTGACATATATAAGAAAACATTGCAAAAAAGAGACATTATATAAATTGCAAGAACACTTACAACCTACACAGTTTATATAAATTGCAATAGGGTATCACAGTTCATGAATTTATAAATATTTGAAACTTTAAAAATAAAATTGGCATTGTGAATAAATGATCCATGTCAAGCCTTGGTAACATTTATCACTTCACACCACATCACATATAACTATAGGATAGACATTTTTACAGAATGATTTAAGTGTACTTACCTTTTTTTTCTGCTTGTTAATGTCAACCGATAAACAAAATAAACAAAACAAAGCATGCATCCAACCTGCAAAATTACAACAACATAAACGTTTTAGAGGATATGGGATTAGGGCTGTATTGAATTCAAGAGTGAATAACTTTTTAAGCCTCATTCAATTAAGAAGAAAAAGCGTAGTGTTACAGAATATTTACCTTTAGCCATGCAAGATTAGGTGTTATCACACGTTCATGTTCTTCCAGTTGCCGCCATGTTACATATCAAATACAAAAGTTATACAACTTATCAAAAGTTATTCAACATTTATGAATATAATAAATCATTAAAGAGACCAAATAAAAATCATGGATCATTATGAACCTGAGAGAGAAATACATGTTGTTAACACAAAGAAATAGCTAAACCTCTTCATGAATTGGGAATGAATTCAGTGATATAAAACGTACCTCTTTTCACCATTAGGGTTTTGAGGAAAAGAGAGTATTTTTTTCCCTGTATGTGATCGGTTAAAAGGATATATCCTTAAATTATTGTAGCACCCTAAAATCTGAAACATGCAAAATGACCAAAATGCCCTTGCAATTTTAAAATTTGATTTAAAAGCTTATAAAGTGCCAAAATAAATCCCAAACTTCTGGAGACGAACAAGATATGAAGTAAATTAATTTTTACTATTACATATTAATATTTTGTAAAGTACTAGAATTATGAAACACTCAAAAATATGTCATGTGGGCCGAATAATTCATTTAAATTACTTATGTTATAATTATTATTAATTAAAAGCAAAATAACTATAAGTAACTTAGGAAATAAATTTCAAAATTGGAAACCATGATTTGGTCTCACCTTGGACCGAGTATACAGCCCATTCTCCCCCAAAAATCCGGCCATCACTCCCCTAATTAGCTAACTTACCATTTTTCTATTTTAAAACCCTAATATCACTTTTTCTCTCCCAAAAATCATACAAGCCACCATAAATTCTAAGAGTATTTTTCCTGTGATCTATACACTGCTAGGAAGCCAAGAAAATTGAAAATTCGAATTTTGAAGGCCTGATCTAATTGTTGTCGAATTTTGTTCATATGCAAGGTAAAATTCATAATAATTCATACGACCCTCCATAAATTCATTTTCCATTTTTTCTGAGTTCCTTACATCATGTGTGATCTGTGAAAATTGATTACAAGGTTTATGGAGTCGCTTTTCAATTCTTTGGAATTTTGGAGTCGTTTTTATCCTAACCGAGAGGAATAATATCATCCAGCGTGTTCTAAACGTTCTAAAATTTGTATGGTATCTTTCTCATGTTATATTCATCCTATAGGTTCCAAATAAAATAATAAAAACGAACCATTCATGGTATACGAATTATTTGAGAATTAAACCCTAAAAACGTGTTAAAACCCTAAATAATTAGAAACGAATTTTATGGGTGTCAAACCCATTTTATTTAAGACCTATACGACCAATATGATACTGGAAAAATGTTCATTCGAATTGTTATTGTCTAAAATGGCCTTGTCGAATTATTATTTATAATCGGGTTTTTATTTAAAAATCGTATAAATGGATAAACAAAATTGGAACGATTGACCTAGGGTTTATGTTATGGTCTAGATCTGACCTTAAAGATGAAATAATGATGGAATAATGATTGGTGTTTGATTTGGGGAATTAGGGTTAGGGTTTGATGATTTTATTGTATTACCGATTGAGTTTTCAAAATAAAAGGGGTTGTTTCGTAAATTATAAAACTTGTGGACTATTTTTGTAATATACTTTGGACTAGGGGGTGTTAGTATGAAATGTAACATGAGGACCTTTTTCATAAAATATGTGACTTAGGGATTTATTTTGTAAATCGGGTAAATTTGTAAACCGAAATGTAATTATTAAAAATAGAGGGGCTTGTTTGTAAATTCTAAAAACTTGGGGGTATTTCGTATAAATAAGGATAATGAGGGTGTAATACGTAAATTTGGACACTTAAGGGCTTGTTGTGTAAATATGCTAAATAAGGAAACTTTCTAAAAAAATGGAAACCTTCTATTTTTGGAAACCTGCTAAATATGGAAAGTTACTAAAACTGAAAAGCCGACTAAAATAAGTAATCTGAATTAAATAAGTTTTTAATAAAACCAGTCATGAATTCGTGTAGATTCGCCGGAGATGGAGTTTGCTTCCGACCTTGGTATTTCTGTTGTGTTTTCGTTTGCGGTATAAAGGTACAGATATTCGACCTTACCTCTTAAGGTTTCTCATGATTCGTATTCATCTTTCGATTCTAGCTTGATATGTTATGCGTTACTCTAAGCCTCTTTATTAGGGCTTCCCTATGACTCTGCTATGCTCCCTTTGATATGGAAACTTCGATATGAAACTTTGATATGAACTTCGATATGAAACTTTGATATGAAATTTGATATGGAAACTTTGATATGGAAACTTTGATATGAACTATGATATGAAACCTTATGATATGATATGATTATGTTTTGACCCGTCAGTTTGATACCCGAGCCAAAATTTGTTTCCTAGTCAGGAAGGTAACCTGACCGTGTCATTGATGCACCAATGGCATGACTTTAGTGTGGTTGAGTGATGTTCCACACCGTCCCCATTTTGATATGATTATGAGCTCACTATGTGTATATGATTTGGCCATTATATGTTTTTGGGGGCGTATGGATGCATCCTAGATTTGGTTTGTTTCGAGGGATTTAATCTGATTGGAGCTTTGTTTGGTGAATGATGTCGGGTGCAATCCGCGTCTTCACAATTCCGGGAGCTAGCTACTCCATTTATTATTGAGGTCTCCCCTCCTATTATGTATGGTATTCCGAGGTCACCCTCCGAATACAATGGCTACTTATGATATGATATGATATGATATGTTTCTCGGCTCGGGTAGATTCCTGATAATCCTTACACTTTTGATATACCTATATTGTACCTTCTACATTCCCCAACGCACCATATTCTATGTACCCTTATATGACTCACTCTACTACCAAGATTTATACATTCCATTGCTTTGATCTGTCACACTCTCATTCCGTTACTTCGATTATCATTTCATTCACGTCTTGGGTTGTTATATGTTATTGGATTTGATTATGATATTCATGATTATATGATTCTTGATTACTCGTATGATATGAATGTATGCAATATAAGATTACCTGTTGTCATCTGATGATATGCTATCTTACTGCTATGTGATCCTTTGATGTGTCTGGTAACCGTGCTTGTGTGAAATCGATTGTTGATCTGTTTATCTTTTGTACCTCGTTCAGTTAATCTCGTGGACTATGACTATCCGTGGTGTCCTTATCTGCTTGTTGTTGACCTGCCATGTTTGCATTTATATTTATGCTACGGTTTGATTGGGTAAATGGTTCAATTTGTGAAGCCTAGCTTGTTAACTTGTTTAATTGCCCTACTATGTATTTAATTCATTTAATTATAGCGTTCTTATTGTATCCTACTTGTTACTTGTGACTGCCATGTTTGATTACCGTTACGATTCTGATCATGTCTTCAATTAAGAGTTTTAACCTGTGTGAATTGCCATGCTCACTGATTTATTTATTGCTTCCGCTTTTCTGTAGATATCTGTTTGGCTTGTACGTATTTTGATTTCTGAATTGTTTGTATGCCATATATGTTGTGTGGATGCTACGCCTGCTATGTTTGCTTATGTTTCAGTTCTTGTATGTCCGGTTTGTATGTGCTTGTTTATATGTCATCGATGCTTTGCTTCGCTTCGCCCTCCTTGTTATATGTTCGTTTTGGATATCCGTATAATTGTGTTCTGCAGGATCCTCTTTGACTCATTGTCCTCATTTCGCTGCGACTTTGTTATCAGTTTCATTATTCCATTTCGCATTTCTGATTTTATTTAGCTTTCATTTTGTTATATCTGTTCACTGGGCTTTTTAAGCTCAGCCGCATTTCTTTCCTGCGGCAGGTTTTAGGTTGGAAGATGGGCTTCGATGGGTTGAGAGTTAGAGTATCTGAGTGGACCAACCCTAGCACCTTATTACTTTGGGACTTATTTTGAAGAGCTTTTGTTTTGAGTTTTTCTTTTCATTTTGGATATTGTATTTTTCTCGTCAATTGTTTATATGATTTGATACCTCATTTTTAAGGTTTCCATTTGTAAGGATTTTATTTGTATGTTCGATATGACACCGAATGTGACACTTCGCCTAATCGGGTTGGGGTGTTACAATTATGGTATCAGAGCCAGGTTTCGTCTTGTTGACCTTAGGATTGACATGTGAGGACTTGGGTAGACACTAGGTTTCCGTCTGTTATGATCTATTCCGATTCTTTTTGATTGTCGTTCAGATTTGACTCCGATAATCTTTTGTCTTCACTGTTTTGGTCTTCTTCTCTTCACATTCGATTTTACTATTTTGTCTTCGCACATCCGTTTGTCGATCGTTGGATGGAGAATACCCGTGGAGCCGAAGAT
>OU343224.1:220618834-220623834 GCA_910596185.1 Chrysanthemum makinoi
AATGTTTTGATAAAGTTTAGATCGGTACTTTGGGATCGATAATTGGTTTGGAAAGAGAATAAGTAATTGGAATTGTGATTTGATTTGACTTTGATTATACATTGATACTGAAATGATTTGATTCAGGCTCGACCACTTATTGGACATTGGACGTTTATTGAACATTGGACAAATTGGACTTATTGGACTTAAAACGGATACAATATATTAGACTCAATATGAATTTAATATATTTGATTCGCGACGAACACAATAAAGAAAAATTGTCTAATAATCAATGAATACTCGTTATTGGTTTGTATTAAATTGTCGGGAAATATTACCTTAAGAAATTGATTTTAAAGTCACGTCGACTAGGGAATGTTGTATGAATGGACGCGTCATGCCAAAATTCATCCAACATACTAAACTTATACTTTTATTTTTAATAAAAATCTCTTTTGTTTATAAAAACCGACAAGGAACGAAAAGTATAGCTTTACTTAATTGTGAAGGGCTTATTAATTGAAATAGTAACTTGTGTTGTTATAAACACAAATTGAATTTTCTAAACTATTTGGGATTATGGGGAAAATGCCAAAACTTACCAATTGACTTATTTACTAAAGTAATTGTGTGTCGTCATTCTCTCGACAATCTTTCTCTTCGTTATTTACTCGAGTTGAGTCTTGGTCAATTCTTATTGACTATTCCATATAATATATTGGGATATATATTATACCTTGGTGTGAGTTATGTTTAGCATGAGTGTATGTCGAGTCTTTGCTTTCTTACCACCACACGAAACGTTAAAAACTAAACTTTTGAGATATTGATAATGGGTTTTTGAAATCTTTGATACGAGTATTTTACGAAAACTAAGACACGATGTGTTTCGGATATTATATTATTTTACTTTTTGAGACGTATTTTGAGAAAATACGTATGCTAGTAGGTTGTGCCAAGGACGTACCGTTGTGCCTAAATTTCTTGATATCGCCATTTCTTTGGTTATTGATCCTGTCTTGATTGATACACGATGCCAGTTGTGATTCTTGCGTTACTTCGTATCGAGGTGAGTTTGATAGCCCCACTTTTATTCATACTTTTGCTTTACTAAATCTTGGGGTGAGAAAACATGCAAAACATTTTGATTGGACCAATTATGAAATTGCTTTTTGTTGCGCTTAATACGTAGTCAAGGCTAAGGTTTAGCCTCTCTTTAACTTGCCACTATTAGGTCACTAATTAGTGTTATAGATAGATCTATCGCGGTTGACCACCCCGTATAGACTTGGTTGCCCAACTTGCCAGGGTGGCACCTGGATTTGTGGGTGCAACACTTGCCATGACGTATAACATCTTGGTTTTTGGTATGAGATTTGAGTGTGATGGTTGCTCATGTTGTGACTTATGCTGCGTAATAAGTGGTTTTACAGTTTGGTCCAAATGCTTCGTATTTAATTTATACTTATGAACTCCCTAGCTTTTTGCTGACTTTTTAGCATGTTTTTCTCAGGTAATTGATAGGTATGGCTTTGATAACTGATTTGGGAGGCGTTTGGCAGTGATGGCATGGCATGGTCATAAGCGACTCTCATATTTTTATTTGGGGTCCGCTTATTTTATATGGGCCTATTTTCGAATTAAATTTAATTGTAAACTTTGATTATATTGAATAAATGAGTTTTCATAAGAAAAACCCGTTATTCTATACTTGTGTTGTGATACCGATTAGTAGCACCCCATCCCCGTATGCTTACGTTGAACTCGATTTTTGGGGGTGTTACAGTTGGTATCAGAGCCTAGGTTATACAGAACTGGGTAAATTTTCAAAACCTAGACTATAATCGGTTTTACGAAAATTTAAACCCTATGACCGACACGTGCCTGCCTACCAAGCTGATGCCTCACTTGTGACTTTGATCGCTAATATATTTGATGAGATGTGTTCCTTACTATTGGGTGAGTATATCCATTTATTTTTCGCTACCTTCTATAAGTATCTCCGACATACCTATGCTTACGCAACGTACCTGTTGTAGCGTTGCGCCTCTTTCCCTGCATAATCTCATCACTCGTCCTTGAGTGTGGTCTTTTGTTTTGGTCTTTTGGAAAACGGATTTTGGAAGTAAAGGACATGGTGCTAGTGTAACTAAGTCGAGTATATCAAAATTCGTTGAACTTTGGGTGAATATAGACTGATCACCTATATTCAACCAGGGAAAGTGGGACATAGCCTGATCACCTATGTCCGACTCAGAGGTGAATTTTGCGATACTTGAAGTAGTTATAATAGAGTTATGTCCGGTTGGTTTTTGGTTTGAATTCAGGAAATGGTAAAGTTTTGGTGTGTGTATACGAGCATGAAATATTATAAAAGTTTTCCTTCACACCCAACACACTGGCATCACAATTCTTGTTTATCGCGATATTCTTCCTTTGATATGAATTGCTTTTAGTTTCCGCCTAGTCATTATATGACTTCGGGTTATTTTTGGAATCGTTGGAACCGTACGACCTTATTCCGCATCGGGTCAGGCTAGACCCGATTGGTTAAAAGCTTGCATTTGGGTTGCGTGAAGTTGAAATAAACTCATCCGAGTTTATTGGAATGTTTGGAATTGGTCTCGGCCGCGTTTGAATTTGGATTGTTAGATTCTATGACTTTTGGTCTCGTCGTAAATTTGAATTCGCTTGTTCCCGTAGCCTTGTTTTGTTTTGGGTTTTGTTGCAGACGCCTCTACCCCAAACCTTATATTTAATCGATGTTATTACATCAATGCCGCTCTCCTGATGTTTGCCTTGCATCTACCGACATGTATGCTTTTAGCATAACCTTTTGAAACCGTCAACGTTCACTCATATTTGGAATTTGTTTTGATATCGATTGGTAGTCGAATCTCTTTTGAAAATTTATGACTTTGGATTCGAATGTTGCATCTTTCTGCGTTAAGTATTAAGTGTACTACTGAGTCAATCTATTGATTACTAGTAGTAATTAATACCCTTCTTCAGAGTCGTACTCTGAACTTGCTAAACTCTCTTTTTGACGGAGGTTCTGTTAACTCTGACAGAAACCTTAAGCTTTTAAGGAGTAACTTGAACAGCGATCCTTGGGGCAGACGCCTAATTCTTCATTCGTCTTTCGAGTATATCAGCTATCTTTGCTACCTCCTTATGAGATATTAAGCCGTACTAATATTGTCTTTCAAACTGTTTTCAACTTTTCGACTGACCATCCTGTAGTCATTCTACGAAATGTCTTACTAATATGAGATTTTGACCTTGCTGTTGTTCAGTACACGATGGGTTGTTTTCTTGCTATCCTCTAAGTCGTTTCACCTGTCGTTTTGCAATTATTTTTGGAATCAATTTGCCGCCTTGCTACTATTTCCTAAATTGAACCTTAGAAGTGAACTCCGCGCCTCTATCTGGGTAGTTATTGGTCGTGTCACCAAACCTGCTCAGTCTCTACTAATCGAAGAAACGGACCCTATGGACAACTTGCTCGCCCGCATGTGAAGGAGATTGTTGTACCTCATGGAATGCCGACTTCTACCATCTCTGATCGTGAAGGTCGCTTCACATCAAGTTTCTGGTAATCACTCCAAAAGCCATAAGAACATGTTTTGGGCATGAGTGTTGTGTATCATCCGCAAACTATTGGCTAGAGTGAAAGAACCATTCAAGCGTTAAAGGACACGTACGTGTCGGCGTGATCGTTTCGGCAATGGTTGGGATAGACACCTCCCATTGGCCAGATTCTCCTATAACCATAACCACGTTGTACGAGGCACTTTATGGTTGAAAATGCCACTCCATAATTATCTGGATTGAAGGGGGGATACCCTACTCGCTATCCTGAAATTGTTCATGAAACTACCGAAAGATTTTTCAAATCAAAAGCAGAAAGCAAACTGCTCACGATCATCATAAGAGCTATGATGGATGAAGGACATGAATCTTTGAGACTCCATGATTGGAGATGAAGCTATGCTTAAAATCTCACCATGGATTGTGTGATACGTTTAGTAAACGTGGAAAGCTTAATCTTTGTTGTGTTGATCCTTTTAAGACTCTTGCTAGAGTTGGACTGGTAGCTTAGAGACTTAAGCTACCTCCAGAATTTAGTTGTTCATGACGTTTTCATGAGCGTAATCGAAGGTAATGCCTCGCTGTTGAAAACGATTGTTGTGCCTGCTGGAAGATATCCATATCAACGAACGCCTACATTGTATTGAGGAACCTATCAAAATCGTGAATCGTGAAGTCAAACGACTTGAGCAAAGTCGTTTTCCTACTTTTACTGATCAGTGGAACTTTAAGAAATGTCCTGAATTCACGTGAGAACGTGAAAATGGAATCTTGAGAAAGTATCTATATCTCTTTTCAAATCTAACGGATAACTCGAATTGAATCGCGAGGAAGCGATTCCGTTAAGGAGGGAAGTCTGTAACATCCCGCGATTTTCCAGATATTTATTTTCGAGGAATTATGTCTGTTTTTCAATTTTTAACCTTCCTGAGCCCGTTTGACGTGAAAACGAGAAAGTTATCTCGTAAAACGTCAATCTTAGACACCACGCGTACTGGAACAACTATTAATTCGAACTGATCTTTTTGTTTTAATTTTGATAATATAGACGTAATTATAGTCATTTTTATCGGAAAAATTATTTCGAACGCTTTGGCTTAAGTCTCGTAATTTTTATCAAACGTTTACCCCTCCCAATGTGTCCCGAACCTAATATTTATAAAAGTTTACTGAAATTACAAGAATGGTCCCTGTTATATTTTCATTCACCCTTACCCTCAAGTTTGAAAGTTGGAAAAAGTGGTCCTTCCAGGGGTATAAAATCCCCATTTCTCTCTCTCTCTCTCTCCTCACTTTAACACACACACTTTCTCACACTTAACATTTCTCTGTTTCTCTATTATTTTCCGGCCACTGGCCACCACCACTGTCCGCCGGCTGTCGCCCACGCGCCGCCACCATATCTTACCGTTCTCCCAGATAGA
>OU343224.1:220628834-220685040 GCA_910596185.1 Chrysanthemum makinoi
AATATACCACAATTTCTCTGACTTTTGCCTAATCCGATCCCTACAGGTAGTAGTGCATACTTACATAGGAATATTACTATGTGATTCCAGGGGAATTCTATGAAATCAACATCATAACAAACGACATATAATGCGCTTTGCATATAAAGGTACATAAATATCGAGATAAAAAAAATGGTAAGTTACAGATCAAATTTGGTGGAACTTACTTTCTTCCATAAGAATCAGACATGACGCCCCATGAGTACGCTCCAACCAACATACCGAAAAATGCCACAGTTGATATTAAACTCTCTTGACTCGAAGACAACCCCCACTCAGGCTGTATCGCCGGTCCCACAAAAGACAAAAGCATTATCTCCATTGCTTCTGCTACCCATCCCAATCCAGCATACGCAAGCACACCAACTTGGAACTTCCCAAACCCAATAGTCGAAAGCGCTTCATCCAATGTATATACATATCCTTGATCTCCCATCTACCAATCAATTTACAATCACGAGACAAAATAAACACGGAGAAGAGATATTAAGATACAACACATCAAAACAATATTCCTTATTGAATTCCATGACATAGGATACTAATTAAAAATGAATTTGACAACCTAACTGCAATCTGACAACAAACAAATCTTAATAATCCTATGTTGTCCATCGATACAGTCACGTGTATGTACCTGGACCAAACGCGTACACAAACATACAATATTTACATATCTAGATGTGTTTTTAGATACGTATATAACACGACTACACACGATAGAAAACGCTCCAACATGAGAAATTTTTATACAAACTATATAACCTCATCATATCGAAAGAAATATACACTCTACGATGACCATATGAGCTTGAGATATAGTGTCAAACTTACTGAAATCATTGAGAATATGCTCATTAGGAATTGCTATACTAATTCATTCATATAAAAAAATTCATGATCTAGAACCTTGCGTGCACTGGTACATGTGTAACTTTCATTAATTGATTTTCGTAATGAGTATAACATTACGAAGACCATGTGAGTTGCAACGGATAAGAGATTCACATTCTTTTAGTTGAGCTTGTTCATCAATTACTAACAAATGTTACCCAAGCTGCCCATTTGAAATCCAAATTTAATGTTTTTAACCATTTACCCAACCCGCCCATTTCAAGTACAGGGGAGATAGATAATGAAAATAAAGATTCAAACTATAAGCAGACATTAATACTTGAAAATAAAGAGCAAAAAATAATAGTTATGAACAAATACCATCTGACCAACTTTGACCCTTTCATCGTACCAGAAGATGGCGTTGCAATGGTGACATACCCGATCACAATTTCCCATGTGAGCATATGTTGTCGGGGGACCTGCAATGAAGAAAACACGGTGGGTATCTCCAATAGAAAAAGAAAATCCAAAGGTGTAAATGAAATCATTATCTGATAACCGCCTAATCGAAAAAATGAATATTCATACCTTGTCTGGCCCGCGTAGACCGACTCAATTGTCTTCTTTGCTGAGAAAAATATAGCTTTATTATAATCATATGAAACATGAATCAGAAACAAAAAGTAAGCAACTTAATACTGATCACCAGATACTGTGATAAACCGAAAGTGACAGACCTCTGGTAGTAGGCGGCCGGTTACCATCAGACACAGAGTCGGGCCCAAACTGTTGTCCATGTCACCTTGTTCTTCCATCTTAAAAAGGCTTTGCTACTCCACTTTCATATACAAAGCAATAAGGCGCCTGATACAAAAGACATTACAAATTTCAAAACATATGAACTAACATGATACGGAAGTGATAAAATGCGACACTTACTACTAACTTTTAAACATGCACAAACTCAAAAAACCTTTTAACATCTTCTTTAGGTATCGAAAATTAATTGTATGTTTATCTACCTAATTGCGTAAATCTATGCCATCTTCCGGAACCTTCATTACGCGGAGCTTGGTTTTGAGTCCATCCCTAGCCTCAGTAGTGATTCAGTCCGCACTAAGCTACAACAGATAATATGGATAACGATGAAATCGTCTCTAATTGCAACGGGACTAAAAGCACATTGTTTCACATTAGCTAAAACACATTTATAGATATAGGGAATGTTCAAAAAAGGAATCACAATCATCAAGCAATTTGTAAATTTTAATTCATCATGTACAATTAACTAAATATGCAATATGCAAACCTTAAGCGGATGTAAGAGAACCAACCTATTTTTTTAATTTATTTTCATACATTATATTCAAAGAGCTCCAAACGTAGAGAGAAGGTGTTTGACGGGGCACACTAAAAATAAGGGCATATCCGGTCCTACGTAGAAGCTTTTGATGTGATACAACAACCATTATCCCAGTGTGTCATGAATTTGTCGCTTGTCATAGTCTTTGTGTACCAAATCATCCAAAACTGTCTATGTGCTAAATGCACAATAACATTCATACGCCATGATCACTCAGATATCCCACCTGAAGAATATACATAAACTTTTTGCCAGATTATCTTTTGAGAATATATAAAGTTATACATTTTACAAAATAACAGATGAATAAATACCTCTTTGTTTGAGTTTGACGTGCCCACTGATTAATAACGGTTTCTTTTTCCATGCCTTGAAAGCCATCCACGGTTGAAATTTCAAGTTCCTTAGTTCCCATCCCTTTAAGCAATACAACCTACAAAATAGTTTCACCATATGACTACCAACATCAGAAGCATGTACTCCAGTTCTAAAAATTCTTTTCATATGGGCAATAGGAATCTCCTCTTTAGTATCATAACTACAATTGAATAATAATAATAATAAAAGATCTAACTTATACAGCAACCTCGTATAAAATCAATAAGCAAACCTGATTGAGGATTATAGATTCAGTTTCTAATCAAAAACCTCGGGAGGGGCAAGGTTCGTCATTTTCATAAAAAGAAAGCGCGAAAATGTTTACATAATGTTTGCTCCGCCTTTGGACGTCTGTATTGGTAGCAGTTTCAAAACAAAAGGTTAAAGACGTACATACTCCTGAATTTTATGAACTATAGGATGATCTCTGATCTCCCATCTTCCACGCATTTCTTTCGCAATCTGAAAATCTCATATGACAAAGATATCAGGAAATAACTACTAAATCATAAAAAAGAGATTAATGAATATTGCAAATAACTTTACTTACTGGCTCTTTGTAACAGCAGGTTCACTAAGGCACCAGTTGGGCTAGCCATTGCGATGGCGCATTGTTCTTCCTTACCTCTTGAAGGAGATTGGTGGGAGGTGAGGGTAAGAGGGTAAAACCTAGTGGCGTCAGTCGCCATAGTGGCAGTTGGTTGGCTGAAACGGTTATTTAAATATATAGATTACTTACTTTCCTTATATATGAATATATAGTTTGAAATTTTTTGGTGCAGGAAAGGTTATATTTAAAGGTTACATGTCTACTGCTCATATTCAGTTCATGGGGCCTCTCGTGCTCACCAATCTGTATCTGCATGAAAAAACGCATATTCAATTCAACAACAAACCAAACAGGGTAACGCACTATGCTATACACAATACTTGTATCTAGATATAACAGTACACTGATAAGAACCCATAATGAGACTAGAAAAATGTTAAGAAAATCGTATAATAAAGTTGACAAAAATGGTTTGTAACTTGCAATATAAACAAAAATTGGTAGTAAGAAACATAAGGTTTAACAAATACATGGTGCTCACTCTCATATGCGTTCCAGTTGTAGGTGGCGTAGGTTCGCCTGCTGGAGGAGGCGCAGGAATGGAGTGTGAACGATGTATAGGATTAACAATTTCTGCATCTGTTGGTCTGACCGTTTGGCTTGCAGCCGTTGTTCCAGTTGTAGTTGTTGATGTTGGCAGCGTAGAGTTTTTCACGGGTGAGACAAAATATGGTTGCAACTGCAGATGACATGCACCTGAGACGATAGTTAAATGGAAAATTAATTATACACATAATCATAGACGCACACAACAATATGAACATGTGCATAAACTGCAAACAGTAAGCGTGAAGCAAAGGGTGAGTCTTTCGCAGTATAAATAATCGTAAGCATAACCAATCTGGAGGTTTAATAAGCATACATTGCTCACCCTCGCTATGTGACATAGTCGTCCGTGGCATTAGGTGTATTGTTCCAGGTCCCGCGCTATTGAAGCCTGAGTTTCCTACATGAGTGAAAGTATTAATCATTTCTGTGAACCATGAAACACAATATGCAGATGTCTCTAAACTCACATCTACTAACATTGGAACCTACCTTTGGTCAATCGTTGTTGCCGGAGTTTGTGGGGAGCTCGTTCTGAATGACAGTTTCCTGCTAATACAGAAGCATAGGCAGGATTTAATTAGGAGAATAAGTAAGCAAAATAGTATTTAGGCATCTTCAGGTCCACTAAATCCAGTAAGGCCAACATACGTGACAACATAAGAGTACATTCCATTAGTTTGTTTCCTTTATCTCAACTCGGCTGACACGGGGTGTGGCAGGTGTCTAATGGGGTGCGACAATTCGTGTCTCCGAATTCAGGATCCCGAGTTCCAGATGGGGCGTCAATCATTTCCGGACCAATGGAGCCTGTCACAAAATCAAACACCACTGGTCCATGAGAAACCGCTGCACGTCAGAAAAAGAGGTATGAAGGATTTTCGCAAACACGTTGATACTACACCATGATTACGTAAACGACAATACTAACCTCGAGAAAAATGAAGAGAATGACACTTTCAATGCGACCACACACTGTTAGGGACATAAGAATTCAGTTCAATTTCTGCAGCCACCTGTTTGCCTTTCGTATTCACATTATCTTGTACCGAAAACGGCTAAAGTTGGGAAGCCTGCACATACAGACATAGCAAGAATAAATGACATTGTTGATGAAGAGGTTCCCGCAAAAACAACAGATATTCCATAGTCATCACCTGGTGTTTAAATTCAGCTGCATTGCCGCCGGACAATTGAGCGTGCAAAAGGTCATCTCCCATAATGATGCCCATACATGCGTCATCATTTGCAGCTACATATCAAAAGAAACAGACGTTAGAGAAGGTATATGTTAAAAATAACATTAAACAAACACCCCCTACATAGATTCAATCTGAACAACCACATTAACAATGACTACACAGTTTTAAGCTGCGTACTTACTTTTCAAATCTAAACTATCAAAATACAAAGGTTTAAGCTACGTACCTCCTTTTCAAATCTAAATTATCATCAACCTTGTCACTGGTAATGATCAAATTACACACATATAACAAATATGTATGCGTCATCATTTGCAGCTACATATCAAAAGAAACAGATGTTAGAGAAGGTATATGTTAAAAATAACATTAAACAAACACCCCCTACATAGATTCAATCTGAACAACCACATTAACAATGACTACACAGGTTTAAGCTGCGTACTTCCTTTTCAAATCTAAACTATCAAAATACAAAGGTTTAAGCTACGTACCTCCTTTTCAAATCTAAATTATCATCAACCTTGTCATTGGTAATGATCAAATTACACACATATAACAAATATGTAGAAGCATTATTGATATCCCAATGACCACTTTGGCGGCACGAAAACAATTCCTATCAACAGAATATCAAGCCTATAAATATAAAAATAAGAGAAAATGTAAAATTTGTATGCTGATTGCAATTAACAAGATAACTAAGACTAACAACATTTTTTTTTAATTTCTTTCATCAGTAACATTAGAACTTGGGATTGGCTAACTTGACTTTAATTTCTTTGCTCGTGACAGGGCTGCTTTATGATCTTTGTATAGTGATAGAAAATCAGTACTTTGAAGCAAGTATTTTTGTTTGATTATGATCAACACTATTTGTGGTGCAAAACAAAGACAATATGAGCAAACTGCAAAGAGAACTCAAAATTCTACGTGCAAGTTGCTCCCAGTTATCCATTGCTTCTAGCTGATGAATGCTAATGCCTTACTTCATCTCGGGTTACTCTCGCCTTCAACAGGTTCATTGATCAAACGAAGAAAATCAGCTTGATGATCTTGGATAAGTCTCACCAAGTGAGGATTTTGCTTTCCAAGCTCTTGAAGCATAGGCTGTCATCATCACAATGTTAAATAAGAGACCATCATGCATAAACATATAAACTCGTGTGTATGTGTTGCATCTGCAAACACACATAATATGCACAAAACAATATTGCATCATTAGAGTTTTGAAAAAAAAATGGTTGAACCGAATGATATTAAGGTTCTGTAAAAAATTATATAATGAATGAATTAAGAAAAAATATATATTTAAGGAAAAGATGTATAATAATTAATATAATTTTTGTAGATAAATTGTATTTAGTATAGGATTCCAATATAATTATAGGCATTTATAGATTATAATATGCAAGATAATTATCAAAATAACTTGTTGCCTAAGTGGTAAACACACAAGTTGTTTATCCAAATAACCAAGGTTCAATCCTTACAAGGCTCCTTTTTTATAAATAATTTTAAAAAAAATTATTAAAAATACGAAATTTACAAAAAAATTATTAAAAATCCGAAATTTACAAAAATAATTATTAAAAATCCGAAATTTACAATTAGTGCTTAGGTGGACAAAAATATTGCTTAGGTGGACAACAAATGATTATGTGGCATTAAATTGAATTACACGGCATTGAGGTGGCATTTCTGGAAAATGTCTCCTGTTATATATAATATAGAGATAGGTTTGGGTTATTATGAAAAGTTTTTTAGAATGAGAAGGAATGTAGAGGTGACATGTGTCACCTTTTCCACATCACCATACACCCCCCCCACGCGGGAAAAAGAATTTCTCGCCAAATTTTTTTACTGCATCACAGTTATAAAGTTACTACATCACAATCATGATTTTAGTGCATTAATGTTATAAATTACTGCATCACAGTTATAAAGTTACTGCATCACAATCATGATTTTAGTGCATTAAGGTTATAACCTTGATTTTAGTGCATCATAGTTGATGCACTTAACTATTAACTATGATGCAGTAACTTATAATAAAGATGCACCAAAACTTATTAGTGCATTAAGGTTATAAGTTACTGCATCACAATTATGATTTTAGTGCATCAAGGTTATAAGTTACTGCATCATGCATCATAGTTGATGCACTCAACTATTAACTATGATGCAGTAACTTATAATAAAGATGCACCAAAACTTATTAGTGCATTAAGGTTATAAGTTACTGCATCACGGTTATAAAGTTACTGCATCATAATCATGATTTTAGTGCATTAAGATTATAAGTTACTGCATCACAATTATGATTGTGATGCAGTAACTTTATAACTGTGATGCAGTAATAAATTTTGGCGGGAAAAAAAATTTACGGGAAAAAAAATTTGCGGGGGGGGGGGTGTGGTGACACATGTCACATGACGTGGCATGATGATGTGGCAAAGGTGACACATGTCACCTCCACATGCCTCTATTATTGTATTTATCAATAACAACACTATATTATTGTATTATTTTTATAAAATATAAAGTATAAGGAACATTAATTAAATTTATAAAGTTATTAAAAAAACATGAAAACTAATAAATATATTGTATTGACACATGTTGTTTTAGCATATTTTATAAATTAGACGAAGATTTAATAGTTTGACCAAACTCAGCTTTAATTTTTACATTTATTAGTCAATCACATTGCTCTATATTGCTACAAGTCTAAATAGAGTAAGACTCAATTATATTTTCAATAAGAATGTTTTGGTAAAATTACTTTAAAATATTATTATTATTATTATTATTATTATTATTATTATTATTATTATTATTATTAGACTAGAATACACTGTTAGTCCCTAATCTTGTCCTGAAACATCACGTTGAACCAAAACTTGGCCTTTTCATCGTCGGGAGTCCTTTTTCCAAGTTTTATAGTCTAAACTGGTCCTTTGATCACTTTTCCGTTAGTCAACCTCGTTAGTCGTCGTTTGCTTTGTCTTTAGTCCAAGGGCACAAATGTCATTTCCTTATTTCTATATTTTAATCAAACCGTGTGTGGTTTACTCTTCTCTGTGGGTACTAGTGTGCTACAGTGATTAGTGGCTAATAAAAGAAAATCTTATTCACCACTCATCCCTAAAGTCGCATCTAAAAAAATCTTATCCTTAATAATTTCGATCAAATTGTAATAATGGTGCGTTGTAGTTGTGGTAGGCAGGTGGTGGGTAAAGACATGCTAGAACAATGTAAACGCTGACAGGCGTTACTTTGCTTGTCCAGTTGAGGTTGTCTAGTCTTTATATAATAATGCTTGTGTTTTTTTAATTTAACATGTTATGTTTATAGTTTAATCTTGGTTTAAGCTTTTAAGTGTTTTCAAACGTTTGATTTCTGCTTTTTTAGGGATCTAGATGGTCCGATAAATGGGTGGTTGGATCCACCATTGACAACGAGAGCAAGGGAGGTGATCCTCTACTTGCAGAGGCACGTTCACCGCAATGAGGCGCCATAACAAGAATGCCAAGCAGCCCTCATCGGTGAGACAATGGAGGTTGTCAACACAGTCGCCAGGGCCAACGAGCTAGAGGCTGGTTAACAAGAAACCCTAGCTGAACTCCTTCTTGAGAAGGAGAAAATATGCCGTTTGAGAAACTTCTGTGTTTTCTCGTGGATATTGATCATTTTCGTTTGTCTATGGTTTATTTAATGGGTTTACAATGTCGGTGGTTTTTTGCGTTTTGAATCAGTGGTAGGGTGTCTGTAATTAATCTTGTGGTGATGGTTGACTTGTAAAAAGTCATGGGTTGATGTACTTTGGTCCTTGTACAGTATTAATAGTACTGTATTACTTTTATGGTTTAGTCCTTCTAATGTTATGCCTTTAATACTTGGTCCTTGCCCCAATAAATGATCAAACCCACATCAGTTGCCACACAAATATTATCCAATTCAAACCACACCCTAGTAAAATGATCAAACTCATAACACATATACAAGTATCAAAGATGGATGAATGATCAGAGATAGATGAACAAACGCCACCTTTGAGTATCAACATAAACTTGATATGGTGTTGTTCATCCATTTTTTAGTCTTCATTGCTATTTGTTATAATAGATGGGTGAACAGTAATTGACTTTGTAAAAGTCAACAGTTAATATGCGTATGAACTTGTAACAATGTGTAGAAATGGGTAAAGTGGCAAATCAATACATTTAAAACACAATTTTTCCCATAGACTAACATGACATGATTTCATACATAATGCAAATGGATATATTTCCAAATGCATAAAATTTTGTACTCTACAAAGTTCAGAAACAGACATTGTTTAAAGACAGCAAATAATGTTCAGGGGAATACATATTCGATGGAAAACATTGGCTTTCAAATGCTTAACCAATATTTTTTTTGTAGTGAAGACAGCTTTGTTGCTGTAATCTTGGTCTTAGTCCAAAATTGTTTTGGAGACCCACTAGAAGCAGCATCAACTTGACTTCCAAACTGAGACTGGACCACACTTGGTTGAAAATCACCTTGAGATTGAGCATCAGTTTGACACTGAGGTTTTTCATTTGCTTCAAATTTGTGACCTGTAACCTTTGCCTTGTTCTTTGCTGCAACTTTTGTCTGGGATGAACCTGTTTTTTGAGACTGTTTTGTACTGCCTTGACTTCCTGTTAAATCTCCTTGCCCAAGACATGTTTTCTTGTTGTGTCCAACATTGCCACATATACCACAAACCACACTCCTACTAGACTATGACAAGTTACTGGTTTTGTCATTATCATCATTTTCAGTAAAAGCCCTAGTTTTTTCCTTTCGTGGCCTACATAATGGTTTATGATGCTTAGGTGGAAGAATGCTTGTAGGCACTTGTGACTTATTCCAATGTTGATAACCGTTTATTGGCTGGATGTGGTGTTTGTAAGTTTTTTCCCAAGTCTTAAGCAAGTAACATGGATGAACCCATGATTTAACAGATCCTATTTGCATTCCATTGAAGTTCATATACCGATGGGTAGCAACAACATGTTTACATGGCATACCTGTAAGCTCCCATCTTCTACATGTACAAGCCCTAGCTTCAACATTCACAAAACACTTATCCCCCCATCCATTGACCTGATACTTATCTCCTTCAACCTGTAAAACGGTGTACTTATAAGCCTCTTTCTTTATCAAGTCTAACATGTGTTGCCTTTGGTGTTAATGGTCCGGCACACTTGTCAATTACATTCACAACATTCACTATTCTTTTCATACAATATTCTCTAATGTATTCCAAAGCACTAATGATGGGTTGGTGCCTACCTCCCACTAGTTTCCCATTGAACCACTCACACATGTTATTAAGTAACACATCAAAATGAGCCATCCCTACACATTTATACAACATGTTTGAGTTATACAAACAACAGTGTTAAACAATGTCTTAGAACAAAAGATGTACACTTAGACATAGATTTGGTTAGTACCTGAAAAATGCGACCTAGACCAATGGGTTGGTGGTATCTTACTTAACCAAGCATGGGCAGGTTCGCTAAAACTCTTGAATGCCAGCATGGCTGCCTCAAATTGTTGGACGGTTGTTGCTGCTGCACATCTCCACAAATGTTCCTTTTATGCTTTAGCATTCCATTGCAATTTCATATTATCATGGATGTGCCTCAAACAATATATGTGTTCAGCACTAGGGAATACTGCTGCTAATACTGGAATGATACCCTAAACAAAGGAACATCAATTCATTACTAATAAAAGTAGCATTTATCAAAAATACAAGTGAATATAATCAACTAAAAGGTAACATCACCTTTTGCCTGTCGCTGATAAAAGTGTAGTTTGAGTTTGGTTGCAAGTCAAGATCATCTCCTAGACATTCAAGAAACCAAATCCATGAGTCTTTGCTTTTAGCTTATGCAACAACATAGGCTAAAGGGTATATTCCATTGTTGCTATCTATACCGACTGCTGTAAGAAGCTGACCAGGAAAAGGACCCCTCATAAAAGCACCATCTAACCCCAACAACTCTCTTTGACAAGCTTTATATCCTTCCTTCAAAGCACCTAAGCATACATACATTCTATTGAAAACTTTGGTTGGACTTGTTAGATCTGTTGCAGTTTGTACACTTATCCTAACTGTTGTATTTGGGTTTGTTTTCTGCAACTTTTCAACATAGTCTCTTAAAAGGGTGTATTGTTGCTTATGATCACCCCTAATCTCATTTTCTGCCTTGTTTTTTTTCCCTTAATGCCTTTTGCATAGACACTTGAACTTCAAACTGTTTAGTGAGCTGGTCTTGAACAGCCCTGATTGGAATATCTGGATTGACTTGAACTTTGTCAACTATTTGCTTTGAAAGAAACTTGTAGTCACAAGCTTTAATCTCTCTTGATTGCAAACATTTGTGTTCATCCTTGAAAGTTTGAACACTCCATATATCTTTAGCTGTATTTTTGGCTATATACAACAACCATGGGCAATCTTTTTCTTACTCATTGAGTGATCGCAAATATACATCATTTCCAAGGCCTCTAGTTATCGGATCAGATTTCCTCTTTGGGGTTGTTCCCAACCCAACACCTTCACTTGTACCACAAACAAGTATTGTTCCAACACACCTAACCCTAATTCTCTATTTGTCATTCTTAATGAGTTGCAATTTCCTCCTAGTCTGTATTGAAAGCAGGTTGATCTTATATTTCACTTCTTTTGCAGTTACAAAAGTTTGACCACAAAAAAAGTATACTTCGTCCTCTACTTGTGTTGCCTCACTTAAATTTTGTTTCTTGTATGCCCTCATTTTTTTCTTCCTAATAACATACTCATCCTCATTCTCAGAACCATTTGCAAACTCATTATCATCTAACATATCTAACTCACTTTTCTTAAAAAAATCATCTAGTATCTGGCTGGAGCTACCTATATATGGTAACTCTGTAGTCTCAGTCACTTTGAATAGATTAACATCAATATCAGGCTCCTCAAAAGTATTTGCCTCATCAACAATTGTGTTTCCATCTCGGTTGTTCTCAATATCATCATCATCACTCACATAACTATCTATTTCACTCACATTGTCATCACTTAAAGCTTCATCAATTTCACATACCTTTACAGATTTACCTTTTTGGATATGCTCAACATGATTACATATTTCCTCCTCTTGATGACCTAACTCTTGATCATTTTGACATACCTCTTCAGGACTATCTATTTGGATATGCTCAACATGTTTATCTATTTGTTGGTTGACATCACCTATAACATCTTCAGTTTAACAGACCTCTACAGATGAAAACAAGGGTTCTGTTTCTGGCATCTGACTAGATTGTACCAAAGTATTGACTTCCAAAGGTTGATGTGAAACCTGACATAAATACTCTACCACAGATTTATTAACAATGTTTTCTAAGAACAATTTGTTTGAGCAATATGGAACAATAGCAAGAGTTGCCTTTTTATTTTTTGCATCCACATCAGCAATAACTGTCCTAATTAACTTTGGTGATATTTCATCAACATCCAATGTTGTCTTACCATTTTCAACATAAAATTCTATCATCTTATGGTCATCAACAAGATCTTTCAATATTTCTAAATTTGCACTCTCACTTAAGCTATACAAACCATCATCTAAATTACTACCAGACTTAACAAAGTAATAGTAATTTTTTGAACCAAGCTCGTAACCCAATTCATACATAAGAACATCCAACTCTTCAACTGGCACACTATTAACATCAACCAAATCAACTAAATTTTCCATACATCCAACGTATATTCTACCAGGCCAGTATTTAAAGAAACCGTTGTGATGAACCCTCATGCTAAACATATTAGATCTACCACCTGAAAACATGTCAATATATGTTTAGGACATTCTCAAAAGTTAATTGCTAAAAAATAAATACCCCAATTAGAAATTCAAATGTTTATAATCAAAATAAAAACAGTGCCGTATTTCTTCTTAGTAGAGTCGTATAGGACGGTATCATCAACTGGATAACCTTGATGTCTTCTTACTTTTCATAGAGTAAAATCCATGTTTGGGTTTTTTTATTAATAAACACGGGTTTTGTGACATGCAATTAGGGTTTGTGAATTGTGATAATTCTTGTAACGAAAGTTCTGGGACGAAAAATAATACAGTCTATGTGTTTATGGGGCGGGAAGAGGGTTAGATTACATGTGGCAATAATACAGACATTTTTAATCGAAATAAGGAAATGACATTTGTGCTCTTGGACTAAAGACAAAGAAAACGGCGACTGAGATGGTTGACTAACGAAAAAGTGGTCAAATGACCAGTTTAGACTATAAAACTTGAAAAAAGGACTCCCGACGATGAAAATATCAAGTTTTGGTTCAACGTGATGTTTCAGGACAAGACTAGGGACCAACAGTGTATTTTAGTCTTATTATTATTATTATTATTATTATTATTATTATTATTATAGAAACTCATAGGATTTATAAGATTAGTGGGGAGCCAGATACAATCTGAGCCCCCACTCCTTTAGATATAGCAAAACTAATCATATTTATTATTGTTGTTGTTGTTGTTTTATTAATTTTTTTTTATATCAACATCACTTTATTATAAACTTACAAGATTTACAAAAAATTAGTAAAAAGTTCTATCCGAACCAACACTTCTCTAGCTATATCAAAGTTAATCATATTAAAAATATGAATAGCAACACGTGCCCTAGTATCTTGAATCACAAAAAACTTTTGAATTCGCTTCGATAAAATCACCCTATCCTTTTCAAGTTTCTCCGAGGAGATTAAGAAATGGAGAACCAATATTTGCAAGCTTAGCCTCCTACAAGATTATTAAAAGATCATAGTTATTTTTATTATTTTATTTTTTTATAACTAATGAAGAACGAAATACAACAATCGAAAAAGCTGATCACTGTGTTCTTCGTTTCCCCCCTTTCTTCTTCTTCATCATCATCATAACCTCATTTGTTATTTATCAAAACTTTACAATAGTGACAAATTATATTATTCAATTGCAAATTTCCCAGAAAACCCTATCAATATTGCTATAAAAAATATACTTTGCATGCAATTGCTTTGATCGCAATTTAATTTCCCATAATTTCCCTGAAAACCCTAACAATTTTGCTGTCACTAAACACATTCATGTCCTAAATTCTTCATTATTGCAATCATAATTATTATCTTAATCTTAATATCTAACCGCATAATCAAACCCCTGTTTTTGAAAATTAATTGTGTGATCATATTGATGTTGTTGGTTGGTGGGTGTGATTTGATATCAAATTCTTGATGAAATGGTTTATGTTAATACTGGAATTGCATAATAGGGATCAAACAAGAATATTTGGGATCCGGTTGGGATGGTAACAGCGCCATTAATATTTAATGGCGCTGTTCAGGCGCTTCTTTTATCGTAAGCCGCCGGATCGCCTCCTCGAGATCTCTGAAAGGGTTTTCGGTACGCATTTTACGTTGAATTTATTTTGTTCAATATTGAATTTTGGTTGATTGATTGTAGGATGCTACGTTTAGCTGCTGATCGTTTAGGTTTTTAGGATGCTACATTTGACAACTCCAAAGTTTTTTAGTTTAGCTACCAATATTATGAAGTTGTTTCAGGGTATAGGACTATAATAGGCAACAACAAGAATTAGAGTTTTAAAAGAAGATGATTATGCTCATATAGGACTGTTGTGACACATTTTGTGGCTATATAGTGGTATCCGTGAGAATGCAAATGCTTCTCATCCAACTAGTTGTGGGTTCAAGTCCCAACACGTACGAGTGTGAGGTGTATATCTAGCATAGTGCATGCTAGATTGGCTTTCCAAAGAAAATGTTAGGAATTTGAGAATGTTGCCTTGTATAGACTGCTATGCGCGCAAGGGCTATATACCTCCATTTAGACAGTCCAATGATAAATCGTTTGTCGAAAGAAAATTATATTGCTTGGAATAATAGAAACTACAATAATGAATTAGGAAAGTCAATGATGATTTTGATAAGTTGATCAATGATCGTGCTTTATCCCAAAATGTAACTGTCCAACTTATACTAGACCAGTTTCATTTAGTGGTTCTTTTTGGCAGTGATTATGTGACCTTGAATACCTAGAATCAGATACACGGGTTGTAGGAGATAGTAGTGGATAGAATTAAGATCACGGGTGGAGCTATGTCTATAGCATTGGGGGGACATGCTCCCAACCATGTTCTTGCGGGTATATCAATCATGTAGAAAAAAAGTCAATTTGTTAGAGAAGGTCAAGTGTCCTCAACTTAATAATCCGAGTGCCCTCGCCACTTTCTGGTTACCAACAATCAAAGTGCTCTCTATGCTTAAGAACATTTTTCGGTCGTTTCAACCAGAAAAATAGAAGAAAGAAGATAAGCGGGAAAGTGGGAAAGTGTGAAAGTTTGTTGGTGAGTGTCTAGTGGCCCCATATGAATAGAATAAATGCTACTATAATAATACAATTTTTTTTAAATGACATAATTTGTAACAGCTCTTTTAAAACTTAGATGTACATGTTTAACACAATGCATGATAATGCAAGATGTTAAATTTTTTTAGGAAATTAGCGTTTTTATAATTAGTATTATGTCCTTAAATTTCTGCTATATTGTTTGTGAATACGTAAAAAATTTTGGATGATTTTGCTGACGTCAATAAGTAATAGGTTTTTAAATTGTAATTTGTTAGCTTTGTACGTTTCTTTAAACCCGACCCTTTTAGCATTGATAAAGTCGTAAATGAAAGTTGAGGAAAGTGTTGTATGTTTATTATAAGAGGGCTGAATATGAAAAATATATAGGAGAATGCATTTTTTGGTAGTGCCCGGACATCCATTTTGTAATGAAGTAATGTTGTTTGGTAAATATATATATTGGTAACCCGACCTGATTTGTTTCCTGTATTTGTGTTAATTGCATCAAGGTAGATACTTCTATTTCCTTTATTCAAACCCGACCCGACTTGTTTCATGTTGCACTAAAATATGACAACTCATCACATATTTTTAACCCCTTCTGCTGCTCAATGCATGACCCGTGCTAGCACATTACCTAGCTCCACCATTCACTAAGATCCTCTCATGTTACAGCTAGTCATGTTATGAATGAATTAAATGAGGGGGACACTTATATTAAATAGGAATAGATTCTTCAATAACATAACTAGTCATGTTGTCTTTATATAAGAGAAGATCATTATCTGTTTATATTTGTTTTTCTTGTTTAAATTTGTAACATTTAACTAGTTGATTGTTGTAAGATTTTGATTATTTAAAAGATTTACTACGTAATATAATAAAGAAAAAAGGAGAGTGTTGTGAAAGGAGGACATGCTTAATGGGCAAATAGGTAAACTTTATTCCTTTGAACAATCAATCCTGTTTCATTTAGTATGAAACTGACTATTTAACCTCTAATATTTAGATAAATCTAATAAAGTCATCCAAACATAAAGATTTGAATAATATAATTAGATTCATAACAAAAGTCTAAACACCGTATCAATTTCCTAAATAATTTTTGTTTCTTAAATTCTTTTAAGTAATTGCCACACCGATTCTTGATATTAGATTATGTATCCAACACTATAGATTATGGAACTTCTGTCTTATCTTTATTTTTTCTTTTCCTTTTTTACAGTCTTTGATTGCTGCTTCTCTTCTGAAGTACCAGAAGAAGATAAATACAAAAGCTACATGGGTGACATTGTAGCTGAACTCCAAGACTATTTTCCGGATTCTCCTTTCATGGTTTTTAACGTTAAAGAGGGCGGTGACAACAAATCCCAAATTTCTGATATATTATCCGAATACGATATGACAATCATGGAGTACCCTTGGCACTATGACGGGTGTCCCATTTTACCATTGGAAATAATCAGTCAATTCTTAAAATCAAGTGATGGCTGGCTAACATTTGCAGGACAAAAAAACGTTCTTCTAATGCATTGTGAAAAAGGAGGGTGGCCAATGCTTGCATTTATGCTTGCAGGCCTTCTTTTATTTAGAAAACAATATACGGGTGAACAAAAGACTCTTGAAATGGTGTATAAACAAGCTCCTCGTGAGCTTCTTCATATTTTGTCGCCATTAAATCCTCAACCATCACAAATGAGGTATCTTCAGTATATTACTAAGAGGAATTTAGGGTTAGATTGGCCTCCCGAAGAGGCATCTTTAGCTTTGGATTGTATTATACTTAGAGTCCTTCCGTTGATTGGTGGAAAGGGTTGCCGACCCATTATTCGTATATATGGTCATGATCTGTTTTCAGCAGCTTCTAATAAAAGCTGTAAGCTATTGTTTTCAACATCAAATGCCAAGAATCATGCTCGCTATTATCGAATGGTAAACTTATTCGAATCCATGCTATTAAAACTAGTGGTGGCAAAATATTAGGGTAACTGGCCAAAACGGGTCACTTATATGGGTCAGGTTAGGTTGACACTAAACACATTTTGTCTTGTACCTGTAAGTTGTGAACAAGTAGTGTGTCGATTATGATTAGAAAACATCATAATACTTTAATAACAATATAACTTTATGAGTTAAATGATGGTTCTTTTTTACATAAAATACCAAGGTACTCTTTCATTTGTCCTGTTTTGGTCATTGGACTTTTCTTTGTACATCCGAGTCATTAAAAGATAGTTTCGCTTTCTATTTAGGTTACATTGTAATTGACAAACTTTTAGTAAATTTCAGTTTGCCACATATAAGGAAAAACAACTTGCTTGTAATATACGAACTTAAATTTGATCGCAGGACGAATGCCAGATGGCAAAAATAGATATACATTACCGTGTTCAAGGGGATGTGGTTCTTGAATGCATTCATTTGGATGACGATGATGTAAAGGAGGAGATGTTATTCAGAGTAGTGTTCCATACAGCATTTATTCGAGGTTATGTACTAACGTTGGGTCGTGATGAAGTTGATCTTAAGTGGGATGCTGGAGATCAAATGCCAAAGGACTTCAAGGCGGAGGTTGACCTTTGACGTTTGACCTTTGACTTTTGAAATGTAAATACGTTTATTGCTATTAGATTTTTTATGCATATTCATATTTTTATCAGGTACTTTTTGGGGATGCTGATCCTCTACCATCTATTATCACTACAGACAGACTATCGGCTGATGGAAGTGAAACAATGGGAAGCGGTTCACCCGATGAATTTTTTGAAGTAGAAGACATATTTAGTGATGCGGTTGAATCCACACATGCATTTGAAGATGATATGTCAGAATCTGAAGTAGAATCACATTCATCACATGACCGCCCGTCATTTGAGTCTGACCCAAGTCTCCAATTGGTGGAAGACGTTGATATGAAGACTACAATAGTCAAAGATGTTAATTTAGAGCCAACTGTCAAAGACGTTGATTTAAAGCCAGCAGTCAAAGACACTGATTTGAAGGCAACTGTCAAAGACGTTGATTTAAAGCCAACAGCCAATGACGTTGATTTAATGCCAACAGTCAAAGATGTTAATTTGAAGCCTGTAATAGTTACAGACGTTGATTTAAAGCCTACAATAGTAAAAGACGTTGATTTGAAGTCTGCGATAGTCAAAGATGTTGATGTTAAGTCTGCAACAGTCAAAGACGTTGATGTGAAGTCTATAAAGGAAGTTGTGGTTGACTTTAATGAAGTATGTAGTCCGGAAGTGAAATCGGGTGGTTTAATAGAGAACATGAGAAGTAACAAAGAAAATGATGTGAATCCACAAATGAAGATGGAACCGAGTACTAATGTAAGTAGGAAAAGTTTGGAAACTCCAAAAAGTGAAAGTCCGGCAGGTGTAAGACAAGCGAAACCGAATCCTGAATCACGCTGGATTCCTTCTAATAAAGGGTCATATACTGATTCGATGCATGTACATTATCCATATGCGAGACATTTGAGCGCACCCCCTGTGCTGAAGGATTCTAAATCAGGGGAGATGAGGGTTCTAGAAGGAAGTGGAAGAAGGGGCTCAGGGAAGCAAGCTTCTTGTCCACCATCTTTGGATGCACAAAGAGTGAAAAAACATTATGATGGTACACTTGATTTGCCACAATCTGTCAAAAATTTGGATACAAAACTAGTGGAGGCCCCTACACAATATCCACATTTAGCCCTTGCTCAGAATAATAGTGCGGCAACATGCTTACAGCCAACCCCTTCTCCACCTCCTACAAATGAAGAACGTGTACATGATGATTTGGCGGTTTCACCTATATCAACAGCTCCAACACCACCCGTACATGAAGTAAAAGTTTCTCGACCGTTGGATCCTATATGTCAAATTGCATCTCCACCTCGAGTGCGTGAACCGCAAAGTGATCCTCTCCCGCCCCCACCTCCACCTGCATCACATGGAGTTGTATCTCAACCTCCTTTACGAGATGTTATACCCTCACCGCCACCTCCTCCACCCCCTCCAATGTATGAAGCTCCTGCTCCGTCTAAAATATCAGCACCTCCTATGCAAGTTGTTCCCGCACCACCTGCACCACCACCTCCTCCTCATCCACCTTCAGTCTATGTTGTACCAGCTCCACCACCACCTCCTCCACCTTCGTCTGGTGGTAATCCTCAACCACCTGCTCCACCTCCACCACCTGGCGCACCTACACCCCCACCACCACCTGGCGCACCTACACCCCCACCACCACCCGGAGGAGCACCAAGACCACCTGGACCTCCACCGCCACCGGGAGTACCTGGACCTCCACCGCCACCGGGAGTACCTGGACCTCCACCGCCACCGGGAGCACCTGGACCTCCACCGCCACCGGGAGCACCAGGACCTCCAAATGGGCCACCACCCCCACCTGGTCGACTTGGCCCTGGTAAAGCGCGTGGACCTGCAGGACCTGCGGTAAAAAAATCTAATCTAAAGCCATTATTTTGGTTCAAGGTAACTAGGGCAGTGAAAGGAAGCTTGTGGGAGGAAATCCAGAAAATTGGAGAGGGCCAAAGGTACTATACAATCTTAATTATGCATCCACTTCACGCTTTTAGTTGTTTTTATTTGATATTAGGGTGACATAATTTTTTCTAACAAACTACTTATGTGTAGTTCATCGCCAGAATTTGAATTATCAGAACTTGAGACATATTTCTCAAACGCCCCAAAGAAAGTTGTTTCTAAAGACGCAGAGAAGAAGAAAGCTGTTAGTTCAAAACCTGAAAAAGTCCAATTGGTAATGCAATGTAAATCTTACCTTATCAATTTAGTTTTTATATTCTTCATGTTAATTTTACCTTTAGCGCTAAGTTAACATTATTGGTAGTTTTGCAGTAATTATAATTGATTGTTGATATTTCTAGATTGATACGAGGAGAGCCAATAACACGTTAATCATGCTAACAAAGGTTAAAATGGGATATCCTGAGATTGTGGTAAGTGAAATACTTGTACATTCTTACTTAACACTTTTTCTTTTAAAAAGTTTTTTTATAAGATTAGATCTGAATACGCTTTTTTGTATTATAGGTGAAATTTTCGACCCATTCACTAATGAATGGACCAGATATTTATTATATTTCACCGTCAAATAAATTTATTTAGAAAAATTGGGAATGGGTCAACCGGTTTGAAAGTAGCCCAAGTCTATCTTTAATGTATTATGCCTCCTATAACGTTTTATTTGAATGTCAGATTAGTAATGAAATTTTAATCGATGCATCATTTGTTTATAAATATAAGTGAAAGTAAAAATTGGAACAAAATTGATCCTCGAGACCCGTTACCCAACCCAAGCATCTTGTCCTTGTATTGGAAATTCAACATGCAAATGGCAGAAGAAATGACAGGTTGAATGATGGCAACTTTGTGTGTGATACGCAGGAAGCAATTTTAGCAATGAATGACGAACTTCTAGATGCTGATCAGTTAGAAAATATTCTCAAATTCTGTCCTACTAAAGAAGAGATGGAGCAACTCAAGGTGAACCCATAACTTATTAGATGCAGTAATTCTGTATTATATATGCATTCTTTTGTTGGGTATAAAAGTTGCAGCCTTTCTCAATTCTACCATTTACTTATTGATCTTGTGCATTGTGACAATTCAGAATTATCAAGGTGACAAGAATATGCTTGGCAGGTGTGAAGAGGTCGGTATCTAGATCATATGCCTTTCTGTTTTAATTTCAGTTTCATGATCCATATATAAAGAGCTATAAAAAGAAATGATCCCCTTGCTACACGCTATTCTTTTGTCATATGTAAATGAAAATATTAGCTATGGTGCAGTTTTTCTTGGAGCTAATGAGGGTGCCTCGTATGGAGTCTAAAGTAAACTGTTTTTTGTTCAAAATACAATTTAACACTCAGGTTTGTGGTTATAGTTTAAATACATGCCAATTCTATCCATGTTCTGATAATTCTGTATCCTTATATCTCATTAAGCTATTCTTTCAGCTTGCAGAGTTTAAGAAGAGTCTAAACATTGTAAATGCCGCATGCGACGAGGTGGACACCGTTATACATTAGATTTATATTGAAATTATATTATAAATTAACTAATAGCTGACACGCTATGGTTTTATAAATAAATAAATAATACAAGTAAAATACTCAAATTGGCCTGGTGAAAATCACAAAAACCAGCATTCATCAGCACTATTTGCATAAATGGTCCCTAATTGTACTTTCGGCCCCTCTCCCTTACCCTTTCGGTGCCAAAAGTGATATTAATCACATACTTAAGGAAGCAAACTATCTTCAAGGTAGCCAAGTCATAAGGTGCCCCCAAAGTCTAAGAAGAGACCATGGTTCAAACCTCCATGGGTGAACAAATAGTGCCATTAGGGACCATTTATGCAAATAGTATATTCATAGACACCAAACCACACGGGCGATTTATGTATCATCAATACTTTTTTTTTGGGTTTCCATGGTTTTCGACCTCTTAGCCAACAAATCAACGTGTTTGAGCCCACTACCACTCAGACACAAATCAGTTAAAGCCTTCTCCATTATGGGAAGGTTGGTGTAGCCACATGAGGCTTGGTAATTGAAATTGAAACCTCCCACATTTATTGACAATATAGTCACGAGCCTCTTACCACTAGGCCATGAATGCTTACTTTTTTCAACAAATCATAGAGAAATTGAGTTTGAGTCAACGCAACGCCATTTTGACACCTCTACCATGCTTTGATGTTTTTTATCTTTTTTTTTTTTTTTTTTTTTTTTTTTTCTTTTAAGTAATCTAGTTCTTTGTTGATTTATTAGGTTCGCAAGTCTGATAAGTTAAAGGGTATTATGAAGAGAATTCTATATTTGGGCAATACACTAAATCAAGGAACTGCTAGAGGTAAGTAAAAGATCATTAGTATGAACGTTTTTCATGTAGATTTCTTATTTGGTTCAGTTACTCCCCTTAGATTAAACCTTAATAATATCCAAAATTTGCAGGTTCTGCCGTTGGTTTCAAGTTGGATAGTCTTTTAAAACTGACCGATACACGATCTTCAATTAGCAAAATAACATTAATGCATTATCTATGCAAGGTATAAGAAGTCTTAACACCCGTAAAATGCAAATTCTATAGTATTCTTTTTACAAACAGCTCTATAATGTTTATTTTGAAAGTAAATATGTTAAACTAAAATTTGGCTTTGCTAGTTGCACGCGATCTCTTTGCATTTGTTCCAGGAAAATCATCACATGTGTTAATGGGGTTTATGGCATAAAATATCTACTTTTTCATCAATCATGCTTTAGTCATTGTATCTTTTTTTTTTGGGTACATCCAAGTCATTGAAATTGAAATGTGGTTTTTTTGTCTTGTTTGGGTCATATGTAACTAATAAAACCCTTCAAACCGGCTTTCAAAAAGTAATGATATTTATATCGAAATTCTTGGCTGTTATATATATATATATAATGTTAATTATGTAGAAGAAAGCTAAGATTACGGGTTACAAAATGACGCAAACGGTACACGAAACCATCTTTAATAACTTAGATGTAAAAAAAGATAAAATGACTAAAACAAGACAAATGAAAAAGTATGTTGGTATATTATGCAAATAACCTTTTTTTTATTAAGGGTTAATGGTCTGGAAAATATACAAACTTTTCACTTTTTACTATTGTGACAATAAACTTTTTTTTTTCCTATTGTAAAAAAATAACTTCTTAATGACTACTATTGTAACCAAATGGTAATTAATCGTGGTAATTAACTGCCAACTTAAGTGGTAATTAACTGTGCCATTTGGTTACAATAGTAGTCATTAAGAAGTTATTTTGTTACAATAGGAAAAAAAAAAGTTTATTGTCACAATAGTAAAAAGTGGAAAGTTTGTATATTTTCTAGACCATTAACCCTTTTATTAATGCCACTCACGTTGAGATATCAGGATACTTGCATATCTATCTATACGTATACATAAGCATGTGTGTGTGTGTGTGTGTGTGTGTGTGTGTGTATTGTGTGTGTGTCTTATCAACTTATTTTTGTTACATGTCTATAGGTTCTTGCCTCCAAGGCACCAGACCTTTTAGATTTTCATGAGGATCTTGTTAGCCTAGAAGCTGCAACAAAGGTTGGAAGTTTGTTATGTGTTTTGCAAAGACTTGATTGTTAAGAGTTTGAGAGCAGTAATGGATTTCTTAACTTGCAGATACAATTAAAAACTTTAGCAGAAGAAATGAATTCACTTGCTATGGGATTGAAAAAGGTCAAGCTGGAACTAGATGCATGTAGAAACGATGGCGAAGTATCGGAAGGTTTTCATAATGTAGGTACAAGAGGTTAATATAAACTATGCATACCCAAGTATTCAACTTTTCTTTATTAAGGTCGCCCATATATTGAAACGTCTTTGTAGAATTATAGACACCAAGTATGCATTTGATTACGAAAAACCCTCTATATATTTTTGTAAAGACAACAAATTAACTAATAGCATGCTAACACTTCATCAGATGTACATGTTTGTCATTTGACATGTTTTTGGCTGGAATATGTATAAATGAAAAAGATGCATACTTGGGTGGCATATAAATGATGAGAGCGGAATACATGGATGGCCTCCAAATACATTATCCTTAAACTATAAAATATTGTTCAAATTAGATTATGCATACGTATGCTAATTAGCAATGCGAATTATCTTAATATGATCAATTTCTAAAATGAATAATTCTCTGTCAATTTGTGATTGATATTAAAGTAGATATAAGCTCACTTAAGTTGTGCGATGCTCAAGAAACCCTAATCGAGAACTTTCCAAACACTGATGCCAAGTTTAAGACTACAATTTCTGTATCAAGTTTTTCTTGTATTGTTAGGCGTTGGAGAGTTTCGTTGGTCGGAATAGGTATAAATGAAAACAGATGCATACTTTTTTTTGGGTAAAGGGGACACTTCCCCGGTAAAATAGAAACAGATGCATACTTGGGTGGCTTATAAATGAAAAGAGTGGAATAGACCATACCTAAGTAAAATATAGTTCTAATTAGATTACATATACATATGATAATTAGCAATGCGAGTTATTTTGGTATGATCAGTTTCTTAAATGAATAATTCTCTGTCAGTTTCTGATCGATATTAAAGTAGATATAAGTTGTTTTAATCACTAGAGTTGTGTCATGCACATGCAACCCTAATAAAAAACTTTTTAAACACTGATTCCATGTTATTACAATTTCTGATCAAGTTTTTCTCGGGTTGTTAGGCATTGGAGAGTTTCGTTGGCTATGCTGAGTCAGAAGTGACAAGTGTAACAAACTTCTATTCCGTTGTGGTAAATCCCTGTATATTTGACTATAAATTCAGGGCATATTGAGCATAAAAGGAACATATCTCCAATCAAATTTCTATGTTAGGGGCATATGCTCAACCTGCATAGACTTTGTCATAAACTTACAACATGGGCCTTAACTGGTGATTTTGAAAGTATTTCCCTAAAATACAGATTGATTATTTCATGATAACACCTTTTCCATTCTTGCAATAATCTTTTTTGTTAATTATTCCTTCGAGTTGTTTATGTTACAGGGTAGAAATGCTGATGCATTGGCCCTATATTTTGGTGAAGACCCTGCGCGTTGCCCTTTTGAACAAGGTTACTTGCATAATTAATTAGAGGCAATTAAACTTAGATGTGGCAATCCTACCCATCTACATATAAATAGGTCAATTTGGGTTTGCTTAATCTCTAACCAGTAGAACGAAAATAATTAGCTTAACAATCGGGTCAAAAGGGTCAAAAGTCACCATAAGTCACCATGGTTTATTTAGAAGGGTCTTGCTAAACCTACCGAAGGACTATGTACATCATGGTGGTTGAGGTAGTTATCATCTAGGTAGTGGGGTCATCATCATCAAAGTACCACCAAACAATGAATGTCCTAATAGCAACTTCCTGTTTATAATGCATAAAACCTCCAAAATCATTTTATAAAAAGATTATACCATTATTAAATAATATAACATTTCTAATAATGTTTGACACCTAATTTGTTATAAAAGTTAAAAAGTTCTGTCAGCAAGCCCATTTCAGTCTCTACCCAAAAGTACTTACTATGACCCAAACCCATCTTGACAAGAACCCACTTGACCTGCCTATTTTGCCACCTCTAATCATAATTCTTATGCAATTATTACATCCATTTATGGTTTTTGCAGCTACTCAAACTCTATTTAATTTTGTAAGACTCTTCCGAAAATCCGATGAGGAGAACCAAAAATTTGCTGAAATGGAAAGAAAGAAAGCTGAAAAAGACAAGGAGAACCAAAAAAATGCTGAAATAGAAAGAAAGAAAGCCGAACAGAAAGGGAACGAATAAAAGAAGTAAGAAACAACACTTAAAACTCACTTAAACGAAATCCTTAAATGGATTCTACAGGTTCTTCACAAGATCATGCAAAAAGTCAAAATGTCTGGTCAATGAAGAATTTGCAAGCCTGCCGCTTCCTACCAGACCACAAGCAGAAACGAAGTCGATGCTCATCTTGATAAGTAATGTAAAGTGAAAAAGGGCTGATAGTCCTTAGAAAAAGGCTTGCAAAAACCCTGCCAAACAGGGTGGTGCTTCACCATTGAAAGATTGTTTGGAGACAAAAAGAACAATCAGAAGCCGGGTGATCATGTTGTTTGTGTTATCGGGAATGATTAGGACCCATGTGGGCCAAGAGCCAAAGCAGAGTATAGCATGACCATGTACAGATAACTAACCCCGACTAACTTAACCATATATATTCTGTATCATACCCACGATTCATTGGGTTCCTTTCTAACCAGTTTTGATGTGGAACCAAACCGAACAGGCCGGAAATTTCTTTGTATATATAGTTAGGAATAGAAGAGGAAGTAGAAAAATAGGAGATTGAATGTAATTTTGTAATTATGAGGAATAGGATGTAGATTTTAGGCACATGTTTTTAATTACATTAGATTCAAAATGAGGCGTTTGGTGACATTTGGTTGGAGAATTTTGGATATTCTACTATTTCTTTTTTATTTTGGCAAAGAGAACCTCCTGAGCCACCTATTGTAATCTTTGTAAACAGCGAATTTCAGAGACCCCCACGCAAAACCTATAGAATCTGGTAAATTTTTAGCCCTCCACAATTCTGGGTTATATGGTTAAGGCTAGTGGCTCCAAGAAGTAGCAAAGTTGGCATTTGTGTACATCGTGAAACCCGTTCCTACATAATATTTTTAGGGAACTTTGCAAAACTGACATTGAAGATGAAACTTGTTTTCAACTTGACTCAACTTTGTGGCATACTGCTAAAACGAGGACAACGAATCACATTTTGTCGAGTTTACCCTTCTGCACCCATTACACACCTATTTCTCACATATTTATCATTTTATTTAATAGCCTACCACATATTTATACATTGTTAATTGCCTATAAATATATACTCGTCTAGTTTCAAATAATTTATACCACAATATCTTGCCCTCTCACCATGTCATTATAATGGATCATATCTCACCACATCAATATCTTCAACAACCATAAAATATTGGATTTTTTTTTAATAAAAGGTTAACAACATAGTTCAAAGGCCCTATAAAGATTCCGGTGAACATGAATTTTGTCCATCATTTTCTACATGGGTTAGTTCTGATGGTATTTGCAACTGCACGAAAGTACTTTATTTTTGGCGCACCAATTTACAAGCAGAAGTTGCTTGTTCACAAGCGAAACAAAATCTCTTTCGAGTTCCGATGCTTCTTTAACGGTGGTTTTCAAAATACGTGAACGGTTTAGGATGTTAAAGATGGTGATCAGGATGTCAGAATCCATTGCGAATGTGTTGTGGATGTATTTAATTTATGTACATTAGGAAATCGATATGTCTTATTGTAACTATAGTAAAATACATTGTTGTTGTATTGAAAATACATGTTTAATCCTTTTTTCCAAAAAAGTTTAATCCTTTTTTCCAAAAAGGTTTGCTTATAGTCATACCTTTAAATTATGGCTTCTTGGATCGTCCTTTTTACTAACGGGCATTAGGGAATGGTTATTAAGTCCCCCACGTGAATTTCAAGTGAGGGCATAATGGTCTTTTCATGACTTGGGTTTTTTTCTCGCTATAATTACACATTATATCCTCATGTCACATCCATTTTCTCGCCTCAAATAAATCGATACCCTTACACTGCCTTTCTTTATCCCCAAACTTTCTTTAACAAGATTTATTCCAAACTCTAATTGCATGTCACAAAACTGATATCTTATTTTTGAGAAAAAAAATCGCAACTTGGATTTTACATCATGAAAAGTAAGAGATCCCTATATATTTGTTGTGGCTCCAAGAAGTAGCAAAGTTGCCATTTGTCTACATCGTGAAACCCGTTCCTACATAATATTTTGAGGGAACTTTGCAAAACTGACATCGAAGATGAAACTTGTTTTCAACTTGACTCAACTTTGTGGCATACTGCTAAAATCATGACACCGAATCACATTTTGTCGAGTTTACCCTTATGCACCCACTACACACCTATTTCTCACATATTTATCATTTTATTTAATAGCCTACCACACTTCAATGTCACATAATCTGTCATTTCTCCTCCCACGCACCTCCATTCTTCCCGGAAATTACATTGTCTTCATCGTCGTCATATTCCTATCATGATGACACGGGTCTCGTTTGTTTTCACGGACACCAGATTCCGACCAAAACAAAATCAAAAATGTTGTGATCCAGTTGCGAAGTGAGAGTCACGTGAAAGAAACGAGACTCGTTCTCACCAACGGTTTCTACACTGCGGCCGAATACGATCCAGTTACGATTTGTTCAACAGAATGGCGTGGGCCTCGTGACATTCGACAAGGCTATACTTTCCTTTCCCATAAAAATATTAATTTACAAGTTTGACTTTTAAAGTATACAATGTTAATTGTCTATAAATATATACTCGTCTAGTTTCAAATAATTTATACCACAATATCTTGCCCTCTCACCATGTCATTATAATGGATCATATCTCACAACATCAATATCTTCAACAACCATAAAATATTGGATTTTTTTTTAATAAAAGGTTAACAACATAGTTCAAAGGCCCTATAAGGATTCCGATGAACATGAATTTTGTCCATCATTATGGGTTAGTTCTGATGGTATTTGCAGTTGCACGAAAGTACTTTATTTTTTGCGCACCAATTTACAAGCAGGAGTTGCTTGTTCACAAGCAAAACAAAATATCTTTTGAGTTCCGATGCTTCTTTAACGGTGGTTTTCAAAATACGTGAACGGTTTAGGATGTTAAAGATGGTGATCACGATGTCACAATCCATTGCGAATGTGTTGTGGATGTATTTAATTTATGTACATTGGGAAATCGATATGTCTTATTGTAATGATAGTAAAATACACTGTGGTTGTATTGAAAATAAATGTTTAATCCTTTTTTCCAAAAAGGTTTGCTTATAGTCATACCTTTAAATTATGGCTTCTTGGATCGTCCTTTTTACTAACGGGCATTAGGGAATGGTTGTTAAGTCCCTCACGTGAATTTCAAGTGAGGGCATAATGGTCTTTTCACGAATTGGGTTTTTTTCTCGCTATAATTACACATTATATCCTCATGTCACATCCATTTTCTCGCCTCAAATAAATCGATACCCTTACACTGCCTTTTTTTATCCCCAAACTTTCGTTAACAATATTTTTTTTAATTGTTTCAGCTGGTAGATCTAATATGCTTAGCATGAGGGTTCATCACAATAGTATTTTCAAATACTGGCCTGGTAGAATATATGATGGATGTAAGGAAACTATAGTTGATTTGGTTGATGTTGATACTGTGTCAGTTGAAAGGTTAGATGTTCTTATGGTTCAATTAGGATATGATGCTGAAGCAACAAATTGGTACTACTCTTTTAAGTCTGATAGTAATTTAGATGATGGTTTGTATAACTTGAGTGAGACTGTGAATTATAAATTATTGAGAGAGCTTGTTAATGACCATAAGATGATAGATGTGTACGTTGAAAATGGTAAGACTAGATTGATGGTTTGTGAAATGTCTCCAAACTCAATTAGGACAGTTTTAAGAGAGATGGATAAAGTTAATAAGAAGGAAAAACTTGTTATCGTTCCATATTGCTCAAAAAAATTGTTCTTAGAAAACATTATTAAAGAGCCTGTGGTAGAGCAATTAAATCAAATTACACAACCATCTTTAGAAGTCAATACTTTTGGACAATATAGTCAGTTGCCTGAAATTAAACCCTTGTTTTCATCTCCTGACTTATCATTCAATATCCAACCAAGTGTGCCTATGTAAATAGATAAACCTGTTGACCATATGCAAATATATAAACCTATTGTCTATGAAACTGGAAAAGAGTTGGGTGATGGAAATAAGAGTGAAACAAATGGTTATGAGAGTGATGATGATGTTATTGAGTACATTGAAAATGAAAACATATTGGTTCATGAAGAGAATACTTTTGATGTTACACCCCGTGAACGACACGATTTAAAATCATTTAAATTTAAAACTTTTGCGCGGAAGCGACATGATCAAAACTGACTTGATGTTACCTTTTAACCATTGACAAAAATATATAAACATTCACACATTGAGACTATTTTTAAATAAAACTAGACTCAATTACCTTCGAAACACCGGGTGGCACGACTCGTGGCGCCTTACGGATTAAAAGATATGATTTTTCGAAACCGACAAAATCTGTCCACATATTCACTCCCAAACCGAAATTTGGGAGTTTTGGTTCTATACTGAAATTTAGTGTACCCCATATTATCAAAACATACCTTAAGCATCAAAACCAGGTATGGGGTACACTAAATTTAGTGTACCCCATACCGAAATTTGGGAGTTTTGGTTCTATACCGAAATTTAGGAGTTTTGGTTCTATATAAAACATTAATTATGTGTTTATGATAATAGTGAATTCACCGGTTAATAGTACCCTCGGAATAGTACTTTACAAAATAACGGGTTTTGAGCCAAAAATCGTTTCGGCCCATTTTCACCATAAACCATTTTTATCACTTCATTTCCCCACCGAACTTAACCAACATCATTAACTTAACATATTAAACTCGTTCCATAGACACATGACCCGTTTACATCCCGAAATGGGTATTTTCACACTTATGCCAAACACCCCTTAAACTTTGACTATAAACACATCAAACATGCTTTGACACACCTTTTGACCACCAAATCGTTATGACACCATTAACATACATTTTGACCCTTGACTCCACTTTACAAACCATTAAAATACTTTCGGGGGTACAACCTTGAATTGAGCTCGGTATTCTACCTAGCTCTACTTTCTTACCAATTCCTTCTACATTACGCATATCTAACCTTAATCGTTATCCAAGCCATCACCTTAATACCATAGCCTGCAAAACATTGAAACATTAAACCGTAAGCACAAATTCTTAGTAAGTAAAATGGGTATAACTTAACATTATACATCAATCACACATTACACATTATAACCATTCTTCCATTACAACTTTAATCATAAACATACCTTGGGATATCATTAAGCATCACCATACATACTCTAACCATTTCCATCCTACTTTATCAATCCCATGCTAGTTATGCAAAAGTATCACTACAATCTATTTACACACAAACACATATACATTAAGTCATACCATATACTTAACATAAACATCACATAACACATAATGCATTGAAATCCATATAACATTAACTTATAACCGGTTTACTTACCTTGATTCCAAAATAATGAAACCAAGCATGTCATCATCTTCATTCTTGTCATCTAGGTGAATTCACTATTATCATAAACACATAATTAATCAACTATGTCATGGCTACTATTAACCATAACCTATTTCTAACCATTACTAATTATCACATAATCGTATGATGACTATATGATAATCAATCCCATTAGCTTATTGACTTAACTCAATAATACTTAACCCATATTCATTATAACTCCGTAATTTAGTTTATAACATCATTTACCCATTTTCCTCATGTAGGGTTTATAAACCACAACCTTTCAATCATCAATTAAACACTAATTAAGATACTTACTTTGGTAGAAACCATTGCTAGGGCTTCATCTATTTGATTTGGAACCCATAGACATCATATTTGATCATCAAGACTTGGTCCCTTCTTCCCTCTTTCTATACTTCACGACACACACACACACACACACACACACACACACACACACACTTACCTAAACATTTCTGGAAAACTTCTCAAGATATGAGAAGTATCCAGACAATTGTAGGGGATGAGTTTGGCTTATTGTCACAATTAGTCCCTCAAGTCCCTTCCATTCTAATTTGGCCACAACACTTAATAACAAATTTACTACTTGGAAATATTATTCCTTCAAGTCCATCTTTATCCTAATTGTGGCACATCATATTTTCTATAACCATTTACATAAACTTTGACTATTAAATTGACTACTGGGTTGACTAACCAACCCCGTAAGTCCTTAATTCTTAAGAAAGTCATATTCAACTATTCAAATAACATTCTTGTAATAAATTGCTTAGGCCCGGTTTCAGGGTGTTACATTTGAGGAGCCTGATGTTGAGGTTACTTTGTTCTAAGTGAGTAAGAATAGACAGTTAGCCAATATAGGAAGCTCTATCCAGATACCAGATGATTTTATTTTTGGAAATGAGTGAGATGTTACAAATAATAATGATTTTGAAAGTGATTGTGGATCTAAAAATGATGTAGACTATGTAAGGAAGAAAAGGTTGAAGGAATACAAGAAACAAAAGTTAAGTGAGGCAGAAAGAGTTACTAAGGAAACATTCTTTTACTATGGTCAAACTTTTGGTTCTGTCAAAGAAATCAAAGACAATGTATACCTGCATTCAATAGAAACTAGGAGGAATTTGCTTTTGGTTAAGAATGACAAAACAAGAGTTAGGGCTAAGTGTGTGGATACCATTTTGTGGTTCAAGTGAATGTAATGGGCTGGGTACAAGCCTAAAGAAAAGACATGGTCCAATAACTAGAGGTAGAAAAAGGAAGGAACCTATGAGAGCATGCAACGAGAAACCAAAAGGCTGTCCCATGGTTGTTGTATGTCACAAAACAGCAAGGCTGTGAAACTTGGAGTGTGAGAACTTATAAAGATGAGCATAGGTGTTTGTAGTCAAGAGAGATCAAAGCTTGTGACTAAAAGTTTCTTTCAAAGCATATACTAGACCAAGTTCAAGTCAATCCTGAAATTCCAATTAGGGTTATTCAAGATCAACTTTCTAAACAATTTGAACTTCAAGTGTCTATGCAAAAGGCATTAAGGACAAAAAGAAAAAGGAATAAAAAGGCAGACACTTAGATTAGGGGTGATCATAAGCTACAATACACCATGTTGAAAGACTATGTAGTAGAGTTGCAGAAAATAAACCATAATACAACAGTTAGGATTAATGTTCAAACTGCAACATATCCCTCTAGTCCAACAAGAGTATTCAAGAGAATTTATGTATGTTTAGGTTCTTTGAAGGCAGGATTTGAGGCTTGTCAAAGAGAGTTGTTGGGGCTAGATGGTGCTTTTATGAGGGGTCCTTTTCCTGGACAGCTTCTTACTGCTATTGGAATTGATAGCAACAATGGGATATACCTATTAGCCTATGTCGTTGCAGAAGCTGAAAACAAAGATTCATGGACTTGGTTTTTTCAATGTCTAGCACATGATCTTGAGTTACAACCAAACTCAAACTAAACTTTATTAGTGACAGACAAAAGATAACTTCAATGTCGAGCTTATTATAGAAAATATTTGCAACAATAATCACTTATGATTTTAAGTTATAATAGTTTATATTAAAACTGTGTTAGTTGTTTTTTCTAAAAAAATTATAACTCTAATTTACTATTTTACAAAATTTTAACAAACGTTAGTCCTTACCACTTCACTTGTAAATTAAACTTAGAAAAAGAATTGATAGATTATTTGGTAAAAAGTCATGAACAGGCCGTGTTTATCAAACCGAGTCAGCGAAAAACTGGCAGTTCAATCTGGTTCAACAAGCAAAAACCCGGTCACATCCGGGCCGGTTTTTGAGCTGGTTCCCAGTTCAACTGGTCGGGTCAACCCGGGTTTCAAAACATTGCTAGAAACTAAAGATAAGGTTATTCACTTTTATAAATGACTTGTTGTATTTATGGAAAACTTAAAAACCATTTGGTTTCCCACAACATGATTTGACATACAACATACTATTGATTAAGATAAGAAAACGGCAAACAAAAACTATCTTAAGTTAATAGCATCCGAATTTTTTAGTTAGCTAAAAATGATTGAAATATTATTTCTTGAACCTAGTTGCATAAGTAGTCTTTAAGAAAGAATATCCATTACATAAATAGCATTTTTGGAATCACTCCTAAACTAGAATTCAAGTGTTAGTCATTAATATGTAATAGTTAGCTTAATTATGGCTTTTATGTTAGTAATCAAGGTTAGGCTCATGTAGAAAGCCCATGAGCCTATCTAAAGCCCAATAAGGAAAGGAAGGGAACTTGCATGTTGCCCTAGTTCCTTCCTATAAATACCCATGTAAACCCTCACTTGAGGGTTGGTTGTTCATTTCATCTCAATATCTACGCATAACTTGTCTCACATTCATACGCGTATTGTTGTGTCGTGTTCAACCGATCTATCTCTTATCTCTACTTCTTATATTGATGCTTGTGTTACTAATATGGTGACCTAACTTGATGGTATCAATCGCCAAATAGTTGGGTGAAAGCATTTTTTTTTGAAGTTTTAGTGTTACGCGTAACTCTCGGTTCATAAACTTTCTCACGCATAAAAACTCAATTTTTACACTTTACAATCCAAGATTCTTGTACTTTCAAGGTTTTTAGGTGTTAAAATTTCAGTTTTTGGCAAAAATTTTCAAACTTTACGTGTATTTCATTGGTTTTAAGCTTGATTTTAAACGTGTGTTCATTTCTACGCGTAACGTGTCTACAAGTTTTGGATCATCAAGTTTCACACTTTTGTGTTATTTTGGTGATATTGAAGCTGTTTCATCACAATAATCTGGTTTAGAAACATCTTTGGTAAATCGAGTTTTGGTTCATTTTTACGCATAAGTATACCTTAAGTTTCTGGCGTAAGTTCTTCAAGGTTTGGATCCTCAGTGTTCTTGGTTTACTCAGTGTTTTCTTGCTTGGATAAGCACTGAAAACACCGACTGGATATCTTTTACTTTGGAATAAGTGTAAAGGATTTTTGGGCAAAACCTAATTTTACGCATAAGCTAAAATTTATGCGCGTGAGAACTCTTTACGCCTAAGCATTTTCTTACTAAGCAGCTACTTGCGCGCATAAGCTTTCGTCTAACTTTCAGTTTCGCTAACCTTAGTGTTTCTCAATTCTTACGCGTAAGCTAATCCTACGCGTAAATATTAATTTTACACGTAAGTTTGGTGTTTTTACGCCTAAGAATTACTTTGCCTAAACTTGATTTCTACGCCTAAGGACTCTTCATCAACAAAGTTTCATTCGACTACAAAGATCCATCATCAACACAAGTTTCAAGATGTCTTAACCACCATACTCTAACTACTTTCCTCATGTGTATCCTCAACAACAACAACAACAACAACTTAGTCAACAACAACAACAATTCAATCTACAACAACAAGTTTATCAACAACAATTTAACCAACAACACTTTCCACAACAAGGAGCAATTCCACCACAAATGGTTCAACCACCACCTAGTCTTCAAGTACAACCTTACATAAACTTTTACAATCAACATCCATCCAGGAATACTATGAAGGAACCGTCTTGGTTTGCAAAAATGTGTGAAGCTTTAAGTAGCCAACAATCCATTCATGAGGTTGGATCACTTGATAGACCTCCAATGCTCACTCCAGGAAACTACGATCAATGGGTGATTAGGTTCTTTAGGTTTTGTGATCTAAAGAAGCCACATGGAAAGTTCTTAAAGAAGGTCATCCTGGAAGGTCCGTTTCAGATGCCTACTGTCGTTACACCCGGAGATCCAAATGCTACTCCACCAAGAGATGATGTCACCAACATTGCAACTCTAGTCGCATCCAAGAATGCTTTGTTGTCTCAAATAGAACAACTGAAACATGATCATAAAAAACAAATTCACACTCTTACTTTGGAAAATCAAAAAGCCAAAGTTGAATTGTTAACTTGTCAAAAACAGTTCTCTGAATACAAAAAGCATTCAACGAAACGAATAGATGCCTATCTTGAGGAAATTGTCGACTTACAAAACAAAATCAAAGAGTTTCGAAATGTTGTTTATAAACATGGTGAATCAATCACAATGATTCAAAAGTTTACTTTCAAACTAAATCCAAATGGATATGGAGAATCTTGCGATTACAAACCTAAGTTTTCAAATAGAGCATTCAAACCAAATCACGAAGTTTACATTGCATAACATAGAATTGATGATTCCATTATGAGTTTTGTTGAATATAATCGTCAAGAGGAATTCGATGCAGATGACGAGAGTCGGTCAAAAATGGAAAATGTTGTTTATAACAAACCTTTTAACTATTCAAAAGCCGTCACATTCGTCGAACAAAAGGATACTTCTAACACACCTTGGGTTATCACACCTATGTTCGAGTCTTCTAATGTTGGTCCCCAACCCAATTATGCACAAATTAATGGTCCTTTACCTTCACTCAGTGAAGTAAAATCAATACCCGAAAATCGTGAAATTCTTAGATATTTTGACATTTTCACTTCTGACATCAAACTTTTAGAGCGTGAGATTGAATTTCATTCGAAATAAAAGTTGAACATTTTCAATTGCCTTAAGGCGAGAACAAAGAGATATTTTTCAGAAAAGAATTTTACCCCATGTTAAAATTTGAAAAATTGTGCATTGTATTGGGAAAGGGAATTTCATAAGGAACTTGGATTGATGAAAATAGTTTTCGAGAAAACAGAAACATCTATTTCAAATACAAAGCGTAAAAAGAAAATGTTAGGAAAAGATGTTGATCGACTCTTGGAAGATGTTGCTCGGTCTTTGATATCCATAATGTGGTGTTATTATATTACTGTTGAAAATCGTTTGACTATATCTCTGCTGATTCTGCTTCTCGTTGCAAATGTTGAGAATCTCTGATTTTGTGTCACAAATCAAGTCTTTAAAAGTTGAAAATGAACGAGTGACAAACGAGCTTTCAAATGCAAAACTGTCTTCAATGGTGTCAAAAGATTGTCATACTCGTGAACTCGCAGCAAAACAAACTCCACGATTTGCATACAAAAGATCTTACTCCTAAAATTGAGCAACTGGTTGATGAAAATGTGTCTTTGAAGTGTCAAATCTCAACATATGAACAAGAACTTTCAAAAATAAAAAATGCACATCGTGTCATATCGATTCACTCAAAAGACTCGTGCTAAGCGTCAAAAGACCTTGATGATCATCTTGCATACATGAAAGATGTCTTACGACGAGATGGTCTCACTCGTACTGAAAATCTTAATTTGTTATGGTACGTGCTAAAACACATACCTTTTCATTATCAAAACTGACCCAAAATAACCAAGAAAGAGCCGTTTATTGCTAATATTTGTGGTTCTCTTGAGTTTGTGCATTTTGCAGTACGGATATGCAAAAACACAAGAAGAGCCAAATCGGGAGCGTAAATCCGAGCACGAGAGATTAAGAGAGCTTAAGCTGGAGGAAGGTCGAGATTGTGCATTTTTGAATATTTTATTCTCTGAGGATGATTTTTAGAAGATATGATCATATTTGAAGAATTGTCAAAATCAGTCCCTGAACTTTGAGCTTTTGGCAAGATTGACCCTTCAAGTTTCAGAATTTTCAAATTTCACCCTTGGATTATTTGAAAAGGACAAGTTTGGCCCTTGAAAGAGATTGTCAGAATTACAGCTATGGTCCCTTGAAATATCAGATTTTACACTTTGGGTCCTTGAAATACACCTTTGATCACTTTACTAGTCCAAAAGCTAATCCAATATATAAACCACGGCCCAACAATAGTCCAAGCCCAAAATCCTAATCCACAAACCCGGTTTACCCGTTGCAATCTTAACCCGAACCAAACCCTTTAACCCGATTCAAATAATATTAAACAATCCAGCACGCCCAAACTTACCCTGTCTTCCCCAATCCAAACACACACGTTTTTACCCACATCCCAAGCACCCAACCTCGTACTTAGCATCTTGGAAAAAGCTTCTAAAGGCACTGACTTGTCAGGATAGAATGCCAACGTGGACAAATGGAGAGCTCTCATTGGACGCGACACCTCAACATGTGAATTGGAGCTCTGTGATTGGAGATGGTGACAATGGAATGATTTGTGGCTGAGGATTGCTTCTAGGCTCTTCCATTCAAGGATCCAAGACCTCTTGAAGGCTATAAATAGGACCTCTAGGCTTCACATTAGAGTGTGCATTATTTTCCCTTTAAATTCAGTCAATGTTTTGTGTATTTCAGTTTTTTTTAATGTTTTCTTAAAAGTTTTATGTAATCTCAGTTCCGTTTGTAATCTAATTTCAGTTTTAATAAAAGTTTTCAAGTTTCATTTTGATCTTGCATTTCACCATTTAAATACTAAATAACCTGTTTTAAAGATTGTAATAAGCTCATATAAGCTGTCCATAGCTTTTATGAGCTTATTTTGTGCTTACTTGTGGTATTTCAGTCATTTACATTCACAAAAAGGTTCAGTCAACGAAAGTCAAGCGGTGCCTCATTTGGTTTAGAAATGGATATGGGTTGATTATGATGATGGATTTGGTTGTTGTTTGGTACTCTTGATTAGAATAGTCTTTGTTACTCTGCCAAAATTTTGCTAGGTTTCAAGTAAGTTGTGATTCTCTCCATTTTCAAAATCTGTCATTATATGTTGTCATGCTTATGGTCATTTTGGTATGTGTTGAATGCTTAAAGCGATCTTGTTGTAGTCTTAGGATCTTATTCTTGCTTATTTCACTGTTTGCATAAGTAGGTGTAGGATTAGTAGCTTATTCGCTTACTTAGAACATTTTAAGGAGTGTTTGGATTAGTATTCAAAACTGTGCTAAAGGTTAAAATGTTGGAGTAGATCAGTTGGTTTAGGCTTGTCTTAGTTTATTGCATTCATATCAGTCATCTTATTGCATCCAAACACACAGAAAGTCAACATTAGCTTGAATCTGCTCTCATTCTCAAATCTGTGAAAATCAGTTGCTATAATCCATCATATGGGTGTATAACTTGATAAGTGAGCTTGCATTGTTTTCATTTCATCATATTATATCATTTTCAGTTCAACATTTGATCTCAAATCTCAAATAAGTCAAATTTTCAAACTGTTTTCAAAAGTCAACAACATGTCAAAACCTGTTTTTTTGCAGATCTTGCAGACACTGCACAGTGTTCATTTCAAGTAGTTAGGGTCTCATACTTGGCACATTTGCTCTTTGCTTGGTGGTCTTGAAGACCACATGTCTGTTTTGTACTTAAGCTTTTCTGATAAGCTTGTGAATAAGCTCAAACTTAGGACCTTAATCAGCTGTTGAATAAAAATCAGTTAGCATCAAATCTGAGTAAACTGCTTATTTGAGGTTAGGAGTAGCTATAATTAGTTGCTTTAGAGTAGTTATAATATAATTTAGTTCTTTATACAGTTTGATAACTTTTAGTGCTTGTTTGCTTATTTTCTATTGCTTATTTGGTAACAGTTTGTACTACAGCTCTCATATCTTACACATAAGCTTATGATTTCTTATTTTCATAGATTTAGATTAATATTTTAGAATTTTCCTGAGTTTTTCATAATTTTTAGTCACTGTTTGCTATTTTTCTCAATTTTAAATAGTTTTTAATCACTTTTAAATAGCTTTTATTGCAAATAATTAAGAAAAAGTTCAAAAAAATAATTTTTCAATTTTCCCAGTTTAAGAAAAATATAAAAAGCATAAAAAATATTTTTTCTTATTTTTTCCCTTTTATTTGGTATTTTTCACAATTTAAATTAGATTTAAATAGTTTTAAATTAGTAGAAAATAGATAAATAATCAAAAAAATATAAAATAGTTTTGAAAATTCTCTTATGGTATTTTAGATTTTATAAAAATAGTTTCATATTTTTCCCTTTGATTTTCATAATTTTTAGTATTTTAAATTAGTTTTAATAGTTAAAATTTAGTTTTTAATTCTAATAAAATCCAGAAAAATCCAAAAAAAATAGTTTTATTTCTAAATAGTTTTCACCTTGCATTTCTAGAGTAAAAGTAATTTTAGGCATTTTTAGGATATAATTTAGACGTAGTTGCCTTTTATTTACGTTTTATTAATTACGTTTTAGTTAAATTTGCATTAGGATTTCCCGTAAAATAGATTCCCTTAATTACTTTCCCTATTCCCGTAGTTTAATAAAATCAAAATCACAAATCAAAACATCGAGCATTAAATTCCAAACCAAAAACGACGTTGGCAATTCACGCCTCGTTGGGAAACGATTCGGGTTGACTAATCCGTATCAACGATCACACACGGGATTTGGTTTGATATTCTTTTTCCTAAAGGAATTTGAATCTATCTTCGTGATTATTTTTATATCGATATTGAGGTTTTATCCGTACACACATACCCTTAAGCCTTCATTATCGGTGAATCGATTATGCGAACTGTTTTAAGTTTCTTACGGTTAGTCATTCACAAGTGGCTAGCTTGTGTGAGATAACTTGACGGTTTGGCATTCTTTGTGAATCAAATTTTGGCGCCGCTGTCGGGGAGGTTGTGTCGCGACAATATCGTTTGAGGTTTGACGATTAGTGACTCGAGATCCTTCATTCGTGAAGTTACTATTTTTCTATAAATTAAAAAAGTAAAAAAATATTTTCCTTTTTCTTTTGTATATATATATATCATATTAAAAATACAAAAAGATTTTCTCTTGTGTTTTTGCTAATAAATAGAAGACACCAATTATATAACATTCTCAAGGGAGGTGTTATCATTAATAAGTTCCCGAACTAAAGATCAAAACTTGCCTTTGTGTCGCTTGTGGAATTTATTTATCTTTATCGGATAAACAAAGCTGTGTGGTGGGTATAAGGGCGGCCGACAACATTAAATTGCGGCTGTAAAAGCGGGTTTTAATAAGCTTGCTGACCTAAAAAGCTTCTCCGCTCGCTTGTGCGTTTGTCTTATAGAGGTGATTTATTCACTTGGGATTATTGGTTAAGTTCACTGTGTTTTCGAATACCGTTCGTTTTAATTGCCTTGGTTTTTGAAAGTGCATGCGCACTCGTTCTAATAACTACAGACCGATACTTGAAGCCGCTACAATTCCGCGAAGGCGAAATAGACGTGCTCCATTAGTCGAACCCGAGATTTGAACTAATCAAACCCGCCCATCGCCAATGGCGGAGGACAACCGATCCATGCTAGAGCAACTCCAAGCACCCACTGAGGGTTATGGAGAAGCCATCGTCGTTCCGGCAATCGTTGCCGATAACTTTGAGCTTAAACATGGCTTGATCAACTTGGTATCGTCAAGCCAATTTCACGGTTTGAGAGAGCGATCCTCACTCTCATATCCGACGATTCAACAAGCTCACGTCTACGATCAAGTACCGTAACGTTCCGGAAGAGGCTATCAAGCTTCTACTCTTCCCATTTTCACTTGAGGGGCCGCCCGGATTTGGCTCGAAAAACTACCCCGTCGATCGATAACCACATGGGAGAATTTAGTATCAAAATTAGTGAGCGAATTCTTCCCACCGTCTAAAACAACAAGCCTAAAAATGAAATAACAAAATTCACACAAAGATTTGATGAATCATTTAGTGAGGCATGGGACCGATTCAAAGATTTGCTTAGGCAATGTCCCCATCATGGTTTTACGGAGTTACACCAACTTGATACATTCTATAACGGTTTGAATGAGACTGATCAAGACTCTCTCAATGCCGCCGCTGGTGGTAATTTGTTGACCCGATCAACGAGAGATGCCTTGTTGATTATTGAGAACAAATCTAAAGTTCGTACCTCATGTAGCAAATCGGTTCTTTGCCGAGTGGGTGTTACACCATCGTCCTCGTCTTACGAAAATCGTCTAGCCCGATGCTAAGATTGATAAGCTTACGGATATGATTCAGGCTTTGGTCAAGATTAAGACCGCTAAGGTTAATTCTTCTCCACCCGCTCAAGTCAAAGCGGTGGAAACGACTTGTACTACTTGTGGTGGCCCGCACGCCTAATACAATTGTACCGCCACCGATGGAAATCCTTTCGAAGCTAATGCCGTAACTGGAGGTAACCAATACCGTTCTCAGGTTGAACCAAACCCTCGTGTTAGTAATCAAATTGGACCTCCGAGATTTTCTCAATCGAACAATCAGAATCGTTTTAATCAGAATCAAGTTCGTGGACCAAATGTTCAAAACCAATTCAAAACCCCAACAAATCAATACCCGAATCAAGGAGTCAATTACAATCAAGGATATCCAAATTCAAGCTATCAAGCTTCACCTTTGCCTTCAAATGAATTCACAACTTACGTTCAACACAACAATTCTACCATCAACACTATGCAAAATCAGATTACAAGTTTGAGGAACGAGTTTCAATCTTCGTTAACTAGACAAAGCAATGAGTTTAGGAATGAGATTCGCCTTCAGAACAACAAATTGGATGCTTCGCAGAATAAACTTGAGAACATGTTGAATCTTTGTTTTGTGTAAGATAAGTCAACCCTCGAGTTCGGGATCTCTTCCAAGTGATACCATTCCCAACCCGAAGGGTGAGTTAAAGGCTATAACCACACGGAGTGGTAAGGCTTATGACGAACCATCGTTTCCTACTCCGCTGGTGAGGGAGGAGGAACGAGAACCCGTGGTAATTGAAGAAAATGTGCACCTGCACCCGTCCACCTCCGGTCATTCAGACTCCGATTCCGGAACCCGATGTTCCGAAGACTACTTTTAAACCCTCACTTCCTTATCCGTCTAGACTTCAAGATCAGAGGATTCGTGAAAAAACCGAAAACCAAATGGAGAAATTTGTTGAAATCATTCAATCCTTGAATTTCAACATCAGTTTCACCGACGCTTTACTCCTCATGCCGAAATTTGCCGCCATGATCAAAAATTTAGTGAGTAATAAGGAAAAGTTGGCCGAAATTGCAAAAACACCGTTGAATGAGAATTGCTCGGCGGTGCTCCTCAAAAAAACTTCCCGAAAAGTTAGGAGACCCCGGCAAATTTCTTATGCCTTGTGAGTTTCCGGGAATTGTGAAATGCTCCGCCTTGGCCGATCTTGGTGCGAGTATTAACTTAATGCCTCTTTCGATTTATAACAAGCTTTCTCTCCTGGATCTCACTCCTACTAAGATGACTCTTGAACTCGCGGACCGATCAACCTCTATTCGAAGGAATCGCCGAGGATGTCTATGTGAAGGTCGGACCACTACATTTTCCTGCCGACTTCGTTGTCGTTGACTTTGATGCTGATTCAGAGTGCCTCTTATTCTTGGAAGACCTTTCTTAGAACGGGCGTGCTATGATTGACGTTTATGAAGGAGAAATTACTTTACGATCTCATAAGGAAACCGTCTCATTTAACATTAACCATCCTTCGAGATACTCCTCCAATTATGATGATGCTTCTATTAATCGAATCGACGTTCTCGATATTGCTACGGAGGAGTATGCTCAAGAGCTTCTTGATTTTATGAGTAGCAATCCCACCATTCCTTCGAAAATTTTGAACCATCTTCGAGCCTATTATTGCGATTCTTCCCCTCTCACTCCGTTCGAGGGAGGTGATTTCATTTTGGAAGAAATCGATGAGTTTCTTGCTGATGATGAATCGATTCCACCAGGAATTGATGATGGTGTTTATGATTCGGAGGGAGATATCCGTTATCTTGAGCAATTGTTGAATGAAGATCCATTACCGTCACTCCCTCCGAAAGAGATCACGATTAACGAAATCAAAGAAGTACAAACGTCTAATGAAAATCCTCCCGGGCCCGAGCTCAAGGATTTACCTCCTCATCTTGAATACGCTTTTCTTGAATAACCGAACAAATTTCCGTCATCATTGCTAAAAACTTGAAAGATGAGGAGAAAACCGCACTTTTGGATGTCCTACGAAAACACAAAAATGCAATCGCTTGGCAAATTTCTGACATCAAAGGAGGATGATTGTAAACCCGTGATTCAACAACAACGTAGGGTTAACCCAAAAATTCATGAGGTTATCAAAAAGGAAGTTCTTAAACTCCTCGACGCCGGAATCATTTATCCAATCTCCGATAGCTCATGGGTTAGCCCTATCCATTGTGTTCCGAAGAAAGGTGGCATGACCGTCGTTGCCAATGACAATAATGAGTTGATTTCCACACGCCTCATCACCGGATGGAGGGTGTGTATTGATTATCGAAAATTGAACGATGCTACTCGTAAGGACCATTTCCCGCTACCTTTTATGGATCAAATGCTCGAACGTTTAGCGGGGAATGAGTTATATTGCTTCTCGATGGTTTTTCGGTTACTTTCAAATTCCGATTGATCCGCATGATCAAGAAAAAACGACTTTCACGTGCCCTTATGGAACGTTTGCTTACCGACGAATGCCATTTGGCTTATGCAATGCTCCCGGTACGTTCCAAAGGTGCATGATGGCTATTTTTCATGACATGATCGAGAAGTCTATGGAAGTTTTATGGACGATTTCTCGGTTTATGGAGATTCTTTTACTTCTTGCCTCTCTCATCTAGACCATATGCTTAAATGGTGTGAAGACACCAACTTGGTCTTGAATTGGGAGAAGTGCCACTTCATGGTTCGAGATGGCATTGTCCTCGGCCATAAGATTTCAAAATCGGGATTGAGGTCGACCGAGCTAAAGTCGACGTTATAGCTAAACTCCCTCATCCCACTACCGTCAAAGGTATTCGGAGTTTTTAGGTCACGCCGGTTTCTATCGCCGTTTCATCCAAGATTTCTCTAAGATAGCCCCGCCTCGACCCATCTCCTTGAAAAGGATGCTCCGTTTATCTTCACCAACGAATGTGTTGAAGCGTTTAATATTCTTAAAAAGAAATTAACTGAGGCACCGATCTTAGTTGCCCCCGACTGGGATTTGCCCTTTGAGCTCATGTGTGATGCAAGTGATTACGCAATTGGGGCAGTCTTGGGGCAACGTAAGTCGAAACATTTTCAACCCATACACTATGCGAGTAAGACATTATCTGAGGCCCAACACAATTACACGACTACTGAAAGGAATTATTAGCCGTTGTTTATGCTTTTGAGAAATTCCGACCCTACCTTGTCTTGTCGAAGACCATAGTGTATACCGACCAATCTGCCCTTAAGTATCTTTTGGCAAAGCAAGATGCTAAGCCACGATTACTTCGGTGGGTTCTCCTCCTTCAAGAGTTTGATGTTACTATTCTTGACAAAAAAAGGAGCGGAGAACCTTGCTGCCGATCACCTTTCTAGACTTGAGAATCCCCATCAAAGTGTGCTCGAGAAAAAGGAGATTACGGAAACATTTCCTCTTGAGACACTTGGGATGATTGCTAAGAAAGACCCAAACGCCCCATGGTTTGCCGACTTTGCAAATTACCATGCGGGCAATTTCGTAGTAAAAGGGATGTCGTCCCAACAGAAGAAAAAGTTTTTCAAAGATGTTAAGCATTATTTCCGGGCGATCCCTACTTGTTTAAGATTTGTGCGGATCAAGTAATCCGGCGGTGTGTTCATGGCCAAGAGGCTCTTGATATTCTCAATGCTTGCCATAACGGACCCACTGGTGGCCATCATGGTGCAAGCTACACCGCTAAAAAGGTTTTTGATTCCGGATTCTATTGGCCTACCATATATCGAGATGCTCATGATTTAGTCAAATCTTGTGATTCTTGCCAACGTCAAGGGAAAATTTCACAAAAGGATGAAATGCCACAAAATGGTATTCAAGTTTGTGAGATTTTTGACGTGTGGGGCATCGATTTTATGGGGCCATTTCCATCTTCTAAGGGTAATAAGTATATCCTCGTGGCCGTCGACTACTTGTCTAAATGGGTTGAAGCGAAGACGCTCCCCACCAATGGCCTTAGAGTGGTTGTTAAGTTTCTGAAGAATTTGTTTTCCCGATTCGGAGCACCTCGTGCTATCATCCGTGATCGCGGTACCCATTTTTGTAATGAACAATTTGCTAAAGTTATGGCTAAATATGGAGTTACCCATCGTCTTTCTACAGCGTATCACCCGGCAAGCGGACAAGTTGAGGTCTCCAATCGTGGTTTGAAAAGAATTTTAGAAAGGACCGTAGGAGAAAATCGAGCTTCATGGGGCGATAAGTTAGATGATGCATTATGGGCTTTCCGCACCGCATACAAGACACCCATCGGGTGCACCCCATTTAAGTTGGTGTATGGAAAAGCTTGTCACTTGCCCATCGAGCTTGAACATAAGGCATTCTGGGCCTTGAAACATGCTAACTTTGATCTTAAGACCGCGGGTGATCACCGAAAAGTTCAATTGAATGAATTAAATGAGCTTAGGGATCAGGCTTACGAGAATTCTTTGATTTTCAAAGAGAAGACTAAGAGGATTCATGATGCTAAAATCAAAAACCGCGTTTTCAACGTTGGTGATCAAGTTCTCCTCTTTAACTCTCGTTTGAAGATATTCTCGAGCAAACTCAAAACCCGTTGGTCGGAACCATTCACCGTTGCTCAGGGTTTTCCCGTATGGAACGGTGGAGCTTTCTCTGCCCGATGGCCCAAATTTCAAGGTGAATGGTCATCGTGTGAAACATTATTTTGGAGGGGACATCCCATCTATGGTTGTCCCGGATCTCCAAACTTTCCCTAAGGACAACTGAATTCGGGTATCGAGTCAAGCTAGCGACTCGGTGATCAAAAACGATAGCGCCGTGGGAGGCACCCCATGCTTATCTCTATTTTCTTTCTATTTTCTAATAAGTGGCGAAGGGTCGCCTCTTCGATTTCTCGTGTTTGGTTGTTTGTGATGTTGTGTTTAGGATTTTCCCGATATGAAGACTCTCGTGCTCGAAGTTTGTCATTTTCTCCACTCGAGTTTCATGATCAATGCTGATGGAAATCCGATATCCTAATCTTATCGACTAACGTTTATCTTTTAGCATACTTAATAAACGGCTTTTAGATTTTCGTGATACCCTTGCTTTTAAACATTGAGGACAATGTTTCGTTCTAGTCTGGGGTAGGGTAATCTTCGATTTGATTTGACCGCACTTTTTCGTCGTGTTTCTCTCGCAACCCCGTTTTTCCTTAGAAAATGAAAAAATTGTGCAAAAATGAGAAAATTTTAAAATTTTTAAGCTTTTGTTAAGTCTTTTTGATTGAAAAGTTGGCTAGTCTCTTAGACAAGAAGCTATAAAATGCGAATTCTAGCTCACAAGGCCAAGATTTTGCAAGTTTCTCTGAGAGATTTTAAATATGCATGACTTAATTTCATTTAGACAAAGCATTTGCTAAGTTAATATATGTTTTGACACCTTGTTGACTTTCCGCTGGTGAGAGTAGGAATAGAATTCTGACTTGACCGGGCGTGTTGAGCCCTAGCTTGTTCCCTTAACCATAGATAATCTAAAAGTTATCGGCTAAGCATCCGCGGATCTCATTATTTGGGATTTTAAATTTGCCGAGATCGAGAAATGATAGAGTTACTTATGAGTTTAGATGCTAAGCGTGGAGTAGTTGGTTCTCTTTAGAGCCCATCGAAGGTACTTATGGCTTTTTGTTCCCACAAAATTGTCTCACCCCATATCTGTCTAAATAATTAGAGATGTCGAGTTTTTGGCGATGGTTAGTTCTTTATCTTCTTAAAAGAATCTTTGTTTTAAAAATCGGGTACACATCAAGGATCCGTAATAAATAAATAAATAAGAAATCAGTGATAAGTGATAAAGTAATAAGTAAAGTTATGAGCTGCGGTGTCGAGATCGGACCCTTGGATCTTTAGCCGGGATTGAATTAGGTCTTAGCCTAGCCGGGATTCTCATTTCATGAAGCCTATAGTCTTGGAATTACCCCGTGAAGCTCCGAAGTTCATGGCTCATATAAGCAAAAGTATAAGTGTAAAAAAAAAATAAAAAAAAAATAAATAAAAAAAAAAAAAATGATATATGAAAAATGATGAAAAAATCAAAAGTATAAGTGAATAAAAAATCCTTGATGTGGACCTCATTTTTGGGACAATGGTTCTTGAGGGAAGACGGATAACTAATTATCGACTTAGCTTTATATCTTTATCGGAATAAAAGTTATCGAAACGAGAATTTGAAGAAATTCATTTCTCACAAAAATAAAAAAATCTAGAGGAAAATAGGAAAATGGGAGCAAAAGGTAATTACACAAGTAACTTCCATGGGTAGTGTTAGCATCTAGAGTCATACTTAACAATGATTTCGGTTTTACGCTTAGTTTGGGGACTTGTGAAAAATCAGGGACGATGTATTCTATCCGTATGGTCACTTCACGCTGTGTTGTGTTTCTTACTCCGTGATCCTAACGTGTCGTTTGAAAAATGTTGGAGTTATTAATCGACATGAAATTTCAACAAACCGTCACTCATAATCAGAATGTGCTTAATCGTAATATCTACATGTGAATTGAGAGGTAAACGGGGCGTTTTTAGAATTAAGGCTTTCTTAATCTCTTTGAGGAATCTTTGCTACTTCTTCATAGGTTTAGTAGAAAGAGATTGAAATCCTTGGTTTTAGAAGCGTGAGTTGATTGCATTGTGTGGGGACACGACAATGGTCTCGTCTGGGGTATTTTGGTATGTGCTAAAACACATACCTTTTCTGTATCAAAATAGACCCAAAATAACCAAGAAAGAGCCGTTTATTACTAATATTTGTGGTTTTCTTGAGTTTGTGCATTTGCATGCGGATATGTAAAAACACGCAAAAAGAGCCAAATCAGACGTAAATCCGAGCACGAGAGATTAAGAGAGCTTAATCTGGCCGGAAGGTCGAGATTGTGCATTTTTGAAGATTTTATTCTCTGAGGATGATTTTTAGAAGATATGATCATATTTGAAGAATTGTCAGAATCAGTCCCTGAACTTTGAGCTTTTGGCAAGATTGACCCTTCAAGTTTCAGAATTTTCAAATTTCACCCTTGGATTATTTGAAAAGGACAAGTTTGGCCCTTGAAAGAGATTGTCAGAATTACAGCTATGGTCCCTTGAAATATCAGATTTTACACTTTGGGTCCTTGAAATACACCTTTGATCACTTTACTAGTCCAAAAGCTAATCCAATATATAAACCACGGCCCAACAATAGTCCAAGCCCAAAATCCTAATCCACAAACCCGGTTTACCCGTTGCAATCTTAACTTACGAACCAAACCCTTTAACCCGATTCAAATAATATTAAACAATCCAAGCGCGCCCAAACTTACCTGTCTTCCCCAATCCAAACACACCCGTTTTTACCACATCCAAGCACCCAACCTCGTACTTAGCATCTTGGAAAAAGCTTCTAGAGGCACTGCGACTTGTCGGGATAGAATGCCGCGTGGACAAATGGAGAGCTCTCATTGGACGCGACACCTCAACATGTGAATTGGAGCTCTGTGATTGGAGATGGTGACAATGGAATGATTTGTGGCTGAGGATTGCTTCTAGGCTCTTCCATTCAAGGATCCAAGACCTCTTGAAGGCTATAAATAGGACCTCTAGGCTTCACATTAGAGTGTGCATTATTTTTCCCTTTAAATTCATCAATGTTTGTGTATTTCAGTTTTTAATGTTTTCTTAAAAGTTTTATGTAATCTCAGTTCCGTTTGTAATCTAATTTCAGTTTTAATAAAAGTTTTCAAGTTTCATTTTGATCTTGCATTTCACCATTTAAATACTAAATAACCTGTTTTAAAGATTGTAATAAGCTCATATAAGTTGTCCATAGCTTTTATGAGCTTATTTTGTGCTTACTTGTGGTATTTCAGTCATTTACATTCACAAAAAGGTTCAGTCAACGAAAGTCAACTGGTGCCTCATTTGGTTTAGAAATGGATATGGGTTGATTATGATGATGGATTTGGTTGTTGTTTGGTACTCTTGATTAGAATAGTACTGTTACTCTGCCAAAATTTTGCTAGGTTTCAAGTAAGTTGTGATTCTTTCCATTTTCAAAACTGTCATTATATGCAGTCATGCTTATGGTCATTTTGGTATGTGTTGAATGCTTAAACTGATCTTGTTGTAGTCTTAGGATCTTATTTACTGCTTATTTCACTGTTTGCATAAGTAGGTGTAGGATTAGTAGCTTATTCTGCTTACTAGAACATTTTAAGGAGTGTTTGGATTAGTATTCAAAACTGTGCTAAAGGTTAAAATGTTGGAGTAGATCAGTTGGTTTAGGCTTGTCTTAGTTTATTGCATTCATATCAGTCATCTTATTGCATCCAAACACACAGAAAGTCAACATTAGCTTGAATCTGCTCTCATTCTCAAATCTGTGAAAATCAGTTGCTATAATCCATCATATGGGTGTATAACTTGATAAGTGAGCTTGCATTATTTTCATTTCATCATATTATATCATTTTCAGTTCAACATTTGATCTCAAATCTCAAATAAGTCAAATTTTCAAACTGTTTTCAAAAGTCAACAACATGTCAAAACCTTTTTTGAGATCTTGCAGAACAATGCACAGTGTTCATTCAAGTAGTTAGGGTCTCATACTTGGCACATTTGCTCTTTGCTTGGTGGTCTTGAAGACCACATGCATTTTGTACTTAAGCTTTTCGATAAGCTTGTGAATAAGCTCAAACTTAGGACCTTAATTAATTTGTTGAATAAAATCAGTTAGCATCAAATCTGAGTAAACTGCTTATTTGAGGTTAGGAGTAGCTATAATTAGTTGCTTTAGAGTATTTATAATATAATTTAGTTGCAGCAGTTTGATAACTTTTAGTGCTTGTTTGCTTATTTTCTATTGCTTATTTGGTAACAGTTTGTACTCTGACCCTCATATCTCACACATAATCTTATGATTTATTATTTTCATAGATTTAGATTAATATTTTAGAATTTTCCTGAGTTTTTCATAATTTTTAGTCCTTTGTTTGCTATTTTTCTCAATTTTAAATAGTTTTTAATCACTTTTAAATAGCTTTTATTGCAAATAATTAAGAAAAAGTTCCAAAAATAATTTTTCAATTTTCCCAGTTTAAGAAAATATAAAAAGCATAAAAAATATTTTTCCCTATTTTTTCCCTTTTATTTGGTATTTTCACAATTTAAATTAGATTTAAATAGTTTTAAATTAGTAGAAAATAGATAAATAATCAAAAAACTATAAAATAGTTTTGAAAATTCTCTTATGGTATTTTAGATTTTATAAAAATAGTTTCATATTTTTCCCTTTGATTTTCATAATTTTTAGTATTTTAAATTAGTTTTAATAGTTAAAATTTAGTTTTTAATTCTAATAAAATCAGAAAAAATCCAAAAAAAATAGTTTTATTTCTAAATAGTTTTCACCTTGCATTTCTAGAGTAAAAGTAATTTTAGGCATTTTTAGGATATAATTTAGACGTAGTTGCCTTTTATTTACGTTTTATTAATTACGTTTTAGTTAAATTTGCATTAGGATTTCACGTAAAATAGATTCCCTTAATTACTTTACCTATTCCGTAGTTTAATAAAATCAAAATCAAACAAATCAAAACATCGAGCATTAAATTCCAAACCAAAAACGGCGTTGGCAATTCCGCCTCGTTGGGAAGCGATTGGGTTGACTAATCCGTATCAACGTGATCAACACGGGATTTGGTTTGATATTCTTTTTCCTAAAGGAGTTTTGAATCTATCTTCGTGATTATTTTTGATATCGATATTGAGGTTTTATCCGTACACACATACCCTTAAGCCTTCATTATCAGCGAATCAGTGTCTGAACTGTTTTAAGTTTCTTACGGTTAGTCATTCACAAGTGGCTAGCTTGTGTGAGATAACTTGACGGTTTGGCATTCTTTGTGAATCATGTTACACACTATCCATGATCTTAAAGCAGAGGTGGTGAAACTTAAGAAAGATAGGGATAGTAACACAGTATTAACTGCACCCAAAGAGATTCAAAATGACTCTAGAACATCGAATGACAAACCACAATAAACTAATGTGTTTCCCCTCTTTGAAACAGGAATAGTTTCCTCTTTTTCCCAAGCAGCAGCCATAGCCTAGGAGCAATAAAAGGAAGAATAGGAAGTTTACAACGTAAGAAAAGAACAATAAGAATCTTTGAAGTAGAAGAACACCCTAGTACTTTGAATAAAACTCAATTTGCACCGCTTTAGATATTGCGTCGACAAATGTAATGGAAAAAGTGATGTAACGAATGCTTGAACAACTTTAAGTACTTTTGATGTTAAGTCAGAAGCTTCTTGTGTTTATATGTCGTAAAAGTATGCTTTTCGATTGTCATGATAAATGTGTTTCTAAAACTATCTTGTCTGGTTCACGGAATCCTAAGAAAGGAATACCACTAGGCCCACTAAAGCTTCTAAGTCTGTGGCAGGTAACCGCTCTTTAGATTCTAAGAAAAGCATTGATGTCCCAATAGCCTCATTATCACCTCCAAGGAACGTAGTACCACCTAGTTCATTCACTAAGACTAAAGCAAGACTAGTTGGAGATGGCAGAAATGGTTACATAATACACTAGGATTTAAATGGATACCCAAAATCACTGATATGTGTGTTTCTACTTTATAAGCTGCCGGAACCCTAACTCTTCGGGTTCCACATCTACTTCTATTCCATCTTGTCGATCATGTGTTATGCGCGGTGATACAGATCATCCGTGGTTGTTGATAGCGGATGTGTTCCGACACATGAAGTGACAATCTCTTGTTATCAAACTTTATTGAAAAGTTCATTGGCACTGTCGGTCGGGGAATGATCACTTGCGACTATCATGGGCTCTGGAGATTACATCAATGGCAACATCGAAATTAGAGGGTTTATTATGTGGAAGGTCACCGATCCCAATCTCTTCTCAGTAGGTCGGTTCGTGATGGAGATTTGGAAGTTGCTTTGGGGATAAAACTTGTTTCATTCGTGATCTACAAGGAAACGATCTTATGTGCGGCACCCGAACTCAAGTTTATCACCAATCTCAATGCAGACATGATTGCTTCATCTCCCATCTATCTACTTTCAAAGACAACATCTACAAAATCTTGGCTATGCACCGAGGCGTCTCTCACATTTAAACTTTCTAACCATAACCAACCTTGCTCATAAAACTTGTTGAAGGTCTCGAGAGATGCGTTATTCTAAAGATCACCTTTGCTCAGCTTGTGAACAAGGAAAAAGCACTCGTGCTATTTTTCCTTGAAAGGTGTTTCACACTCCGGCATGTGCTTCATCTTCTTCACATGGATTTGTGTGGCCGATCTTTGCGTCGCAGACGATTAATGGCGCTACATCTTGGTAATTGTAGATGACTACTCCAGATGGATTGGGTTTTATTTTCTTGATAAAGATCAAGCTCACAGATGATCATCACCTTTCTCCGCGAATTCAAGTTGACTCTGGAATCTTTGTCGAGACAAATTGAATAGACAAGGCTGAATTTGTAAATAAAACTCTTCGTGAATATTAAGAGAAAGTGGGAATTAGTCAAACATCAATTGCACGCACAGCAGAACAAAACGGAGTTGTTGAAAACGCAACCGTACGTTAATTAAGCTGCGAACAATGTTAATCAATGCTAAACTTCCAGATTACTTGTGGGCTGAAGCCGTCTCAACTGCATGCTACACTCAGAATCTCTCAATGATCACAAAACGCCACAACAAAACACCTTTTGAACTTATCCACAACCGAAAACCGAATCTCAAACACTTTCATGTATTTGGATCCCTTTGCTACCCGACTAATGATCGTGATGACTTTGGAAAGCTCAAATGTTAGGAATTAGAAATTCCAGGTATTAAAGTGTCGGTCACCTCAAGTATATGTAATCGTTAGAAAGTTCGTAGTCATAGTAATATTAAGTTAAGTAGTATTTAGTTAGGTAACACCGTGGAGGAGATGAGACGGTCTTTACCCTTGTATGCCTAATCCACGGCCGATGTGTGGCGTTTTATGGATGACTATAAATACTCTCACCTCCAAGGTAGAGTTGGAGCTCATAATAATATCTTTCACTTTCTCTCACTAAGTTCCCTAAACCTCTAACTTTCTCTCTCTAGAATTCCATCTATATGCTACCTTGTGTTAATGTTATGATGTGTATGTGATAAGTTATATCTTACAATTGGTATCAAGAGCCATGGTTAGATCATATCTTACACATCTTTGGATTTCTAGTGGTTTTTAGGTGGTTTTTGAGTTTGAAAAAGTTTAGTGGTTTTGGCATCATTTGATTGATTTCTAGTGTTAAAGTTTCGATTTTGGTTGTACTTTTATGTTTAGAATCATCAAAAGTGTTTAGGTTTTCATTTGGTAAGCTTGAATCATCTTGGTTGGGTTGTTTTTGGATTGAAAAGTGAGGTTTATATGGTTTTTCAAGCTAGCGACTTAGCTCACGGAATAGTTTCTTGTTAGCGACTTGCTTCACATTTTTGTAGCGACTACATGTTGGAACTAGCGAGTTAGATCTAGCGAGTTAAAGTACAAGTAGTGGATTCTCACTACGGGTAGCGACTTGTGGTAGCGACTTGGTCAGTAGCGAGTTGCTCTTTGGCGACTTGTGTCTCTAGCGACTTGTGTGGCGAATGGCTGCAAAATTTGGTTAGCGACAGTGCATGTAGTTACTACTTAGCGACTTGCTTTTCGTTACTTGACTTGGGACTCTAGCGACTTAGGGGTGTAGCGAATTAGGGTTAGCGACTTAGTGCATAATTCTAGCGACTTGGTACTAATTTCTAGCGACTTAGTGCATTATCTTCTGGCGATTTAGTATTTTATCATCTAGAGTCTTGAGTGATTGTTTTACGGTTTTCTCTTGATTCATAAAATCCGTGAAAGAATCCATTTCTCGGTTTAATCATAGAGCTATAAAATCCCGTATAATCTGTTAACATGTCTACCAACGTTCCATGTTTATCTCCATTTGCGAAGATGTTCAAGCGGTAGGTCAGATACTCGATCCACCCATGCTTGTACAGAATGACCTACGACTCTTGGGCTCAGCGAATTAGACTGTATTGCCTTGGAAAGGAAAATGGTGTCAACATTCTCAAATCCATTGATGAAGGACCATATCGAGTTGAGGCGACTAGAGACATACTTGATACTAATGCAGATGGTACTCCTTTTACGGAATTGGAGGCCTAAGATGTATGATGAGCTTGATGATAAGGATAAAAGAGATTTGATGCAGATATCAGGGCTTCAAACATTGTTCTTCAAGGTCTTCTTAAAGACATCTACAAGGCGATCAATCATAACACAGATGCTAAGGCGGGTTTGGGACAATGTTAAGATGCTTCTAGGGTTAATTAACTATGGAAGAGAGAATCCCAACTCTATGGCCAATTTGAGCATTTCAAGATGAAACCGGATGAGAGTGTATGAGTACTATGTGAGATTTCATAAGTTAGTTAATGACATGAGGAACATCGGAATGACTATGCCTAACATTCGAGTTGAACTCAAAATTTGTGAACAACATGAATCGAATGGCACAAGTTTGTTACATTTGTGAAGCTCACTAAAGGATTGAAGAATACAAACTATGAACAACTATGCCTTCCTCCCAGAATGAGAGACATGCTATGTTTGAAAAATTAATTCTCAATCAGTTCAAAACCAACAAGGGAGAGACAAGCTGTCCTAAGACTCCTACAGCTTATACTCAAACATCGAGATCATCACAACAGCATCACAAGTCATACCCTTGGGTAATGGTAATCACAAACTCATTCCTGATCCTATGTACAAACAAGCCGATGCTGATACTCACGTGGGTAGCTTCATTAATCAACTAGCTCTTCTCATCAGTCAAAATATGAATACTCTCCCACAAACCAACAACAACCTCAGAACTGCATCTAACCCACACAATCAAGCCACTATTAAAGATGGAAGGATCGTGGTGCAACCAGTACAGGAAAGACAGTATGATCAGGGACGAGGTGGAGCTGAGAGGTTATGTTGGAAACCGAATCGAGGAAGGGTAACCAAGGTCAAACTAAGCTCATCAAATGTTATAACTGTGGTGGAGAGGGACACATTGCAAGGAACTGGACATCTCCAAAGCCCACAGAACGCTGATACTCAGAGAGAAGATGCCTGCTGGCTCAAGCTCGTGACAATGGTGCTACTGAATGAAAGAGGAATTGCTATTTCTTCGAGGGCAATGCCAAGACCTATGATGTGATGTGGATGAGCGTTCTATTCAGAGATAGGTCACAATCATCGTAATGCCTTTCAAGTCACGACCGTGATGCATACGACTGATGTGATGATGGACCTACATGACACACAATTTTTATGGCTAGCATTTCTCCAATGGTTCTCCCAAGTCTCCTCTTCATCAATAGCGGGCCATCCCATGACAAGCTCATCTCTGAGGTATTAAAACTATACGATGATGTCGATGTGCACCAGATTCATGACAAAGTACAATCAACTCAAACTATTGAATCAAATATTGAAAATATGGGTAATATCAATATTGTCCCATATGATCAAATATGTGAAACAA
>OU343224.1:220685140-220808908 GCA_910596185.1 Chrysanthemum makinoi
ATCAACATCAAAACTCACCCGCTATTTTAAGATTGATAACTTTCAAATCAGTTTCTCATCTTTCTAAAAACACACTTAAATTGGACAAATTAAACAATTTTAGGAAATTGTTTCTAATCATTTGATCTGAAATGAGACAAAAAATAACTTTTCAATTCTTGTGATTTTAAAAATTTTTCAAATTTTACCTCGAGCTTAAATCGATCACTAGGATCATTGTTATTACTAAACACCAAAGGTCTTGAGTGTTATCCTTGGACATCCATTTGGTAGTCATCTTGTCCCGTCTCCTTTCATGGAAGCAATCATTTGCTACTAACAACTTATACCTTTGATCATTTCAAGTACTCTTTCATCTTAAAACACTTGGGAGAGGCTGGGAAACACTCCAAAATAGATAGGCTTTAGCTTCCTGAGAAAACCTCATTCCAAACACATCAAGCTGAGAGTGAGGATCCTAAGTTGGCCTAAGTAGGATCCCTCCAGGAGAGGCAGAGTGGGATCGGAGTGACAGTTTATGTTAAACATTGCTAAAACGATCATTTCAACTCATCTTCCTAGCAAACACTCCATCTCATCTTAAATGAGTTCCTAGATCGATGAAACTTCTGTGACTTCGACCTTGTGCATGTTAATCATCACATTCCAAGCATTAGTGGATTGTAATGTCAAATGCAATTTGCAGTTCTTCCCTTTATAAGCCATATTGCTAAAACACTTTAGTCATCAAACACAAAACACAATTATCAACAATTGCAACCATTCCCTAGTCATTTCATGGAGAAAAGCTCTAGTGCTAACTCATCCACTCAAGAACCACCCAAGAAACTTGCTAGAATCATACACGAAGTTTCATCAACCAATCACATCTCGGTTAAGTCCACTGATGCTAGGATTTCCCTACACCCAAGGAAATCAATCAAACTAATCCCCAAGAAGAGTGTTCCCACTAGGATTTCATCACTAAACTCTCACTATACCAAACATACCTCCAACAACCTCAACCAACAATCATTAAGGCCTAGAGCCACCTCACAATCATCTCCACATTCTCACAATGTAGAAAATTTACCTTCTTGGCCATCTCACCTTTCACCATTACCAACAAATTTACTTGGAAAGATTGAGCAACAAAATCAAAGTGTTGAATCAAAACTTGCTCTAATAGCAAATTCTCTCATTCCACCCAATAGTCCATTTTGGATTATGAGAAGACATCAAAGGCAACCACCCGACCACATGGAAGTTGATGCTTCTTTACCTCCACCCTCAAACATTGTAGAGCCATCACTTAATGAGCCTCCACCAATTCCTCCTTCATTTGAAGATCCTCAATCCACTTCACTTGAACTTCCACTTCAAGAAATTCAAAACCATGACAAGGATTGCTATCATTGTAAACATGTTGAAAGATTGATACATGAACTACATGAAGAGCAACGTTTCATGTTTCATCACCTCCTCGAACGTTTCGAAGAGGTCAACAAGCCTAAGCTACAATGAGCATCATAGTCACAAGCTCAAACTTAGAATGTTTAGGAAAACTTATCTCATCCTTGATCATCATTAAGCATTTAGTTGAATTTAGAGTTTGGGTAACTCATTAGCATTAATAGCACTTATATAGCTAGTTCATTCTCTTAGTTTTAGAGATTTGGTTAATCATCTCTTGTTTTTATTGAATGAATATCTATATGTCATAGTTGTTATGTGCTTCATGCGTTGTGCTTGATATACTACTTCACCTATTCGATGCTAGCATTGAGTGAAACACTCATTGTCGAAGAAACTGCCAATGACGGCGAGTACCAATCCCTCAAAATACCTAGACGGATCCCTCCAAGAAGGGAACCGTGGGATCCGTGGTACAGAAGCACAAATTTCTACTAACCTTAGTTTTATTTGCAGGAAATTATGCACTTTACTCTTGTGTTCTAACATTTACTTTGTAGATTTTCAAAATAACACATGAAGATTTTTGACACCATAAAGCTAGGGGGAGCTTTGTGTCAAACGATATTGCAAAAACATTTTCAACCTAATCCAATTTTGGATTATACTTCTTGATACCCCATTGCATCTTTGCAATCTTCAAGGGGGAGCACGTTCTCGTCACTTAGACGAACCATTTGCAACAATATTTGCAAACACAATTAGTTTATTTTATGCTATGTCCTTAGCGCCTCTCGAAGGGATGGACTCGTCAAAGGGGAGTTAAGACGAGTACCATTTCCGTCACTTTCTCTCTTTACATTTTTCTTTTACATATTTTTCTTATAAAAATTGTGTTAGTTTCTTTTAACACTTTTTGTTTCGACAAAAAGGGGGAGAAGAAAGTAAAAACTACAAATTCCAACTTTTACGAATTTTAGTTTTTCTTAAAATAATTTTATGTTTTGTTATCAACAAAAAGGGGGAGATTGTTAATACAAATAAGCCGTAAAAACGTTTATTTATATTTTACGATCTTCTAATGTTTTGTCGATAACAAACGTAAAATCATTTTAACGAAACAAATAGAATACGTAAATACTTTGAGTTAATAGTTCCCTAACACATTTACGTTTTCACATAAAACACTAAAACAAGTATAAGTGATTTTATGATTTAGATACATATGTACAACAACTAGTGTTTACATATTGGGTTAGCATATACTTAGACTAAGTATACTAAAATGGGTAAAAACAAGTATATACTAAATGGGTAAAAACTAGCAAATGGTATTGACCCATAACCCATGGTTTTATATATACCACTTAACCAAGTTCATTGTATCTTGAAAGAAAACCATGGATCAACCCATAACCCATGACCCATGACCCATAACCAAAAATACCCATTGGCAAAGAGGAGCGTTCCACGGATCCCTAGCTTTGTGCTAGCCGGATCCCAGGTGGAAGGGATCCGTGGGATCAGAACAGAGAGAATTTTCTCTATAAATAGAGAGCCATTTCTTCCTTTCTACTTATCACTTTACACACATACTTCCCCAAGTATTCTAACCCTCTAACCTCAGATCTAAGTGATCTATGTAGTTTGTCTTTTGTTTTTGTGTGATTTTCTAGGTTCCTCTTAAAGGAAAGATCACCACTTCTTGAAGACGAGCAAGCTCAAGTCCATAAGTTGCCATGCTTCGTCATCATCAAGACAACTAAGGTTCTCTTGTTGATAGTTCTTCCTTTCTCCATAGATGTTGAGATGAAGGCATTAGTGAAGAATGCTGAAAGTGTCAAGATGAAAGCATTAGTGAAAGATGCTCTTCATCCGTGTCAAAGCATTAGTGAATAATGCTAAAGGTGTCAAGACGAAGGCATTAGTGAAGGGTGCCAAGCATTGAGTCAAAGGCATTAGTGAAGGATGCTGAAGAATCAAATCAAGTCGCATTTGGAAAGAATGCCTAGGTCGTTTAATCGATGAGGTGCATCGTTATACATATAAGTATTTGTTTATTTCCAAGGATGGTGATATCCTTGATGATGGTGTAACAAGGAGTTGATCTCCTTGATATTAGGTGTTGTGTTGTGAAGGGTAGTAGTTCCTCTATAGTAATGGAACTAGGTGCTTAGCCTAGTACCTAATAAAGGGTAGGCGACGTTGTGATAGGATTAGTTCTCCTTGGTGTGAAAGAACTCGGTGGTTAGCCTAGCACCGTATAAAGGGTAGGCGATGTTGTGTTAGGTGTGGTTCGCCTTGGTGTGAAATAACTCGGTATTTAGCTTTGTACCTGAAAAAGGTTAAGCGACGTTGTGAAGGCTTCTCCGCCATAAGGAGTTGGTGTAGTGCTTACGAACTCTCGAGTAGGTGACTTGGGGAGTGGAGTAGGGAAAGGAAGGTGTCCTTGTAGCCGAACCACTATAAATAACTTGTGTCGTGGTGATGTGCTTCTTACTCTTTATCTTTCATTATACGCTTATATATCTATCTATCAACGTCCAACATAAACAACCAAATAGATTGACATAAGTCGATCTAAATAATTAAAAGAAAGTTTTTAATTGGTAAAACTATTCAACCCCCCTTCTAGTTTTCCACATTTTTTGTCATGAAAAAGGCCATTGGAAGAGAGATTGTCCAAAGTTGAAAACCAAGGACAATCATTACAAAGGGAAAGTTGTAGCAGAGGCGAGTGTCACCAAGTGTGATGATGAAGAATCAGATCTCTCACTTGCAACATCGTCAACAAAGAATGCTTCTGATGTATGGCTATTAGATTCCGCGTGTAGCCATCATATTACACCACATCGAGAGTGGTTTAGTAATTTTGAAGAACATGAGGAAATTGTTTATACGACCGAAAAAACTCCCCTCACTAGTCATGGGATTGGTTCCGCTCGATTAGAATGAAGATGGAACAATTGTGAACTTGAAAGGTGTTCGTTATTCGCCAAAGTTGAAAAAGATTCTCATTTCTGTCGGTACCTTAGAATCTAAAGGATTCGAAGTAAGAGCAAAGGATAAGGTTATGAAGATCATCTCTGGCGTACTTGTAGTAATGAAGGGTATTCGTAAAATAAACAACACATATCACTACAAGGGTAGAACGGTTGTTGAGAGCTATGTTGGTACCGCTACCGATGGTGATAGAAATTCGAAGTGTTGAAACTATGGCATATGCGCTTAGGACATGCAGGAGAGAAATCCTTGAATTTGCTCATAAAGGAAGGATTATTGAAAGGAGTAAGTTCTTGTAAGTTGGATCTCTGTGAGCATTGCATCAACGGGAAGACAACAAGGGTGAAATTTGGGACAGCTATCCACAAGACACAAGGTATCTTGGATTATGTCCACTCTGACGTATGGGGTCCCTCAAAGACAAGCTCTTTAGGAAGGAAACACTACTATGTGACCTTTGTTGATGACTTTTCTCGAAGAGTTTGGGTGTACACGTTGAAGACAAAATATGAAGTGCTAGGAGTGTTCATCAATTGGAAAAAGATGATGGAGACTCAAACGTGCAGAAAGATCAAACATCTCCTAAAAGATAACGGCGGAGAGTATAAAAATGATCAGTTCACAAAATTTTGTGAAGACGAAGGCATTGTCAGACACTTCACTGTCATGCATACACCACAACAGAACGGGTGGCAGAGCATGAACCTAACTTTGCTGGAGAAAGTTCTGTATGTTATCCAATGCCGGGTTGGGTAAAGAATTTTGGGTGAAGGCGTGACTTATGCGTGTCACCTCGTTAATCATTTGCCATCTACTGCTATTGATGGGAAAACACCATTTGAGAAATGGTATGGAAAACCTGCTACAAATTATGATTCCTTGCATGTGTTTGGTTCCGCTGCATATTATCATGTGAAGGAATCAAAGTTGGATCCCAGAGCAAAGAAAGCATTATTCATGGGGATTACCTCTGGAATCAAAGGCTATCGTCTATGGTGTCCAGAGACGAAGAAGACGATCTTTAGCAGGGATGTCACCTTTAATGAATCTACCATGTTGAAGAAGGTGAATGCTAAGCAGTTAGATGGAACTCCCAAAAAGGTGGAGTTTGAAAGAACAATTGTACCAGATGATAGAGAAACAATTGATGATTCTCCTGTGGTAGAAGGATATTTTGAAGGAGGAGGTTCAAGCCGGCAAAAAGAACCTCCACAACAATATGAATCAATTACTACCAAGACACTTGAAAGAAACACTAAAAGGCCCTGCTCGCCTTAATGATATGGTGGCTTGTGCATCTTCAATTGCGGTGATGATGTTCCTTCTACTTACTCGAAGCGGTTCAAGACTCGAGAGCAGAGAAGTGGAGGATTGCCATGAGCGAGGAAATGCGCTCTTGAAAGAATCGGAACATGGAGTTAACCAACCTCCCAAAAGGGAAGAAGGAAATTGGATGCAAATGAGTGTATGCAAAGAAAGAAGGATTTCCTAGCCAAGATAATGTTCGCTACAAAGCAAGATTGGTAGCTAAAGGCTACGCTCGAGAAAAAGGAATTGATTATAATGAAGTTTTTCTCTCGGTGGTAAAGCATTCCTCTATTAGCATTTTGTTGGCTTTGGTAGCACAGTTGGATTTGGAACTATTTCAGATGGATGTGAAGACTGCATTTCTACATGGAGACTTGGAAGAGGAAATCTATATGGTTCAGCCAGAAGGATTCAAAGTTGCCGGAAAAGAGCATGAAGTATGTAAGCTTCATAAATCGCGTTGAAGATTGAAGCAATCCCAAGGCAAGTGGTACAAATGATTTGATAAGTTCATGATGGAGTCGAAGTACACAAGAAGCAAATATGACCATTGTGTCTATTTGAAAAAGCTACAAGATGGGTCCTTCGTATATCTTCTTCTATATGTAGATGATATGTTGATAGCTTCTCAAAGTCTAGACGAGATTGAAAAGTTAAAGACTCGGTTGAAAAGCGAATTTGAAATGAAGGATCTCGGTGAAGCAAAGATAATTCTCGGCATGGAGATAGTCAGAGACAGAGAGTTGAGGAACCTCTGTTTGACTCAGAAACAATATCTGAGAAGGATTCTAAAGCGTTTTAGGTTTGACAAGCAAACAAAACGAGTTAGTACTCCACTCGCTTCTCAATTTAAGATCAGTGCTGCTATGTCACCGAAAAATGATGTAGAGAGGGCGTATATGGAGAATGTGCCTTATGCAAATGCTGTTGGTAGCTTAATGTATGCTATGATATGTACTTGACCAGATATTAGTCATGTTGTTGGGATGGTGAGCAGGTATATGCATAACCCTGGAAAAGGACATTGGCAAGCTGTGAAATGGATATTACGGTACATCCATAACACGGTCGATGTAAGGTTAGTATTTGAGCATGGAAGTAGTCAGTGGGTAGCGGGATATTGCGATTCGACTATCTGGAGATTTAGACAAGCGAAGATCTACTACAGGCTATGTTTTTACTCGCAAAGCTCCAATAGTGGTGGAAGTTAACCTTACAGTCAACTACTGCTTTGTCAACTACGGAAACAGAGTATATGGCGATTACAGAGGCTATAAAGGAGGCAATTTGGCTTTAAGGGTTGCTCGGTGAACTTGGAATCAATCATAAATTTGTCACGATGCATTCAGACAGTCAGAGTGCAATTCACTTAGCGAAGAATCAAGTTTATCACGCAAGGACGAAGCACATTGGTGTTCGGTATCATTTCATCTGAGATCCGGAAGAAGGTGGAGTCAGAATCCAGAAGATCCTTACTTCTAAGAATCCCGCAGATTTGCTGATTAAAGTATTAGTTGGGATCAAGTTCAATTATTGTTTGGACTTGATCAATGTTGTGAAAAGTTGAACAACGGTTTGGAACTCCACCAACGATGGTTGACGACAAGATTGAAGAATTGATATTCGCCAAGGTGGAGATTTGTTGTATATGGCTCATTTGTTGGATTCAATGAATGCAAGCAAGTGGGCAAATTGAAGGCATAAATAATTGGCAAGTTGAGTTCTACAAGTTGTGCAACTTGCTTATCCTTTCTACATGCATGAACTAGCATGGATATGGAGCTTATAAATAGCTCATTAGTCTTTTGTTTTCAAGCACACCAAAAACACACACAAGCAATCTTCTGTAACTGTCTTTCTTCCTTTCTTTATTGTAGTAGTATATGTTTCAATAGTTTGAGAAATATATAATTTGTTGGTGTTACATTCTCTTGTTTAGTTTGATATTGTCTAATTTTCAATAAGCTAATATGGGGTATAGTTGTCGTGTTGAAACATTCACGCCATTTACCTAGTCGGTGGGATATTATCGCGGTTATTCTACAACAATCTTATGATATTTATGGAATTGATGGAAAAAGATGCTTTTAGATGCTATTTAATGATTTAGACTAATTATTAGTCGATATTATTTAATATATGGGCTTAGCCCATTAGTTAAAAAAGGAAAATGGCGCAATCACCTCCTCCAATCCTAAATTTTTGCAATTGTAATTGACCAAGTTTTCTTTTCTAAACTGGTTGTAGGGGGCTTTGGCATGATTTTTATTATCATGTATTTATATAGAATAATATTGTCTTAAAATGTAAGCAGGTTCTACTTAAAAAAGATGAGAATAAAGTTTGAAGTTGCATTTGCAACTTAAATTTTTTGAAAAAGTAATAGACAGATAAGTAATTTTAGCCTTCTTCACAAGATAACAAAATAGTGTAACATAAAGCAATAAAATAAAGAAGGAAATTTGTAATCGTCTAATGCAACTGTTATCAAGGTACACTTTTTGACCTAGTTATTCTCGTGGTGAAGACATTTTGCAAAAAATGTAAATTTAGAGATGCAAGAAAATAATCGCGTGGTGAGTTTTAGTGGAGATGTAGGCACATGCATCAGACATTGGCTATGTATGGCGACATGTAACAAGATGCTAAGATAGTTGATAGCAGTGAAGCGGTAACCGAAGCTTGATAGCGATTAGCAATAGCAGTTTGTTTAAAAAAGGTGTTTTATAACGTAATGGTAGTTGTAATTATAAAGTGTAAAATTACGAAAAAGGACATATGCACATTGCCATAAAAAAGTGATTAAACAAATAATAAAGTTATTATTAAGAATGTACTCATCACTTTTACATGCTTGACATTACATAAACAACATGATACGGTAGTTATAATTATCGGCAACGTGCATTCCATATTAATGTGGCAATATCATTAAGATCTTGTTTCATCTCATTAGATGTTCCACTAGAAATACATTCATTATTTGGAACCGAGCTACGAACATCACGATTCACGAAGTTAATCACATCACATGTAATTTGGATGTTGTTCAAACGTAGTAAACACCATGTCTTTCATATCATTATTACGAATGTAGTTATGCAAAGCAAACGCGGCGATAATCCGATCATGCTAAGTTCCACGCTATATTTAGGCATTCTCGACATTTTCATCGTTTTTCAAAATTCCAAATGATCTCTTAATTTCGTAGAGACGAATAAGACATGCTGAAAGCCTCTTGCGTGTTCTTAGGCGGCTCGTTTTCAAATTGCGATTTATGATATCTTGTCTTTGGCTATGGAACCAAATATCCATTTCTATCCGGATATCCTTTATCAACTACAGTAAATAATATTTACCTGGTCTAACTAAAAAAATAAGTCGCTTGTAATTTATCAAGAATAAAGAGTTAAACGTTGGAAAAGAATTATATCGTGCTTAAACTATTTCATGTGAATGTGTAACCATTAAATGGTTAATAACTAAGTAAATGGGAACAACAAGAGCACTTTATTCCCTTTGTAGACATGGAAATGATGAATGTAACAAGTTTATATCCACGTGTGGTAGTACGTCCTTGTTAAATTCAAACACATTCAATACTGTGTTTTAACATATCGCCCTTTGTTTATTACACAAGTTTCCTCTTATTAGATTATTTTGTGAAATTGTTTATGTTACACAAAGTAGCAATGCTGAAGCTTTTGCACTATATATTGATGAAGACCCTGCCTCTTGCTCTTTTGAACAAGGTATTGCATATAAATAAATAGACAACATAAAGCGTAAATGTTCATTTGTTACGTCTGGAAGTGGCGGCTTTGACCAATTAGCTAACATCTCAATATATTTGTGCCGAGTTTTATTTCAAGAGTCATACTAGAAATTTAGCTAAATAGGAAAGTCTTCCTCTTAGTCTATTTGTAAGGCATACAAAACTTCTAAAACGTTTAGTTCTGAAGATTATTTTTGTGATGAAGATTTTTTATAATCGTATATATTAATACATTTTTCTAGAATTGTTTTTTCACAAACATACGTGGGGTCAACCCAACTGACCCATTTAGACAACACTAGCATAGTCCTTTTCGGCGTTATACCCAATTAAACCAAACCAATTTCTTGATCGTGCAGCTACTCAAAACTCTTTTGAAATTTGTGAGACTCTTCCAAAAATGCCATGAGAAGAACTGCGAGCGGGCTGTACGAGTGATGAAAACTTCTAATAGGGTATTAAAATTATCGAATTCTTCGAAGAATCTTAAAAATTAACTAAGAATTGCACAAAATTATGTGGGATAGCCCCAAAGATTGCAGTACTTCATTCTTTTGTTTTTTGTTAAAAAAAATGGCGTAAAATCTTACTACGTATAGTATAACGTGCATGAATATATATAAAAATATTCTAATGATCAGTGGATATTATTCATATTTGGGCTAGAAAGATCAGAATCTCCAATTTCATCAAATTCCTAATAATCAAACAGCATACTAATTATCCGATCAACTAGTTGAATACCTTCTGCCAAATTTCGCTGCTCGAGTTCTATTCCAGGATCTACATCTTCACCATCCATATCTTGGCCGTCCGTGAGTTCCTCCTCTATGTTTTCATCAACAATTTCATGAAAATCATACTGCATACTAATCATCTGATCATCTGGTTGAATACCGTCTGCCAAATTTCGACGCGCGAGTTCTAGTCCAGGATCTATATCTTCACCATCCATATCTTGGCCGTCCGTGATTTCCTCCTCTATATCTACATCATCAATTTCATGAAAATCAAACTGCATACTAATCATCTGATCATCTGGCTGGATATCTTCTGCCAAATTTCGACACGCGAGTTCTAGTCCACTACTAGAAAAAGTACCAATAGCAACTAAAAATTTGCAACAACCAGCAAGTCGTTGCTAAATTCACACATTAGCAACGAATATAGCAAGAATCATTCAGCAAAAGTGAGTAATCTTGATTAGCAACGAATTTTAGTTGCTAAATTCGTTCTATCTTCTCAATATTTGGGGAACATTCCCTCTCATTTTTAGCAACGACTTTCTCCAAAATTTTCGTTGCAAAAAAATTAGCAACGAAGTTTTAATGCCAATCAAACATCACTTATTAGCAACGAAATTAAAAATATAGCTAAAACATTTATTGCAAAAATTATTGGCAAAATTTGAACATTTTCTTGCTAAATATATTTATGCATTTATTCGCATCGCAAGTGTTTGACTTGCGTAAAAAACTAAACTTTTCGGTGACTTGACTTGTGACGGAATGAGGTGAAATTTTAGATTTTGACTCCAAAAGCATAATTGTAGATATCTCTCTCTGTTCATGGCTTCTTCAAACATCAAAAGGGGAGTTCGTATGAAAGAATTATGAGCAAAATGATGTAACTGTGTCAACACTCATATGATATGTTATCATTAATTCTTCATTTGTTATTCGTTTCTTCACTTGATTTTTTTCTCGATCCATCTTTTATCAACTTTTAATCATTTAATCATCATTCCTCGAGCATTTATCACACGCTACCTCCAATGGAGCTATAATCTTAAAGTTTTATCTAAATTCGTTCAACATGCAGTAATTGAGGGAAAATAGTGATCTTGAGTTTGTTAACCTATGTTAAGGAACCCTAAGTCACGAATGAATACTGGAGAGGTAGGAGGTGATAGATTTCGTGATATGGTTGATAACGCTTAAAATGAACATGTTTTTAGTAGCGTTATTGTTGGTTTTGTGCATGACAATCGGCTTATATTTACTATAATCGCTTTGCAAAAAGTGCAAAAGATGCATCTGTGTATGTATATGTAGCCAGGTATCACAAAATGATGAAGAAATGAAGTTTTTATGCACGTTTGGAGAATTCCCAAGGAAGGAGGTCGAGCAAGGAAGCTTTTGGACTCAATGGTTAGGAAGCGCAATGATTTCTAAGTATCTACAAAGAAGGAAAGATCAAGTTTCGTATTGGAAATCATCAGCGAGAACAAAGAAAGAGGTGCAAATCAAGAAAGTCAACAAAAGTCAAAGCTGAGGTATCCAACCGTTCGGTTGGAGCCCGCATGACCGATTCGGTTGGCGATGGTCAAAACGCAACCGATCCGGTTGCATCGTAACCGGTTCGGTTGCATGGACTAGAGTTACACAAAAACGCATTTAATGTTGCCTTAACTCCCCATAATCATTGGAGGCCGATCATTTCTTGTTATTAACTTGTTGGGAACGTTTTTGGCGGCTTTGTAAAGTCTCTTTGGCTATATATTGAACCTAGACTTAGTATTCTAGGTGTGACACAACCCAAAGTGTGATAGTTTACACCAAAACTATTACCAACCATTTTATTCATCCCAAAAGTTTAGTATTCACCGTAAAACGTCCGGGAGGTTGGAGAAGCAATTCTCATCCATTGTTGTGGTTATTCGGAGTTATACGGTTAAGCTAGGTGATTGGAGGCGTGTGGTTGCTATAAGCCACGATTTCTAGTTCTTGTAATCGCAAAAGTTTACGTATTCTATGAACTTTGTTATGGGTTTCTATTCTCTCGAGTTATTGGAATTACTTTGTTATTTATTGTGTTTTGTTATTATAATCATGGAGTAGTTTTTGAATATACTTGTGTGTAAGGATGTAGGAAATCATACTAGTGTTCTCATATGTGATGCATGTATATATGATCTTGTTTAAATGAGTTTGTTGGAAAAACACTAGTCTTGTTTGATTTGTCGGTCTCTGCATGTATTTCTTCATTTGTTCTACTTATTTGTGCATTTATCGAGCTTTTTTTATCCAAGCTCGAGTCGAATTCAAGCTTTATCACGTCGAGCATAACCTTTCCTAAAGAAAGCTCATTAAGCGAACACAAAATTGTCGAGTGATCCTTATCAAAGGCCTTGATTTAACTTGTTTATACCCAAGACTTAGTCATTATAATTTTCAAATACTAGATTATCACTTTTGAAGTTTAAAGTACACAATTATTACTTTTTAGTTATAAAAATTATACTTACAAACTAATCATCATTGTTTTGAAACGCGGAATGACTGTAGCAAGTTAACCGAACCGTTCGAAAAAAATGGGTTAAATCGGGTTTTTAAAAGGGTTAACCTAAGGTTAGGCCGTCGGGTTTTAAGTGACCCGTCAACGGGTCCGATCTCAAAACGGGTTTGATTTTCATTTTTTAATAGAAACCGGATTGACGGTTGAAAAAATAGTTTTATAAAAATCTGCGTTGATCCATTGTCGAACCGTTAAACCTGGCAGCTGATGATTCGGTCGATTAAAAACCCGATTTATAAAACATTTATTAACATACTAATGATTTTACAAAGTTTATTATTTAAAAAAAAAAGTAAAAATGAAAATTTAGGAGCGGAAAAGTAAAAATGAAAATTTAGGAGCGGGAAGCTTAAAATAGAGGGCGGGATAAAGAGCGGGTCAAAAGTCAATGGGTATATCAAAGTAACCCTATCTTATCCCCAAATTATACTCATCTTTGCTGCTCGTGCTCTTTTCTTCACTTTGAGGTATACTATAAATTAATTTTTTATCTTGATTATATGGTTGTGTCGTGTTCAATCAAACTCCAATCTCATATGTTTGTTCTTTTTGCTTGTTAATTGCATTATCAATCTCACTGTTTATTTTTTATGGTTATTTATGTGCTAGATCTCAATTGTTGTCACATTTATTGGTCAATGATGTTCGTATTTTGTATGCGTGATTTCATTTGATTGTTAGATTTATTTTTATGGTAGATCTCAGTAGCCGGATACTTTTTGCTTGATATTGTGTTTTGTATACTAAGTTTTATTTGTTCTTCAATTATATGGTCGATTTCATGTTCAATCTCATTTGTTGTTTGGTATTTTTGTCACACCTTAAATGCTTGATATATTTTTTTGTCTTAAGCATAATTGTTGTTGTTATTGTAGCTAAAAGGAATGGTTATATGCTCTTGCTGTTCTGGCTTAATTTATATTTATGCTACTATACTCAATTTTTACAAATATTTCTTTTAATTGGATGCTAAAATGAAAATCAAAATGCTTTACTTGTATGCTTGATATATCTTTTTATGCTCAATTTTGCATATGCTTTCATAACTACTTGTTAATCTAGCCTAGTATGTGTAATAGCTTAATGTGTTGAAATGTAACTTTTCTTTAGCAACGGACTGAGCCATTTAGCAACGATATGTGGTTTAGCAACGGGCGATATAGCAATGAACCTATTTCGTTGGTAATATCGTTGCTAACAGCATTTAGCAACGAATTTAGGCCATATAGCAACGACTTTGGGCCGTTGCTATTGGCACTTTTTCTAGTAGTGGTCCAGGATCTATATCTTCACCATCCATATCTTGGCCATCCGTGAGTTCCTCTTCTATATCTTCATCATCAATTTCATGAAAATCAAACTGCATGCTAAACAAATCTTGGAGTTGCATATATTCTTCCAAGTTTCGCCACTCGAGTTCTCGCTCAACGCCTACATCCGGTTGGTTAGGCGAGGTGTTTACACTTAGCATATTTTCTTAACTCTAAATAGTTTCCAGTATAATTACAAGTATCCATTGAGCAACGCCTTGTTTTGAGTCCATGAACTGCCGAGCGTGGTTTATTTTTAATAAACTTGTTGATTCGACCTCTGCATAGAGGACAAACGAGCTTAGCGTCTGCTCCCTTATTAAGATGACTTAAACCCATCAAGACAGTTTGAGTGGCGGGAACTTGTGTCACACATGTAAGGACGACATCCCTTTTCAAAAGAAGAGAAAGCAACGGACAGACGTTGAGAGGATGCTCCATACAAATCGGGTATCTAGCTTCTTCCTATTCTTTTTCGTTCCAAACCTGGATGGGGAGAGACCTAGGCTTCCGTCCAACAGTATTCGACCATGAATATGGAGATAGCCTACACCTATCAAGAGACGATGATCTTCTATCCTTAGGCATCTTCACCACTGATTGTTAATCGGTCAATCGATCTTATGATTTTAATGAATTGATGGAAAAAAGATGGTTTTAGATGCTATTTAATGATTTAGACTAATTATTAGTCGGTAGTATTTACATATGGGCTTAAGTCTTTATCATTATGTGTTGCAAGGCTTAGCCCATTAGTTTAAAAAGGAAAAAGGAAAAAGGGCGCAATCACCTCCTCCAATCCTAAAGTTTTTCAATTTTTATTTTGTAAGGCTATTATTCACAATTGTAACCATGTTTTCTTTTCTAAACTGGTTGCACGAGGCTTTGACATGATTTTTATTATCATGTATTGATATAGAATATCGTCTTAAAATGTAAGTAGTTTCTACTTAAATATGACTAGTTATAATACCCGTGCGTGCACGGGGTTTTGACAAAAAAATTTATTCTATATTAATACTGAATATTGTGTGTTTAAAGGTAATGCATATAATTATATAGTTATAAATTTCGTGTACGCACAAAGTTTACACATAAATCAAATTTATTTTAACATTTTAGTTTAGTACATACACATATAAGAATTTGCCAATTAAAATTGTGATATAAGTACAACTAATACTTATGCACAAGTTTTTTATTATGTATTAATATCCATTAGAATCTGATAAAAATATTTGTAAAAAATTCTGTTAGGTAACTCAAGATTTAAATTTATTTAACCGACAAAGATGTTGATGTTGTTATTTAAATTTCACTACTGATATTATGTTGTACACATGATGCAAGTTTAATAGCACATAATGAGCGTTGATAAAGTTAAAGTATACTATTTAAAGTTTTTAAAAATGTTTTTCTAGATATTCTTATATAAATAAATAAGAATTACATGAGTCATTGTTATAGGTACAATCTCGTATATTTATTTTTATATTAAAGTAACCCGTGCTTACAATTTAATAATTATATTTTTATTTTCAGTAATTTAGCCGTATCTAAAATGTAAACTCGTGTCTACATAGGTAAAACTTTTGAAAATGAATTAAATGAATCCTTATTGAACGTATATAGTAAAAAAATTGATACTTATAATCTTATGCAAATTTATATGTTGTATTTTAAAACAACATATACATTGTATTTCTTAAGATATAAAGTATATAGGGTATAAAGTGTAAGGGGGTATTTGTTTATAACCCAAATTTATTAGAAAATATGGACGCTTATAATATTACACTAAACTCTATATAGTTTTTAAAAAATTCAACCACAAAAGTTTTATTAATTACCTCATCTTTTTTTAAGTTTTTATTTTCACAAATTTGACGCGTATATTTTTATGTGTTTTTTTTATCAACCAAATTTTTTCACTAATTTTTTTAAATTTTGACCAAAATCAATTTAATTTTGACTTTTATTAACCAATCACATCACACTATTTTGCTTACGTGGCGAAATCGAGCTCTCATATTGGCCCGATTGTTTTTTCAATAAGAATGAATTGACAAAATCACTCCAAAATGATGTAATTTCTTTATTATATAAAAGATGGGAATGTATTGATATCGAATAATATTGTCTTAAAATGTAGCCAGCTTCTACTTAAATATAGGGGTGAAAACGAGCCGAAAGCCCCGAGCTGCGAGCTCGAGCTCGGCTTCGTTTATATATAAAGTCGAGCTCGAGCTCGTTTCGAGCCTCACTTTTGAGCTCGAGCTCGGAAATTTTCACAAGCTCGAGCTCTACGGCTCGTTAACACTGGCTCGGCTTGTTAACACAAGGCTCGAGCTTCGTTAACACGTTATACGTATAGAAAATATATATCGATATATTTTCTACGGCTCGTTTAGGCTCGCGAGCCTAAACGAAGCTTTTGTATAGAACTCGAGCTCGAGCTCGATTATTAAATGAGCCCAAACTTAGGCTCGAGCTCGTTTAGGCTCGACTCGTTCGAGCTTTTTACCGATCCGATCCTGAGCTTTTCACGAGCGGCTCGGCTCGTTTCTGTTGGAAATGTATATATTTACAAACATGTGAATGTTCGGAATCGAACTCGTGACCACGGGATTGCACACATTAGCGAATGAGAATTATAGTTAATAATTAATGTTTATGTTTACGATTAATTATTGCACATTAAGTCCGGTTAACGATCGTTAAGTATTTAACGGAAAAATGACTAACGACCTTAAATGAAAGAAGGACTAGTAATGGAAAATCTTGAAAGTGAAAAGTTATGGGTTTTATTTGGGCTTGCATAGTGGCCGGCCATAGGGGCTTCTCCAAGCCCTAATCCCTAACTTGTTCCCAAAGTTTTCCATCTACTACTATATAAACAAGGCTAGGTTCTAGGGTTTTTCATCACTTGTGCATTGAATTAACCTAGATCTCTCCTCTCCTCTCTTGTCCCTATTTCGGCCGAACACCATTGTTAGGAGTTTGGTTTCGTTTTCATTAAATGCGAGGACTTGTGTTAGATCTAGCAATCGCTTGATTAGTGGTTAATTAAGTGTGCTAAGACGTGGTAGTAAGACAATATTCTTACACCATATTGGTTTGAGTTGTAGAACGGTAAGGGACAACTCTTCAAATCACTTCTTTGTTTTGCTCAAATGATCTAACATTAAGCAGAGATGCTTACGCATACTTTCGCTTAATTAATTTATTTGTTATGATCTTTAAGTCTTCTTGGTACTCTTGTAATACATATGTTTTATTTTATGTCATATATTATAAACTCAACAGTGGCATCACGAGCCTTGTATAACAAGTAATTAATTACTTAAACACATAATTAAAATAAACATGTTGTGTTATTATTTGTATATTAGATCTAGAGTTTGCAAAACCTAAACCCTAATTTTGAGGCGTTTTTTTTTGGCTGCCTTACTAATTAGGGTTTTGTAAACTAAAGTTTTAATTGGATTAGAAACTCTAAGATGCATGCAACTTTATGTGTATATGCGTAACTCGCTTTTAATTGCATTAATTGTTAAGTGTAATTTTATGTCCATGATAATTATCGGCATGTTTTATCATGGATCTGCTTTTATTGTATGTCTTTCTTGTTTAAGTGATATACACAAAATTTTGATAGATCTAAAATTGGGGAAGACCTCAATCATTATTAATTTAATCTATTATGTGCTATGTGGTATGTATTTAATTTTGACTTACCAATTGTCGATGAATCGATGCATGTGGATCACCTTGTACATAGATGAAAACGGGTGAAAGTCTTAATTAAATATATGCATATTGACAGATCTAGAATTGGTTATTAATAGGATTTATCAAAATCGTTTGCATGAGGCTATTTGATATGCATGACTTATTTTTTGTTATGCATTCATTGCTTATTTGTTTATTTTTATAAATACTTGCTTGTTTGTTATGTGTAACAAGGGTATTTTTATAAGAAAAATAAACTGACCTAAACAATGGTAAAACATGTATTTTTAAGCATAGTAATCGTCGCTTAATTGATTGATTTTTTGCACAAAATAGTTAGAACGGCTCACCCATTAATGACAAACTGTGTGATGGGTATAAGGAGGGACCGCATTAAATTGTGTCAGCCTAAAGATGAGGGTTATGTTTGTGACTGATTCTCCTTCGTTTGTGCGTCTTAATAGAGCTACCAAGTATTCCTATATGTGTGCATTAAATCTTAAGGGTGAATTACTTTAATCTCTACGCGCCACTTTTGTGGTAATTATCCAAATAACTTGGGTCTTATGACTCATGCAACAGTAGGATATAGTGGTAATTAAGGTGATTCTTTAATTGGTTATCCAATACCTCGATTAAAGTTTGATGATGAAAAGCTTAAACCATTAAAACAAGGATATAAATGTTTTAATAAAAACTATGCTACGAAGATGAATGCATGACATCTTTGTACATATTTGATTTGACATCAAAATTATTACCCTTTAATTTGAGTTATATGCCATCCAGCGAAACGGAAACATCTAAGATTACCTTTTATTTGCTGAGAATGTGATTTAAATCGTGAATCGAAGGGTAAAATGTCCACGTGTCGTGAGAACGATGGGCATGGACGATTTTGCGCTTTCTTAAGTTGGACAACTTAATTGAGTTAGGCAACAGTGGTGAGCGGCAACTCAAGGCATAAGATGAGATAAAACATGTTTACATGGCGATTGATATTGGCTATATGTAAATCCCATAAATCTAGGAATTGCAATTGAAATTGGCAATCGAGCAAAAGCTCTACCATTTTGTATAAGGTTCATTACTAGCAGATCAACCGACGTAATGAAATTATGACAATTTGGATCCTAGTTTTCAATAATACTTAATTGGTTATATGAATATGAACCTTGGGTATTTAATTGTTTATTGAAAAGGAAAATTATCAAAATACTAATTATGGTTTTTGAACTTTTTACGTAGATGGCTCAACCTGAAAATACTATGAGCTTAATGTCGTTTGCTTTCAAAGATATGATTGGAAGGACAAGCCGTGGCCCTAATTTCAATGATTGGCATCGCTCACTTAGGATCATCCTTCGTGTTGCCAAAAGGGTTGAAATTTTGACTACACATCGCTTTGATGCTCCTCCCCACGGCAACTTGCTCTCTTGAACTAGAGCATATCGTGTTGAATATGAGAAGCATAATGATGTGGCGTGTCTAATGCTTTCGGGGATGTCCGCTCAATTGCAAAAACAATTTGAGCACTATCCGCCCATGAGCATGCTAGATGAACTCAAACGTATGTTTGAGAAGCCACCTGGTGAACTATATGAACTTATTGAAAAGGTTCATAGCTGCAGCGAGGTTGGCAAATTTGTCTCCGACCACGTCCTCGAGATGAAACATCACTTGGATCAATTGGAGAAGCTCTGGCTACTATGGTTACTCGAATGATGTATGTGTCGGCCTCATCAATCACTCCCTTAATCGGGAACGATTTGGTGATTTTGTCCGAAATTTTAACATGCATTGCCTGGGGAAGGCAGTGAATGAGTTACATGAAATGCTTGTAGAATACGAGAAGAGATTGCCAGAAGGCTCCTACACTTTGTACTCGCAATACAGGTGTAGGGTGAATAAAAAGCCGCAAAGCCAGATAAGAGGAAAGGAAAAGCAAAGGGAAGCAAGTTGTCATCCCACCACTCCTAAGAAGAACCATGGAAAGAAAAGGAGAATCCTAAGAAGGATTTATCTTGCCACCACCGCACTCACCGGTCATTGGAAGTTTAATCGGTCCGGCTTTATCTGAATGAGTGCCTTCGAGATAAAATAAGATGGTGCCTAGCTCATCGATTTTTATGTTTGAATTATTTTCTTTTCGTCATAAGCAAAATTCCTGGATATATGATACAGGATGTGGTACTCACATCCGTAATACATCGCAGGACTTAGAGGAGCGGAAGGCTGACCGTGGAGAAAGATACTTGTGCGTTGGCAATGGAAAGCGTCTTGCCGGCTTGCCGGGCCATTTGGGACTTTTGATTTATTGTTGCCTTCGGGCTTAATTTTAGAACTAAATAATTGTCATTATGCACCCTCCATTGTTAGGGGTGTTATTTCAGCTTCTTTGTTAAAAGATATTGGTTTTGTGCACACTTTTACAAGTTATGGAATTTCAGTTTCTTTAAATAATGTTTTTTACTTTAATGCAATTCCTATTCTTGGTGTGTTTGAAATTGATATGGATGGTTGTATATCCAATGAAAATAATTCATTGTATAGCATTAGCAATAAGAAGAACAAGTTGAACTGTGACTCTTCTTATCTTTGCATTGTATGCGCCTTGCATATAAAAGAAACGCATGAAAAAGCGCAACGATGGGCTTTTACAAACGGTCGATGATGAATCATTTGACAAATGCGAGTCTTGCATAGCTGGGAAGATGACAAGGAAACCTTTTTCACCAAAGGGAAAGTTCGATCTATTTGATTGATACACACCGATGTGTGTGGTCCACTTAGACATGTGTCAAAACGCTGGTGCCTACTTAACCTTTACTTAATGATTTCGCGTTATGGTTATGTTTATTTACTTAAACATAAATATGAAGTCTTTGAAACATTTAAGGTTTTCAAAAGTGAAGTAGAATTACAACTCGGTAAGAAGATTAAAGCTCTTCGATCCGATAGAGGTGGTGAGTATATAAGTCAAGAGTTCAAAGATTACTTAGTTGAGTGTGGAATTATCCAAAGAACTCACATCTCCTTATAATCCACAACAAAATGGTGTATCTGAAAGTAGAAATCGTACCTTACTTGACATGGTACGATCAATGTTTGAACTTACGACTCTTCCTTTTACTTTTTGGGATTATGCCCTTGAAACTGCTATTCGCATTTTGAATATGGTTCCAATGAAGAAGGTTGTTAAAACTCCATATGAAATATGGACAGGAAAAGCTCCTAACTTTTCTTACTTAAAGGTCTGGGGATGTGAAGCGTTTGTTAAACATGACACACCTGATAAGCTCCAAGCCTGTTAAGTGTATCTTTGTAGGATACCCTAAGGAAACTATGGGTTACTACTTTTACTACCCAAATGAGAATAAAGTCATTGTGGCTAGGTATGGAGATTTCCTTGAAAGGAATCTCATATATCAAGAACTCAGTGGGAGAGTATATGATCCGAATATGATCAAGAAGATACAACACCTTCGAAAATACTAACCAACTTCAAGAAGAACCTCGAAGCTTAGGTGCTCCTCCGAAGTTGTTCCCATTCAGAGGTCGTAGGACTATACGTCACCTGACCGTCTATGTCTTAACGTAGAGGTGGAGGAAAATATGGTTAGGGATCTTAATGAACCCGCCAACTATAAGGTCGCCATGGTGATCCCGAAAAGGATAAATGGCAGATTGCTATGAATGGGAAATGCAATCCATGAAAGATAATGAAGTTTGGATTGAAGTTGACCTTCCTCCCAATGCTAAAATCGCTGGAAGTAAGTGGAGCTTGAAGAAAACCGACATGGATGGCAATGTACACACATACAAGGCTCGTCACGGTGGCTAAAGGTTTTAATCAAACCTATGGCATTGACTACGAGGAGACATTCTCTCCTGTAGCGGACATAAGAGCTATTAGGATTCTCATAGCTATAGCCGCACACTATGACTATGAGATTTGGCAAATGGATGTCAAAACCGCTGAATGGCCGTCTAGATGAAGACATCTATATGGCACAGCCTGAGGGGTTTGTGAATCCATTATTTCCTAACCGTGTATGCAAGCTTAAGAGGTCCATTTATGGACTAAAGCAAGCATCAAGGCAATGGAATAAAAGATTCGATGGAGAAATCAAAGGTTTTGGATTTACTCAGAATCTTGATGAGCCGTGTGTATATCACAAAGCTAGTGGGAGTCATGTTACTTTCCTTGTTTTGTATGTCGATGACATATTAATCATAGGAAATCATATACCAAGTCTGAATGAGGTGAAAGCCTATCTTGGTAAATGTTTTTCGATGAAGGACTTAGGGGAAGCAACATATATACTTAATCAAGATCTGAGGATAGATCAAGGCTAATGGTCTAAGCCAAAGTGCTTACATTGACAAAATATTGAAGAGATTCAATATGCAAACTTCCAAGAAGGGATTTTTGCCAATGCAAGTAAATCATGGTTTGAGCGACCAAGGCGTGCTTCACACACCTGCAGAGGTGGCGCGTATGAAAGAAAGTTCCTTATGCTTCGGTAGGGATCTATCATGTACGCGGTACGATGCACAAGGCCTGATATGGCGTTTGCTCAAAACTTGATTCAGTATCAACGTAATCCGGTGAAATTCACCGGATGCGTTAAGCATATTCTCAAGCACCTTAGGGCTACAAGAGATATGTTCATAAGGTGCTGGGAAATCCGAAGCGTATGCATTACAGTTCTGCGACACATCACGGAAGTGTGACAAAGATGATACGAAGTCTCGGACGGGTTACATATTTGTCATCAATGGAGGTGCTGTGGATTGGAAGAGCAAGAAATGACAAACACTTGCATATGCACGCTGAAAAGTGAGTACATAGCGGCGTCCGAGGTCGCCATGGAAGCCGTTGGATAAGGAAGTTTGTTTCGGCTTGGTGTTATGCGTCGATTGAAAATCCTATTAAAGTATATTGTGACAATTACTTGAAATAACTTTTGCCCATGAACCCGAGTCATGAAGGGCACCATACACTATCCTAGACAATATCACTATGTTCGAGAGCAAGTCGAGATAGGTGAAATTGAGTTACTCAAAGTTCACACTGAGATGATAACCTAGCGCATCCTTTAAGGCCTTACGGTGAAAAACTTAATCATTTGTCTGATAAGTTTGGACTTCGTTTAGCTAGTAGTTTCATGCCCATTTGTGACTAAGTATTTTAGATAAAGGATATTGTAAACATTATTATTGAAATGAAATAAAATATTTTGTTATGTTTATTATTCATTTATTGTGATGTTATCTTATATTTGCATGTTTAAATCCTTGAATAACTTAAGTTATTCTAAATAGTCAGTTGTCAATTAATAACATGGGAATGATATTGAATTAAGACAAATCTGAGTATTAGTTAGAATATACTTGAAAGTATATTGATGCGTAGCATGACTAATTTCAGATGATATTCAATGAATTGAGTATAGGACTTATCCCACCCACATGATGATACTTTATGGATCTTTGTCATTAAGTATATCATGAATATTTATCCTCCGACTTGAGATACCAGAGATATGTCATGGATGTAGTGCATTTCTGTGAAGCAATCTAACGCTATAATGAATGGTAGTTATAAGGGTTGTTTTCGTAAGTAATTGCTAAATTTATGAATCCTCGCTTGTAGTCGAAATGGGATTTGTTTCCTTCAAATTTATTTTGAAGTATAATACTACTGGGCCTCTCGTAGGGTTGTTAAGATGTTTGCATGGCCATGCCCAAGGTCTTCCGGAATATGTTCAGAAGAATTGGTAATCTTAATCAATCACATAAAGCGAGAAACATAATAGTTAATTAAGAAATGAGTGAGATCCATATTCTTATTAACATGGTATTAGAAACAAAAGGATGAATATGATGATGAATCATCAAACTTGGTTTTTATTCAGAAAACCATACACGAGAGTTGTACAAGGGGCATTGGCGTGTTGCTAGATGCTAACCAATGTCATTACACGTTTTGTAAACATATCCAAGTGGGAGCCGTTGGAAATGTATATATTTACAAACATGTGAATGTCCGGATTCGAACTCGTGACCACGGGATTGCACACATTAGCGAATGAGATTTAAAGTTAATAATTAATGTTTATGTTTACGATTAATTATTGCACATTAAGTCCGGTTAACGATCGTTAAGTATTTAACGGAAAAATGACTAACGACCGTTAAATGAAAAGAGAAGGACTAGTAATGGAAAATCTTGAAAGTGAAAAGTTATGGGTTTTATTTGGGCTTGCATAGTGGCCGGCCATAGGGGCTTCTCCAAGCCCTAATCCCTAACTTGTTCCCAAAGTTTTCCATCTACTATATAAACAAGGCTAGGCTATAGGGTTTTTCATCACTTGTGAATTGAATTAACCTAGATCTCTCCTCTCCTCTCTCTTGTCCCTATTTCGGCCGAACACCCGATTGTTAGGGAGTTTGGTTTCGTTTTTCATTAAACGAGGACTTGTGTTAGATCTAGCAATCGCTTGATTCGTTGGTTAATTCGTGTGTACAAGAACGTGGTAGTAAGACACTATTCTTACACCATATTGGTTTGAGTTGTAGAACGGTAAGGGACAACTCTTCAAACCACTTCTTTGTTTTGCTCAAAGGATCTAACATTCGTAAGAGGTACGTTACGCATACTTTCAGTTAATTAATTTATTTGTTATGATCTTTAAGTCTTCCGTTGTGTACTCTTGATGTCTATATGTTTTATTTTATGTCATATATTATAAACTCAACAGTTTCCACCCCTACTTAAATAAGACAAGTAATTTTAGTCTTCTTCACAAGATAACAAAATACTGTAATATAAAGCAATATATAAAATAAAGAACGGAATTTGTAATCGTCTAATGCAACTATTATAAATATTAGTAGTTGCATTAGACTATTATAAAAATAAGCCGCTTGTAATTTATCATGAATAAAGAGTTAAACATTGAAAAAGAATTATATAATGCTGAAACTGTTTTCATGTAAATGTGTAACTAATCTTAGCAGTTGCTTAAATGTAAAGTTATAAATAGTTAATAACTAAGTAAACGGGAACAATAAGAGCACTTTATTCCCTTTGTAGACAAGGAAATGATGAGTGTAACCAGTGACGGAGCCAAGATTTTCGAGTCGGGTTGGCCGAAACAAATAAAAAAGAATTTGTAAAATGAACATGTAAATTATAACATTTTAACAATAAAAGATATTCATTTCGCCCGCACAAACAATACTCTTTTGCATCATTAAAATCGTCTAAAACGCATCTAATATCTAAATTAAGAAAACTTACGAACAAGTAAGAATGATCCATTTAAAAACGTTGAAGAACGTCAAACAAAAACAAGACGTGTAATTATTTTACCTTAAAAAAATAAGACATAATCACATGACTTTTTTAGATAAGCAAAGACCAAACGTCGAATTAACCAATATGATGATGAGAAACAATTTTTCAACGTAGATTCTTCTATCAATAACCAATACAAATACTTCCTTGAGTTGAAATCCATATAAAACTCAAATTTGTCATATAACCAATTAACCAATCACATCCATCCATTTTTTTATCTAAATTAAGAAAAAAATATTTTTCACTTTTTTTTTAAAACAACATATCTTGCAAACGGTAAAACTTCAAGCTACAAAAAATACACCATCGTGACGAGAATTAAATTATCTTTCTATAGATATGCATTGTTATATACTTTCGACGAACTTTTTTTTAAAAAAGTTCGTCCAGAAAAATCACATGTGATTTGTAAAAATCACATGTGATTCGTAAAAATGAAATCACATATGATTTTAAGAAATCACATGTGATTTTTACAAATCACATGTGATTTTTTTGGACGAAATTTAAAAAAAAAAAGTTTGTCGAAAGTATATAACAATGCATATCTATAGAAAGATAATTTAATTCTCGTCGAGATGGTATGATTTTTTTGGCGTAACGATTAACGGTTTGTGAGATATTTAATTTTTTAAAAAAAATGTGAAAGTTTATTCTTTATATTTTATTAAAAAAAATGAGTGGCTATGATTGGTTCATTGGTTATATGACAAATATAAGTTCTATATTGAACTTTTCTCATACTTCCTTATATCAATTTGGATGGGCATTTCTTATTAATTTAGGTGGGCCAAGATAACTTAATGAAGAAAATACATTACAAAATACACATACTTTTGGTAGTAATAAGAAAACCTGAGTTATCCCAAGCCCTACATGGCTCCGTCCCCGAGTGTAACAAGTTTATATCCAGGTGTGGTACGTCCTTGTTAAATTCAAACACATTCAATACTGTGTCTTAACATATCGCCTTTTGTTTATTACTGTACTGATGTTTCCTCTTAGATTATTTTGTGAAATTGTTTATGTTACAAAGTAGCAATGCTGATATATATATATATAAATATATATATATATATATATATATATATATATATATATATATATATATATATATATATATATATATATATATATATATATATATATATATATATATTGATCAAGACCATGCCTCTTGCTCTTTTGAACAAGGTATTGCATATAAATAAATAGACAACATAAAGCGTAAATGTTCATTTGCTACGTCCGGAAGTGGCGGCTTTGACCAATTAGCTAACATCTCAATATATTTGTCCCGAGTTTTACTTCAAGAGTCATACTAGAAATTTAGATAAATAGGAAAGTCTTCCTAAGTCTTTTCGTAATGCATGCAAAACATCTAAAACGTTATATTCTAAAGATTATAATTGTCATCCCATAATCTATTACGTAGTAATACATTTTTCTAGAATTGTTTTTTCACAAACATACGTGGGTCAACCCAACTGACCCGTTTAGCCAACCCTAGCATATTCTCTTTCGGCGACCCATACTAATTTTACCCTTTTAAACCAACCCAATTTTGACCCGGTAGCCAACCTACCAGACCCTTCATTCTTTGCCACCCCTAACTTTAACTGTTTCTTGATCGTGAAGCCACTCAAAACTCTTTGAAAATTTGTGGGACTCTTCCAAAAATGCCATGAGAAGATGATATGAGCTTACGTAGGAATTAGCCGTTTGGCACGTGAGGTGCACGGGCCTAGTTTAAACACTAGACATGTGAGGTGCATGTGTTTTCACCAACAGCTTTTCCCGCCCAAGCCAAGCAACACCACTTTTAAATACCTGATTGCTTGTTAATCAATTCATTAATAGAGTTCTAAGGTCCAAATCTTATTCTTCTCATTAAGATTTCATCTTTTTACTCAAGATTCTATACCATTTCTTTAGTGTCGTGTTGATTGTGTTTCAGTTTTAATCAATTCTTTTGGGTTTCAACCGAGCTGTTCATTTTCCGGTGATGTTTGTTGTTTTTTCTGCGAGTTGTTAATTTTCCTGTGGAGTTTGTTGTTTTTCCGGTGAGCAGTTAGTTTTCCGGCGAAATTCAGTGACGGTTTCGATGGGGATCTCTAATTTGGTTGACACACTTACTGGTATACGAAATATGGTTGATAACATGATGATATTTGCGAAGAATCAAGAATTCTTGAATTGGGAATTGCAACAAGTTAGTGGGAAGAACCAAGGAAGAAATGGTAAAATTAGTGGTGGTGAAAATGATGCACACAATGTGTTCGATGGAATGTCAAGTATCAATTATATCAAACAAAAAGGATCGGTTAGTGAATATTATGATGCTTTCATTTCTTATCACGATGCACACATTTCTTGGACTAGAAAATGTGATTAAACGAATGGTGTTTAGTTAGTCTCTCTATGTCGGGGTTGCAACCGGAGATTGAAAAGAGGGTTATTTTTCGACCTAAAACACTTCATGATGCTTATCATTTGGCTAAGTTTCAAGAAACAACTAACAATTTCATGAAAAGGAACTCTCATACACCGTTCTGTTCTTCAAAGTTTGATAATCCAATAGAAGTAGAGAAAGAATGCATTGAGTTAGTGGGATATGAAGAATGTCGTAAAGAAAAAGTTAATGTCGAAGGTAAAGAAAGTAAATGCATGGATTTTTATTGTTCTTGATGAACTTTGTGAAGAAAAGGTTGTGGGTATAGGAATGAAATCAAAGGAGTTGGTTGAATTGGATGACAAAGACATGGGTAGGGTGAGTCTTGATAGTTCTAAAGATGGTCATACAGGGAAAGAAAATTCAAAAGATATCGAGATTAATAGCAAGAGTTGGGTGGCTTTTGATAGTTGTTGTAAGGGAAGTGAAATCATTAATGGAAGTAAGATACAAGATGAAATTGTAAGGGATGTTCCTTCGTCGTTTCAATCAAGTGAGGATTTACGTAAAGTCTTAAACCATAATTCAGAGAGCAATACCAACAATGATTTAAGGACAGAAAATGTGAGTAATGGTGCTACTTCAGTGATAATGACAATCGATTTAGTGGTAGACAAATTCCTGTGGAGAAATGATAATGACAAAAGGACAGTAGAGGTTGAAGCGGGTGTGATGGGGAACAATAACGAAGTAAGGAAGATTGTGTTTTAGTCGTAGGAAATAAGAAAGGTGTTCCATCTGATATAATGATTTCGGGTCTTGAAATTGAGATGAAAAGTGGTGATGTTGTGGCTGGTGTTTCAGGAAATGAAAATTTGGTTGAAAGTGATATCGTGTTGGGAAATAAAAACAGTTCCTGGTGGCTCGACCAAATAAATGACAAAAGCAATGAACTTTTTGTTCCAGCTGACTTTAAAAAGAGTGCGGATTTTGTCCAGATGCACACCTCAAAACACAATACAGTTAAGATGGGTAAGTCTTTTGAATTTTTGACAATTTTGCAAGATTCTTTTAGAAAATGTTACAAGATACAACTGTTTAAGCTTGAATTCACTTGTGGGTTGTTGAGAAGCTTTGAACTTGGTGATGATAAGTTACATCATCAAAGGTGGTGGATTAAAGATTTAGAAAATGAAACTAAAGGCTTTATACATGTGGTTAGTCAAGAAAAGACTGAAACAGCAGTTTCAAAAAGAAATGAAGTGACATGTGATTTGGAATTTGATATACAATGTGATGGGCTTAAAAGAAAATTGAGACATCTAGACGTGAAGTCTTTGTTTGGGCATTTTAGAGTTTTGAAGTATGGAGTTAGTTTTGGTTATTTAAAGTTTGATATGTGGAAATGGCCTGCAAGGAAGAAAATAAGAGGCGCACAATGCAAAGCTAAGCTTAAGAAGTGGAAATTTGACACGTGGAAATGGCCAAATAGGAAAAAAGGAAGAAGGTTGAAGTGCAGTAGTGAAGTCACTATCTTGATTGATGTGGAACCAGAACCTGGTCTAGAAAGAAATATGCGAAAGAAGGGCAATAAGGTTGCTGTGTATGTTGAGATCCAGTGGGCAAAATGGCAGTGTTGCAGATGCTACTTGGAACCAATGGAAAGAAGGAAAGAGTCATGTGTGGAGCTAATGTTCTGGAATGAAGATATGCACACAAATTATTCATAAAGTGGCTCGACTATTCTCGACAATTGATCTACCAACAGATTGAATTACACATATGCCTCAGACATGGTAAAAAGGTGGTTGAAAGAAGGTTTTACAGGTTAGACATAAAGTATGATGTGAGTGATTTGGTTGACCTAAAGTTGCAGCCATACATGCAAATTAGTGTGAGGCAAGATTCTCAGCACAAGTTTTCTGCCAAAGTATATGGTCCATTTCAAGTGATGGTTAAACTTGGTAAAGTTGCTTATAAATTGCAGTTGCTAGAGATTGCTAAAAATTCTATTTGTGGTCTATGTGTCCAAATTGAGGAAATGGAAAGTTGAAGTTATTGAGATGGGTGCTTTTACTGCATGTGAGGATGTTGGGTTAAGTGCAGTTGGACCACAAATGATTCTACAGAGAAGGGTGAAAAGGGGGCGCAATAAAGTTGATGTTTATGTGCTGGTGCAGTGGGTCAATGGTATTGTTGTTACTGATGCTACATTGGAGTGAATGGAAGACCTGATGCAGATGTTCCCTCATTTCAGCTTGATACTTTAGGTCAAGTATCATTTTAAGGACGATGGATTGATATGAGCTTACGTAGGAATTAGCCATTTGGCACGTGAGGTGCACGTGCCTAGTTTAAACACTAGACATGTGAGGTGCACGTGTTTTCACCAATAGCTTTTCCCGCCCAAGCCAAGCAACACCACTTTAAATACCTGTTTGTCATTTCATTTACTTAGCTTTTGAAAACTCATTTCTCTCCTGTAATTCTCTCTAAACTTGTAACTGATTGCTTGTTAATCATCAATGGAGTTCTAAGGTCCAAATCTTATTCTTCTCATTAAGAGGTCATCTTTTTACTCAAAATTCTATACCATTTTCTTTAGTGAAATCTATAGAATCATATCAGAAGAACTGTGAACGGGGCTGTACGGGTGATAAAATCTTCTAATAGGATATTAAAGTTATTAAATTCTTTGTAGAAACCTGAAAATTAACTAAGTTTGCAGAAAAGCGTGTGGGATAGCCACAAAGGTTGCATTACTTCATTCTCTTGTTTTTTGTTAAAAGAAAAATAAAATAAAAATAAAAAATAAAATAAAATAAAATTGGCCTGTGAAATCTCATAATATAACATGCATGAATATATATATATAAAATATTCTAATGACTGATATTTTACCAATTTGTTCCTGTGCACAGGAATTTGATCTTTCAGAACTTGAGACACATCCAACAAAGATGTAGGAGATAGAATATATGTATATGTTCGTACTAAACAAATTGAAAGTACCAACTGAATTACTAGCAACAATCAATGTTCCGGCAATCTTGTGGTCTTGTTGATGAAAGATTAATTTCTTGACCCTCAATATAAAATGTATCAGTGGATATTATTCATATTTGGGCTAGAAAGATCAGAATCAGCATCCAAGAGTTCCCCAATTTCATCAAATTCATAAGAATCAAACAGCACACTAATCACCCGCTCGAGGTACCCCTCTAGCTGATAAAACATAACAAGTCAACGCATCACCAGAATTTCCCTGGGTGTCTGAGATTGGAGGTGGTGCGGGAAGGGAGGCTGGAGGCGGTGGAGGGAGGCTGGAGGCGGTGGAGGAAGTGAGACTCCAGGAGGTGGAGGGAGTGAGACTCCAGGAGAAAGGGACTGGAGGAGGAGGAGGAGGTGCCAGAAGAGAGGCCAGAAGGGGTGGAGGAAGGGGGACTAGATGAGGTGGCGGGGGTGGAGGAGGAGAGCTCGGCAACGGAGGAAATGAGGGAAGCATATCTATGGGTAATGGTGGCAAATCTTGTCTGATATCTTCATCATCAATTTCATGAAAATCAAACTGCATACTAAACAAATTTTGGAGTTCCATAGATTCTACCAAGTTTCGCCACTCGACTTCTCGTTCATGGTTTATATCTGTTGGGCGAACGCGAGGGTGTTTACACCTAGCATGTTTTCTTAACTGTAAATAGTTTCCAGTATAATTACAGGTATCCATTGAGCAACGTCTTGTTTTTGAGTCCATGAACTGTCGAGCAGGGTTATTTTTAATGCACTTGTTGATTCGACCTCTGCATAGAGGACAAACGAGATTAGCGTCGGTTCCCTTATTAACAGATGACTTCCGAAACTGATCAAGACAGTTTGAGTGGCGGGAACTTGTGTCACACATGTAAGGACGACATCCCTTTTCACGAGAAGAACAAAGCAACAGGACAGCATTGTGAGGGTGCTCCATACAAATTGGGCATCTAGCTTCTTCCCATTCTTTTTCGTTTCCAACTGGAATGGCGTGAGACCTAGGCTTCCGTCTAACAGTATTCGACCATGAATACGGAGATAGCCTATACCTATGATCAAGAGACGATGATCTTCTATCCTTAGGCATCTTCACCACTGATTGTTAATCGGTCAATCGATCTTATGATTTTAATGAATTGACGGAAAAAGATGGTTTTAGATGCTATTTATTGATTTAGACTAATTATTAGTCGGTATTATTTATATATGGGCTTAAGTCTTTATCATTATGCGTTGCAAGGCTTAGCCCATTAGTTAAAATAGGAAAAAGGCAAAATCACCTCCTCCAATCTTAAAGTTTTGCAATTTGTATTTTTTAAGGCTAATCTTCACAATTGTAACCAGGTTTCTTTTCTAAACTGGTTGCAGGAGGCTTTGATATGATTTTTCTTATCATGTATTTATATAGAATAATATTGTCTTTAAATGTAAGCTGTTTCTACTTAAATAAGATGAGAATGAAGTTTGGAGTTGCTTATACGTTGTCTTAAAATGTAAACAGTTTCTACTTAAATAAGATGAGAATGAAGTTTGAAGTTGCTTATTTGCAACTTAAATTTTTTGACAAAGTAATAGACAGATAAGTAAGTTTAGTCTTCTTGACAAGATAACAAAATAGTATAATATAAAGCAATAAAATAAAGAACGGAATTTGTAATCGTCTAATGCAACAATTATAAAATTAAATTATGTAAGGTATTAGGTTTGACAAATCTTAGTATGTCTACAATCCTATCAAGGTACACTTTTTGAGCTAGTTATTCTCAAGGTGAAGACATTTTGAAAAAAATGTAAATTAAGAGATGCAAGAAAATTATTGTGATGAGTTTTAGTGGAGATGTAGGCACATGCATTAGACACATTGGCTATGTATGGCGACACGTAGCAGTAGCAGTTAGCAATAGTGTTTGACAACATAGTTGTAACTGCAATTATAAAGTGTAAAATTATTAAAAAGGACATACACACATTACGATAAAAAATGATTAAACAAATAATAAAGTTATTATTTATAATGTACTCATTACTTTTTTATGCTCGACATTACATAAACAACATGATACGGTTGTTATAATTATCGGCAACATGCGTTCCATATAGATGTGGCAACATCATTACGAATTTGTTTCATCTCATTAGATGTTCAACTAGAAATACCTTCATTATTTGGAAACAAGCCATGAACATCATGAAGTTAATCACATCCCATGTAATCTGGATGTTGTTCAAACGTAGTAAACACCATGTATTTCGTGTCATTATTACGAAGGTAGTTCATGCAAAGCAAACGCGGCGATAGTTATATCATGTTGAGTTTCCACACTATATTTAGGCATTCTACAGAGTATTTACCATCGTTTATTCAAAATTCCAAATGATCTCTCATTAGAACTTCGTAGAGACGAATAAGAACGGCTAAAAGCCTCTTGCATGTTCTTAGGCGGCTCATTTTCGAATTGCGATTTATGATATCTTGTCTTTGGATATGAAACCATTTATCCAGTTCTATCCGGATATCTTTTATCAACTAAATAATATTTGCCTGGTCTAACTTTAAAAATAAGCCGCCTGTAATTTATCATGAATAAAGAGTTTAACGTTGAAAAAGAATTATATAATGCTTAAACTGTTTTCATGTAAATGTGTAACCAATCTTAGCAGTTGCTTAAGTGTAAAGTTATAAATATTAATAACTAAGTAAACGGGAACAATAAGAGCACTTTATTCCCTTTGTAGACAAGGAAATGATGAGTGTAACAAGTTTATATCCAGGTGTGGTACGTCCTTGTTTCTGCTTGTGATTTAGTGGTAGACAAATTCCTGTGGAGAAATGATAATGACAAAAGGACAGTAGAGGTTGAAACGGGGTGTGATGGGGAACAAGAATGAAGTAAGGAAGATTGTGTTTTACTCATAGGAAATAAGAAAGGTGTTCCATCTGATATAATGATTTCGGGTCTTGAATTGAGATGAAAAGTGGCGATGTTGTTGTTGAGATCTTTTCACAGGTTTTGGTTCGACACAATTGCATTCAAGTATGCGTTTAAAGTTTGACATGATTGTAGGCAATGTTTGTTTGTAATATGAATTTCGATGTAACAGTAAATATTAAAAGGACTTGATATTATTTGACAAAGTTCCTATGCTATATATATATCTTGTGAAACGACACCATTTTACATGAGTCAACCAATGTGACATTTCAACAAGATAACCGTTTTACATAACCGTTTTTCAATAACTACCATACCGGTATTAACTAAACTAATGGGCTGTTTGGGTTAAGAGTTTTGACCCAAACAAGTTCTACCCATAATGACCCATACGTTACATAATATAATAAGATGTCTTTAAAACAAGCATTACAAGCATTAACAAGGTAATATTCTCCCTCCTAATGCTTTAATGCCATTGTCCACATGCTTCCTGGTTTTGATCTTCAAGTGATGATTTCAAAATCATCACTGCTACTTGCTTCCATGCTTTCATCTGCAACTTCATCCTTGCTTCCTTTGTTGGCTTCTTCCATAATTGCATCCTCTTCGCCAGCCTTGCCCAATCTTCTGGTATCTTTGGTGCTTCGCAATGATCATGTGCATCATCCCGTGGCCACTGAATGTCTGCAAGCATCTCGCCATTCTCTTCCACATCATCTGGATTTCCTTGCACCCTTTTTGCTTCTTCATAATACACCTTAACCATACCAATGTACTCTTTGTACATTTCTTTCACTGCTTCAGAATGTTCATACGCCAATCCTAATATTCTTGCAACTTGATGCCAATTCTCATTGAAAGTGACATTCATAAATCCACCCGTATCAACAGCTTTTATATAAGGCTAGTAAGTCAATCTTAATTGGCCCTATATATTGTGGTAATTCTCCTAATTCGTGTTGCTTTAAGAATCCTATGTAAAACCAGTCTAATATCTCCATGAATTTCCCATTAAACACTTCCCAGTTTGCATATACCAATCTTTCTGATTTCAATAAGTCTAAAAATGCAATAAATCTCTTGAAAGTGTTTACCTTCATGAAATACAAAGTCCCATTGATGCTTAGATAATCATTATCCACATAATCATGATCTTCCTTCTCGTCCATATTCATTTCTTCAATGCCTTTGATCAGGGAGCATTCTTCATCAAGATCCAATGATCTAAAATACCCATCCAAGAATCTGTCATGACTCTCTTTGATGCTTTCCTCCTTTTCTGCTTCCAATTCATTTTTATAATCGGAGTCTGTTTCCATGTTGTTGAACATGTATTCAATCTTGCATCTATTTCGCTCATAACTTACCATGAATCCTTGTTTCTCCAATTGCTCTAGACTTAGAACATTTAATGTAACCTCTGGTGTGAAAGTCACATTGGGTATTACTAACCTTCCTTCTTTTGTCATCACAAATGCTTCTCCTATGCCATAAGAAACTATAAATTTCTTTTCCCTCTCTTCTGTCCCTTCCATTTTGAATCTCTGAATCATACGCTTGAACAAATGCTTCATAGGACACATATGTTTCTTGTATGTAGTACCGACATACCATATATCATCCCAGTTGTTCACATCAGAGCCCTCAACCATGTAATCTGTTGTTACATGCACAGTTTCTGGTTGGTATTTAAAGGGTTATGTGTTTGTGGTTTTTGTGGTTGTTGTTTCCATGTTTTCTTTCACGCAAGTTTTCTTTTCTTTTGGACACTTCCAATAAACATGCCCTTTTTTCTTGCAAGTATAGCAACGTGCACGCCTATCTTTTCTAGACAGTTTGCTTGGTTCTCCAACTTCTTTAATGTAACTGCTTCCCAACGGTGTTTGGTTTTGTTGCGTAAACGAGACAACTTCCTCCATTTTTCTTTTAAGTAGTTGCTTTCCTTCAGGGGATATATGTTTTTTGTGCTTCGACCACTTTAGGGTAATGGGTTGGGTTTCACGTTGTAGATAATACGTATTGAGGGGTGTCTTATTTTTCATTTTCAATTGTGTTTTCCAGGAATCAGAACATAAGGACGACAACAACGAGAGGAAGAAACAAACAGAAGTGACTGTTTTGTTTCGCTGGAACGAATCTGAAAACGAAGGACTGTTGATTCGGGAAGAGTTACCAAGGCGCGGTAACAGGTTTATGCGTAGGAGACTTAGTGATTTCAAAAACGAGATCAAGTACAACGAACACAAAAAAGAAGAACGTGTAGTGTGGTACAAAGGATTTTTGTTAGTATCGAATTCATAAAATTCGAAAACAAAACAGAAACATAACGAGACAAGGCAAGGAGGCATTAAAAGTTTTGGTTTTACTCGTTTGGCAAAAATATCCGAGACACAATTCAAGAAACTTGAAGTCGAATTGGATTTCTGGAAACAAAAGTAACGAGGCAAAAGACTAAAGGAATTAAAGTGGGAACAAACAACGTTGGTGAACTTTTTACTAACAAGGCAAACGAATACATCTCGTATTCATCAAAGTAACGAGGTCACAAATTTCATTTTATTTTGGATTTAAATTCATATTAAAATAGTATATATCTCATTAGTTTATACTATTAGGAAATCCTTAAAAACTAATTATTGATCCCGTAGTACTAAGATTCCCGGAAACTTTAAACTTTTCACATTAGAAAAGAGTACCATACTAAGATAAGTAATCCCATTAGACTAGAAAGTGAAAATAATAAACACTTTCAAAATGACAACCGATGATATAGTAACCACATCAACTACAATAAAACCCGTAACACCTGTTGCACAATACCAATGCCCTAAGTTAAAAAACACAAACTACACAGTTTGGGCTATACAAATTAAAGTCATACTAGAGGCACACGGTTTATGGGAGGCAATAGAACCAAAATTAGACACACTAGTTGATGACAAAAAGGATAAGGCAACAATCGCCTTCCTATATCAAGCGTTGACGGAAGACATGATCTTACAAGTAGCGGGTTGTAAGAAGGCAAAAGACTTATGGGATTCACTAAAGAAAAGACACGTTGGACAAGATAAAGTGCAGCAAGCACACTTACAATCATTGATGATTGGATTTAACTCACTTCAGATGAAAGAAGATGAGACGGTGGATGCATTTGCAGACAAGTTAAACGGCTATGTCACGAAGGCAAAAGAACTAGGGAAAGCATTAGATGAATCACTTATAGTTAGAAAACTATTAGACTCCACACCCGATAGATTCATTCAGATAGTAGCATCCATAGAAAAAACAAGTGATCTAGACGACATTACCCTAGATGAGATCACTGGAAAACTCAAAGCGTTTGAGGAAAGAATAAAACTCTGGAAGGGAGGTCAAGTTGAAAGCCAGGAGAATTTACTGTTTACACATGGTGAACACTCAGATAAAGGAAAACGTTTTAACAAACGTGGAGGTAGATCAAATTACTCACGAGGAAACTGGCGGAATAATAACAACAAAAACAACTCACAAAAGGGAAACTCAAATCATAGAGGAAACCCAGACAATTCAAGTAGGAAAGACTTGAGTAACATTAGATGTTTCAAGTGCAATAAACTTGGACACTATATGAGTAAATGTAGAGCAACATCAACAAACCAGGAACAATCAAACCTTATCTTAGAAAACGATGAACCATCACTATTAATGACTATGCACGAAACCGAACACAAGGAAGTGTTGTTGTTGAATGAAGAAAAAATTCAACCAAAGAAATATGCTACAGCAGATGCGAGCATATGGTATTTAGATAATGGTGCAAGTAACCACATGACTGGTATAAAGAGTCATTTTAGAGATATTGATGAAAGCATAACAGACGAGTACGCTTTTGGAGATGGATCATATGTACAGATAATGGGCAGAGGGTCTATACTGTTAGGTTGTAAGAACCAGAACAAAGTAGTATCGAAGTATACTACATACAAAACCTCAAGAGCAACATACTTAGTCTAGGACAACTTACTGAAATAGGTTGTAAGGTCATTATGGACGGAAACAAGCTGACTTTGTATGATATAAACAAGAAGTTGTTGATGAAGGTAGAAAGATCTAAGAATCGACTCTACAAGATCCAGCATGATAGAGGCACCTATATGTCTTTTAGCAAACATAGATAACCAAGCATGGTTATGGCATGCTAGATTAGGTCATCTAAATTTTGATGATATAAACAAGATGACTAGAAAAGGTCTAGTAGAAGGAATTCCTAGGATAAACCATGCAGGTCAAATTTGTGACGCATGTTTATTAGGAAAACACAAGAGAACACCATTTCCAAACCAAGCCAAATTCGATCTAAAACCCGTTGGACTTAGTATATGGAGACCTTTGTGGTCCTATTAGTCCAAGAACACACTCGTGCAAGAAACTCATTTTCCTGTTAGTAGACGATTGTACACGTTTTATGTGGGCATACTTTCTTACATCGAAAGATGAGGCATTTAGTACATTCAAGGAATTTTGGCAGAAAATAGAAATGGAAATGAAGTTGAAAATTAGAATGCTAAGAACGGATAGAAGTGGTGAATTCACATCAAATGAATTCACAAGGTACTGTAAGGAAAACGGAATAGGACGACAGTTGACAGCGCCATACTCCCCACAGCAGAATGGAGTAGTGGAGAGAAGGAACAGGACAGTGCTATCAACTACAAGGAGTATGATGAAAGCGATGAAGTTACCTTTAACTTTTTGGTGAAGCGATTAAGCATGCCCTTTACATACTCAATAGGGTACCTAAGAGGGCCCTGATAGATAAAACTCCATATGAAGCACTCTACAATAGAAAACCAAACTTAGAGAACCTAAAAATATTCGGATGCACAGCTTACGCAAAGATAACGATACCTCACTTAAAGAAGCCGGACGATAGAAGCATACCATTGGTTTACTTAGGAGTAGAGGAAGGATCAAAGACATGTAGGCTATATGACCCTATAGCCAAGAAGAAACATGTTAGTAGGGACGTAAAATTTATGGAAATAAAACCATGGGATTGGAACAAAGATGAAGGAGATACGAACACTCAAGACACCTTTTGGGCTAGTTTTGTAGTAGACGGAGTTGACAATGAAAACCTTACACCAATCAACACAGAAAACGATGACAACACGTATCTTGAACAAGATCAGATTCCTGATCCTGTTTCACCAATCACACCACAAGCATACCATTACGACCCACACTCAGAAGAGGAAGCAGAAGCTACTATTAGTTCTGTAGAGAACTCAAGAGATAAATTTGATGATACACCCGTATGTGAATATAGAAACATGTCAGACATATATAGACATGCACGTAGAGTTGAACCACAAAACTTGTTATTTACGGAAGAAGAACCCCGTAACTACAAAGAAGCATCAGCAGACGAGAAATGGATTGAGGCCATGAAGATTGAATTGGATTCAATCAACAAGAATAATACATGGACTCTTACAACATTGCCGTGAGAATCGAAGGCAATAGGACTCAAATAGGTTTACAAGACCAAGAGGGATGCAAAAGGAAACATCATCAAATACAAAGCACGCTTAGTAGCAAAAGGTTATGTACAAGAACAAGGGATAGACTTCGATGAAGTATTTGCACCGGTTGCTCGGATTGAGACAGTTCGGTTGATATTAGCATTAGCGGCATATCATGGATGGCAAGTACATAATCTAGATGTAAAATCAGCATTCCTACATGGAGATTTAAAAGAAGAAGTCTATGTTACACAACCTGAAGGATTTATTCAACAAGGAAACTTTGGAAAAGTCTATAAGCTTACTAAAGCTTTATATGGCTTAAGGCAAGCACCGAGAGCATGGAATGTGAAGCTTGATCAAACATTAAAGTCCTTAGACTTTAAGAAATGCAATCTCGAACAAGCAGTCTACACAAAGAGAAACAAGAACTCTACACTTATTGTTGGAGTTTATGTAGATGACTTGATTATCACGGGCACTCCAAGAAAAGAATTGGAAGCTTTTAAATCCCAGATGGAAGAAAAATTTGAAATGAGCGACTTAGGATTGTTAGCTTATTACCTTGGGATAGAAGTTACACAGCAGTGAGGAGAGATTACAATCAAGCAAACAGGCTATATTAACAAGATCATAAAGGAGACAAGTATGACGGATAGTAATGATACGAAGATACCAATGGATCCGGGGTACTAAGTTGGTCAAGGCGAAGATGGAAACTCAGGACGCAACTTACTACTGAAGTTTAATTGGAAGTCTCGTGTACTTACTACATACAAGACCAGATCTTAGTTACTCAGTTGGATTACTCAGCAGATTTATGCAAGACCCGAAGGATCATCACCTAAAGGCAATAAAGCAAGTAATCCGATATATCAAAGGAACACAGGAGCATGGGATAATTTACAAGAAAGAAGGCGGCTGCAAGATTACAGTTACAGCGACAGTAGTTATGGAATCAACACTGATCAAGGAAAAGGAACTACTGTAATAGTATTTTACTTTGGAGAGTCACCCATTACTTGGTGTACTCGAAGCAACCAACAAGTGGAGCTATCATCATGTGAATCGAAATTCATGGCAGCTCTGCAGCAGCATGTCAAGCCTTATGGTTAAAGAGATTACTTAGTGAATTAACTGGAGAAGAAGAGAAGAAGATAACGCTGAGGGTAGATAACATTTCAGCAATAGCACTAGTCAAGAACCCAGTTTTTCATGGAAGAAGTAAATACATCGACATTCGCTATCATTTCATTCGAGAATGTGTAGAGAACGGGCATATCAATGTGGAGCACGTCAGCGGAGAACTACAAAGAGCAGATATTCTAACAAAGGCTCTACCAAGACTAAAGTTCACGACGATGCGACAAATGCTCGGAGTTCAAGATTTAACAAGAAGCAACGATCAAGATTAAGGAGGAGAATGTGACCCGATAATCTTTATTCATTGCTTATTATGTTTAGTATTTAAACGCCAAGGACCAGACATGTTAAAACGAAAGTAAATAACTTCTTGGCAGTTATTTCTGTAGAAACAAGAATGGTTGTGTCGGTTCAATACACCGATTCAGAACCTATAAATATGTAATGTATTACAACGTTTAGAATGTTAGAACAATATTTTACTTATTCAAATCATTGCAACTTTATAATCGATCAAGAAGAAGTTGGGACAACAATTGGCATCAAGAGCAAGGATTAACATACAACGAAACATCTTACTGTTTCTGCATAACAATCTTACCGAGAAGCCAAAAGGAAAAACGCCAGAAAGAAGAGAACACCGCTGTTCTTACTTTGGCAGGAACGTTTGTTTTTTTTACTCTTCCAAGAAAAACGAACGAGTGTTGGATAAGGAGAAACGTAGAAGAGATAGTGCACAATCTACTTTGCGTTGAAAGTTGCAAGCGTTATACATCAAACGATATTGGTGTCAGAACTTGTTGGTAACAACAAAGGAAAGGAAGAGATTTGGAGACTTTGTGTATACCGGTTAGAAACAAAACACAAAGCAAGACGTTGTTGTAGAGGAAGACGTATACGCAGGACGAAGGAAGTACTCAAAGAAAAGTGTGGAGTTTGTGTTGATACTAACGCAAAGACAAGAAAGGAAGAAAGAACGCAGGAACATCCGGAAGACATTGATCTTGACGAAGACAATGGAAAGGGAGAATGCGATGAAGATTTGAAGAACAAGACTTAAACAATTAGGGAGGAAATGTTGCACAATAATTGCATAAGTCTTGTGGTGTATACGTAACAAACAGAAGCCAAGGGGCTGAACATGTTAGTTTGGTAGTTAATAACCGAATAGCGGTTATGGTAGTTATAGTTGGTTAATTACAGAAAGTTATACCCTTTCATGAAGGGTCACAATGGTTCGTATGAACCCTATATATATGTAGTACACAGAAACATTTTAGTGTGTGTCAAAAGTACAATGTAAATAGTTTATGTTGTTAGTAAATATAGAATCAATTCTTGTTATATCTTGTCAATCTTGTGTCGAATAAACCTGTGATAAACATGTGCAACAACGATTCTACAGTTGTTGCTGGTGTTTCAGGAAATGAAAATTTGGTTGAAAGTGATATCGTGTTGGGAAATAAAAACTGTTCCTTGTGGCTGGACTTTTTGTTCCAACTGACTTTAAAAAGAGTGCGGATGTTGTCCAGATGCACACCTCAAAACACAATACAGTTAACAGTTAAGATGGGTAATTCTTTTGAATTTTTGTCAATTTTGCAAGATTCTTTTAGAAAATGTTACAAGATACAACTGTTTAAGCTTGAATTCACTTGTGGGTTGTTGAGAAGCTTTGAATTTGGTGATGATAAGTTACATCATCAAAGGTGGTGGATTAAAGATTTAGAAAATGAAACTAAAGGCTTGATACATGTGGTTAGTCAAGAAAAGATTGAAACAACAGTTTCAAAAAGAAATGAAGTGACATGTGATTTGGAATTTGATAAATAATGTGATAGGCTTAAAAGAAAATTGAGACATCTTGATGTGAAGTCTTTGTTTGGGCATTTTAGAGTTTCGAAGTATGGAGTTAGTTTTGGTTATTTAAAGTTTGATATGTGGAAATGGCCTACAAGGAAGAAAATAAGAGGCGCACAATGCAAAGATAAGCTTAGGAAGGGGAAATTTTGTTGAATTATATAACATGACTATCATATATAAAACACATAAAACATCAAAGAAACATGCGGAAGCGTATAGGAACGTATAATGAATAATTAACTAACATAAACAAAAAGTATGCTTACCTTTTTGATTCTAGCCGAACAAGAATCAATTTCACAAAACTAGCAAGTGATGAACCCTAATTAGGGTTTATAAGATTATAAGAATTGCCCCTTACCGATTTGTAATTCAATCCAAGATACCAACAAAAGTATGTTAGTACCACGTTCTTGTACACACGTACTAAATCAAATTAAATTAATGCTAGTTTTAATCACACGAAAATATTTGTTTTGGAAAAACAAAATTATAGACACCCTACTTGAGGTGTACGATTGGTTGGAACAAGAAACACACACAAAACAATTTTAGGGTTTAGACAATGAGTACAAGAGATGGAATACTAAGACCCTAGGCCTTGTATTTATACCCAAAGTAACTTGGTGACCAAGTTAGCAATGGATTGGGCTTTGGAACCCCTTGGCCGATCGGTTTGAGTAATCCCCAAGGATTCCGGAACCTTCCCAATCTCTATTTTATAATTTAGTCCTTCCAATTAACATTTAACGATCGTTAGTCCATTACACTTAATTAAGTTAACGTCCATTATATATTTCGTGTAATTAATAAATAAATATAACATTTTACATTTAATTATTAACTTTAATTCTCATACGTAAAGCGTGCAATCTCGTGGTCTCGAGTTCGATCCTAACTCACGACTACTAATTTATATCCATAAAACAAACAGCTCCCACTTGGATATATCTTAATAGAGTGATCACATCGTTTAGTGTCTAGCAACACTTCGATGCCTCTAGTACAACTCGAGTAAGGCTCCTGGAAAACCTTTTAATGATTTCTCATTATTATTATCCTTTTGTTTCTAATACCACGTTAAATAAAGATATGGAATTAAGTCATTCTTTATTCAACTATTCTGTTTCTCTTTTTAAGTGATTGACCAAGATTATCAAATCTTCTGAACATGTTCAGGGGAGAGTTCGGGTGCGGCCGCACAAACATCTTGTCAACCCTACGAGGGGCCCAACAGTATTAAACTCCAAATAAATTTGAAGGAACAAATTCTATCTTGACTACGAGACTAACCCCAAACTTTGCAACACTTCTGGAAACAACCCTTATTACTACCAGTTACGTATAACGTAAAGTTGCCCCACAGAAATGCACTACATTTATGACACTTATCTGGTATCTCAAGTCTGAGGATAACTATTCATAATTTACTTAACAACAATATCCATAAAGTAAATTATGTAGTTGGGATAAGTCCTATATTCAATTCATTGAATATCATCTGAAATTGGTATGCTTTCTCATCAATATACATTCAAGTATGTTCTACCACATCTCTCAGATTTGTGTTAGTTTAATGATACTCCCATATCACTAATTGACAACGGACAATTTAGAATAACTTAGTTACTCATGGATTAAACATGCAAATATAGGACAACAATATTATAAATGAAAATAAACATAATCAAAATTTTATTTCATCAAAATAATAAATGTTTACAATATCCTTTATCCAAATACTAATCACAGTTATGCATGAAATAGTTAGCCAAACGAAGTCCAATGCCATTGGCAAGTCCAATAAGCTTTTCTCTAGGTAAAGCCTTAGTGAGAGGATCAACTAAGTTTTCGTCTGTGTGAACTTTCAGTAGATTAATTTCACCTTCGTGAACTTGTTCTCGAACATAATGATACTTCCGTAGAAAATGTCTGGTGCCCTTCATGATTCCAGGTTCATTGGCAAATATGATTGCAGCAGAATTGCCACAATACATATGAATAGGCGATTCAATTGAAGGCATAACACCAAGCCCTGAAATGAATTTCCTAATCCAAACAGCCTCCATTGCAGCTTCCGAAGTAGCTATGTATTCGGCCTCTGTCGCAGACATCGCACAATCGTGCTTTGCTTCTTGCTCTTCCAGTCTACTGCTCCTCCATTGATGACAAAGACATAACCCGTCTGAGACTTCGTATCATCTTTATCACATTACCAGGACGCATCACAGAAACCTGTAACACCAAGCTCTGTGTCTGGATTTCCACCATACACTAGAAACATATCTTTCGTATTTCTAAGATACTTTAGAATATGTTTAACAGCAGTCCAGTGAAGTTCACCTGGATTCTGTTGATATCGGCTGGTCATATTTTGAGCGAGGCCTTGTGCATCTCACAGCATACATGATAGCTCCTACTGCCGAAGCATAAGGAACTTTCTGCATGCATGCCACTTCAGCAGGTGTTGATGCACACATATCGCTACATAAGCCATGCTTTACTTCCATCGGCAAGTATCCTTTCTTGGAATTTTGCGTACTGAATCTCTTCAATATTTTATCAATGTAAGCGCTTTGACTTAAACCAATTAACCGCTTTGATCTATCTCGGTAGATCTTGATTCCCAGAATGTATACAGCTTCTCCTAAATCCTTCATGGAAAAACATTGTCCAAGATATGCCTTAACACTTTGAAAACTTGGAATGTCTTTTCCCATAATTAATATATCATCGACATATACACATGGCTCATCAAGATTTTGAATAAATCCATACCTTTTGATTTCTTCATCAAATCTCTTATTCCATTGCCTCGATGCTTGTTTCAATCCATAAATGGACCTTTGAAGTTTGCATACACGGTTTGAAAATTGTGGATTCACGAACCCCTCAGGTTGCTTCATATAGATGTCTTCATCTAAGCGACCATGTTAATACAAATAGGCCGTAAAAATGTTTATTTATATTTTACGATCTTCTAATGTTTAGTCGATAACAAACGTAAAATCATTTTAACGAAACAAATAAAATATGTAAATAGTTTTCTAACACACTTAACGTTTTCACATAAAACACTAAAACAAGTATAAGTGATTTTATGATTTAGTAATACATATGTACAACAACTAGTGTTTACATATTGGGTAAATATATACATAACTAGTATGTATTAGAATGGGTAAAAACTACAACCCATGGATTACATCCATAACCCATGGTATTGACCCATACCCATTTGACTAGGTGCATTGCACTCATAAGATACATTGTATCTAATAAAAGAACCATGGATTAACCCATAACCCATGACCTATGACCCATAACCAAAATACCCATGGGCAAAGAGGAGCGTCCCACGGATCCCTAGTTTTACACTAGACGGATCCCTTGTGAGAGGGATCCGTGGGATCCGGGGAACAGTAAGCATTTATCCTCTATAAATAGTGAGCCATTTCTTCCTTTTGGTTTGCCACTCTTACACATACTTTCCCCAAGTATTGTAACTCTCTAACCACTGATCCTAGGGGATCTTTCTATGTAGTTTGTCTTTTGTTTTCGTGTGATTCTCTAGGTTCCTCTTAAAGGCGAGATCACCACTTCTTGAAGTCGAGCAAGCTCAAGTCCATGAGTTGCCATGCTTCGTCATCATTAAGACTACTGAGGTTCTCTTGTTGATAGTTCTTTCTTCCTCCTTAGATGTGTTGTGTTGAAGGCATTAGTGAAGGATGCCGAAAGAGTCAAGACGAAAGCATTAGTGAAAGATGCTTAACGTCCGTGTCAAAAGCATTAGTGAAGAATGCTAAAGGTGTCAAGACGAAGGCATTAGTGAAAGGTGCCAAGCGTTGTGTCAAAGGCATTAGTGAAGGATGCCTATGAATCAAATAAAGTGGCATTAGTGAAGAATGCCTAGGTCGTATAATCGATGAGGTGCATCGTTATACATATAGTGATTGTTTATATTCAAAGATGTTGATATCCTTGATGGTGTTGTAATAAGGAGTTGGTCTCCTTTGGGATTAGGATTGGTGTAGTGTTGGGTAGTAGTTCCTCCATTGTAATGGAACTCGGTACTTAGCCTAGTACCGGATAAAGGGTAGGTGTGGTTCACCTTGGTGTGAAAGAACCCGGTGGTTAGCCTAGTACCGGAAAAAGAGTAGGCGACGTTGTGAAGGCTTCTCCGCCATAAGGAGTTGGTGTCGTGTAGTGATTACGAACTCTCGAGTAGGTGACTCATGGAGTGGAGTAGGGCAAGGAAGGTGTCCTTGTAGCCTAACCACTATAAATACTCATGTCGTGGTTATGTGCTTCTTACTCTTTATCTTTCATTACACTTTTATATATCTATCTATCAACGTCCAACATACACATCCAAATAGATTGACATAAGTCAATCTAAATATTTAAAAGGAAGTTTTAAATTGGTAAAACTATTCAACCCCCCCCCTTCAAGTTTTCCACAGACCATTCAAGAAGGTGATTTTGACATCCATCTGCCATATCTCATAGTCATAGTACGCTGCTATAGCTATGAGAATTCTAATAGCTCTAATGTCTGCTACAGGAGAAAAAGTCTCCTCGTAATCTATGCCAAAAGTTTGAGTAAAACCTTGCGCAACTAGACGAGCTTTATAGATGTGTACATTGCCATCCATGTCGGTCTTTATTTTATAGAGTCACTTACTTCCAACTACCTTAGCATTTGGAGGTAAGTCAACCTCTTCCCAGACTTCATTATCTTTCATGGATTGCTTATTCCTATTCATTGCAGCTTGCCATTTTTCCTTTTCAGGACTTGCCATGGCAGCTCTATAATTAGCAGGCTCTCGAAGATCTCCTAATATAGTTTCCTCTACTTCTACGTTAAGACATAGACGTTCAGGTGCACGCGTAGTCCTTACAGATCTACGAATGGGAATCACTTCAACTTATGGTGGAGGACCCAGACTATCAGGCTCTACCGGAAGTACGTTAGTGTTTTAAGAAGGTAATGTATCTTCATGATCATCTTCCAGATCATAAACTCTCCCACTAAATTCTTGAGATACGAGATCCTTTTCAAGAAAATCACCATACCTAGCAACAATTACTTTATTTTCAGTTGGATAGTAAAAGTAGTAACCCATAGTTTCCTTAGGATATCCTACAAAGATACACTTTACAGATCTCTATTGGAGTTTATCTGCTGTGTCACGTCTAACATACGTCTCGCAACCCCAGACCTTTAAATAAGACAAGTTAGGAGCTTTACCATGCCATATTTCATATGGTGTCTTATCAACCTTCTTCGTGGGAATCATATTTAGAATGCGAACAACAGATTCTAAAGCATAATCCCAAAAGAGTAAACTCTAAAATACATCCCTGTGGTTTACCCCGTTTCACACCATACATCCCTCTCGGGCTCTCGCAAAAGTTTCAACAGATACATCACTCCGTTAGTAAAAGTTAACCTATATACATCCCTCAGTTAAAATAAGGACTAACGGTGCAAATTATTTCTCCGTTATCTCCTAACGAGATAGATAATGTTTACACCGTTAATCCTCTAGGTTAACGGTATTTTCACCGTTAGTCCTTTTTTACGTTTACTTTCGTTTTTTATGTTCTTTTCTATTTTTTTTAACGTTTTCGTCTATTTTTTTATGAAACGTAAAAAAAACAGACGAAAACATAAAAAAACAGACGAAAATGAAAAAAAACATACGAAAACGTATAAAAACGGGCGAAAACATTAAAAAACAGGCGAAAATGTAAAAAAATGGATGAAAACGAAAAAAAACGGGCGAAACGAAAAAAACGGGCGAAAACATAAAAAAAACGGGCGAAAACGTAAAAAAACGGAAGAGAACGTAAAAAATGACTAACGGTGCAAGTACCGTTAACCCAGAGGACTAACGGTGTAAACATTATCTATGTCGTTAGGAGATAACGGAGAAATAATTTGCACCGTTAGTCCTTATTTTAACTGAGGGATGTATATAGGTTAACTTTTACTAACAGAGTGATGTATCTGTTGAAACTTTTGCGAGAGGGATCTATGGTGCGAAACGGGGTAAACCACATGGATGTATTTTGGAGTTTACTCATCCCAAAAGGATAAAGGCAGAGTAGTAGGATTAAACAATGATCGCACCATGTCTAACAATGTACGATTCCTTTTCTCAGATACACCATTTTGTTGTGGAGTATATGGAGATGTGAGATTCTGGACAATTCCATTCTCAGCTAAGTAATCTTTAAACTCTTGGCTTAGATATTCACCGCCTCTATCGGATCGAAGAGCTTTAATCTTCTTTCCCAATTGCAGCTCTACTTCTGCTTTGAAAACCTTAAATGTTTCAAACACCTCATGTTTATGCTTAAGTAAATAAACATAACCATAACGGCTGAAATCATTAGTAAAGGTTAAAAAGTAGCAAGCACATCTCTTTGAGACATGTCTAAGTGGTCCACATACATCAGTATGAATAAGACCAAGTAGATTAGACGCCCTCTCCATATTGCTATGCAAAGGTTTCTTCGTTATCTTCCCGGATATGCATGACTCACATTTATCAAATGATTCATCACTGAAATTTTTCAAAATCCCTTCACGTTGTAGCTTTTGCATGCGAGTCTTTCCTATATGAGCAAGTCTACAATGCCAAACATAAGAAGAATTCAAGTCCAACTTTATTTTCTTATTGATGCTAAACATCGAATTATTATAGTTGTTAGATTCATTTCCAATCGTATCAATTTTAAACACACCATTCACAGTAATTGCATTAAAATAAAATACACCATTTAAAGAAACAGAAATTCCATTAAGTGTGATAGTATGAGTAAAACCAAAATCCAGCAATACATAAAAGGAAACAACACCTCTAATTATAGAAGATGCATAATAACAATTGTTTAATAACAGTACTAAACCCGAAGGAAATACTAAACTAAACACTCCTATGGCTTCAACAGCTGCAGGTGCCCCATTGCCCACATGCAGATATTGCTCCCTAAAGGCCAGCTTCCTCTCCACTCTAAATCCCTGCAGTGTATTACAAATGTGAATACCACATCTAGTATCATATACCCAGGAATTTTTATGATTTAGAGTAAATAATTCAATCATAAATAACTTACCTGAAGGACCGGCGCCCGAGGACCCAGCATACTTCAACTTATTTTTCCGCAATTCATCAAGATAAAGAGCACAGTTTCTCTTCCAATGCCCAACGACTTTGCAGTGGTGGCATGTTTGATCATTTTTAGGATTTTCCTTCCTTTGAGTAGGGTTCTTCTTCGGTTCTGGTTGATAGGCCATAACTTGTTTACCCTTTTTAACCTTTCCTTTCCCTTTACCCTTCTTGTTGTTCGCACGCTGCTGTTTTGGCTTATTAATCCTTCCACCCTTAATAGCAAGTACCTGGGGAGTAGGAGCCTTTTGAGGTAACCCTTTTTAATAATCAATTAGCAATGCGTGTAGGTTAGTAAATGTCTTCCCCACGCAGTGCATATTGAAGTTCCGAACAAAACCATTGAAATCCTTGTTAAGGGATCTGTTGATCAAGTTCACAGCAATGTCATTTTCATAAACTGTGCCAAGTGCTTGTAATTGGTCCATGTATCCTTTCATCTCCAATACACGCGCACTTACGGGTTTACCCTCTCCCTGCTTGAGGCTGTGAAGTGCATCAATCAAATTATCAATGTTGCAAAAATCGGTCAACTCGGCCGATTAATCGCCGATTAATCGTTAATCGGCCGAGTACCTTGTCGATTTTTGAAAATCGGTCGAAAAATCGGCCTAGGATAAAAATCGACACTAAGCAGTCAAAAAATCGGCCGATTAATCGGCCGAATCGGCCGATTAATCGGCCGAATCGGTCAAAATCGGCCGAATCGGTAATAAATCGGCCGAATCGGGCAAATCGGTCATTTTAAAAATAATAATAATTTAGGCATTATACTTAATTTGGAGATTGTATATTTCACTTATAACGCACAATGGGCATCATAATCAGAATTGGAGCCTTTATTGAGGTTTGGAAACATAGCGATCTTGGAATCAGTTAAGATTTTTAGTTTGGTCTTCAGAAATACCAAAAAACTGCAGGAAATGTCAATCCGATTAATCACCGATTAATCCCGACTTGACCGATTACTCACTGCAGGGTGGTCGACCGCCCGACTACCGATTCACGATTTTTGCAACATTGCAAATTATATATTTCTACAGCCGCAGGTTTCTCAAACATAGTTCTGAGTTCATTAAGCATGTTGTATGGGAAGTAATTTTCAAATTGCTTTTGGAGAGCAGATTCCATCGTTCCCAACATCAAGCAAGCCACATCATTATACCCAGTCTTCCACGCAGCCTTTACCTCGTCAGAAGCATCAGCTAGTGGTTCATCAGGGGCAAGGCGTGTACAGATAATCCAACCGATCAACAACTCTACAGATAATTTTCAAAGAGCGGTGCCAATCATTGAAATTCTTTGAGCCAATCAACTTTTCTCGATAGAAAAAGGTTCTGAACGCAGAACTTAGTGCAGTGTTATCGTTGTTTTGAGCCATTTCTACAGAAAAAGTTCAAGTATTAGTATTTTCGATAATACAATTTTTCAAGAAAATAAAATATACCCAAGGTAATATAAACATATAACCATATAATTTTCTCGAAAACTATGATCCAAATTATCATAGGTTCATTACATCAGTTGATCTGCTAGTAACGAAAGCATATAATAAGGTAATATGTCGAACAATAATTGACAAACATTTTCCAATTCGTGATGCCACTGTTGAATTATATAACATGACTATCATATATAAAACACATTAAACATCAAAGAAACATGCGGAAGCATATAGGAACATATAATGAATAATTAACTAACATAAACATAAAGTATGTGTACCTTTTTGATTCTAGCCGAACAAGAATCAATTCCACAAAACTAGCAAGTGATGAACCCTAATTAGGGTTTATAGGATTATAAGAATTACCCCTTACCGATTTTGTAATTCAATCCAAGATACCAACAAAAGTATGTTAGTACCACGTTGTTGTACACACGTGCTAAATCAAATTAAAGTAATGCTCGTTTTAATCACACGAAAATATTTGTTTTGGAAAAACAAAAGTATCGACACCCTACTTGAGGTGTACGTTCGGTTGGAACAAGAAACACACACAAAACAATTTTAGGGTTTAGACAATGAGTACAAGAGATGGAATACTAAGACCCTAGGCCTTGTATTTATACCCAAAGTAACTTGGTGACCAAGTTAGCAATGGATTGGGCTTTGGAACCCCTTGGCCGATCGGTTTGAGTAATCCCCAAAGATTCTGGAACCTTCCCAATCTCGATTTTATAATTTAGTCCTTCCCATTAACATTTAACTTAATGTCCGTTATATATTTCGTGTAATTAACTTAATGTCCGTTATACATTTAACTTAATGTCCGTTATATATTTCGTTAGTCAATTACAATTAATTAACTTAATGTCCGTTATATATTTCGTGTAATTAATAAATAAATATAACATTTTACATTTAATTATTAACTTGAATTCTCATACGTAAAGCGTGCAATCCCGTGGTCTCGAGTTCGATCCTAACTCACGACTACTAATTTATATCCATAAAACTAACAAATTTGACGTGTGGAACTGGCCAAATAGGAAAAAAGGAAGAAGGTTGAAGTGCAGTAGTGAAGTCACTATCTTGATTGATGTGGAACCAGAACCTGTTCTAGCAAGAAAAATGCGAAAGAAGGGTAATAAGGTTGCTGTGTATGTTGAGATTCAGTGGGCAAAATGGCAGTGTTGCAGATGCTACTTGGAACCAATGGAAAGAAGGAAAGAGTCATGTGTGGAAATATACATTTTCAACTTACATTTTAGGTCCAAATCCGTCGGAAATATACTTTGAACAGGTGATTCGCAGGTCCAACTCCGCCAGAAATATACATTTTAGGTGCATTGATTAAGTTTGTAAGTAACAACTTACATAATTTTGTAACACATGCGCAGAAACGGACCAGAATTATCGAGAGGGTGTTACACAAATACCATTTGGGATAACTAAAGTTGCACAATAAAAGAAAAAAAAAGTAGCAAAAAAATTTGTCGGCGGTTGCCAAAAAATTGACAACTTTTATTTACTTTTTTTCTTTTTCTTTTTCACTTTGTGACCGAGAATCAGGTGTAGCCCGTGCCATACTCGACATCAATGTAGGTCCCGTCCGTGCACATGTGGTAAGGCTAGTGGTAATAGTGACCGCATACACGAACATTAACTCAACACCATATCAGATTTTCAACACAAGCAACATCACCATCAAAATAATGTAAAAAGATAAACAACTTCACTACCCAAACATGCCCCACTTAAACACAAATATAACCCACAAAACCAACATCATACACACAATTCACTTTTTCTTTTTTTTTTCACAACTCGGTCGTTGGGACGACCAACTTCTCCAAAAAAAACCCACCAAGACGCGTCACACGGGGGTGTTATAAGGAAGACGCGTCTAAATGTATCGAATGGCGCGTCTTCTTCCCCTTATTAACACCAGCTTAAGTAAAAAAAAAATAACTATTTATTTTCATTAATGACTTTAAAATTTAATAATTTCTAACCAAAATGATAATGAAGAAAAAGTAAATATATATTGTTAGATTAGCGACTTAAAATCTAAGGGTTGTTTTGTAAATTTGATCATTTGTGTAACTTATCCTACAAGTTTGTTTAGGATTAGGAAATTATGTTATGACGGTTAGTTTAGTCTACAAATATGAATGGATAACTTTAGAATTATTTGTATCTTTTGAATTACAATTTGGTACATTTGAATTGGAATTTTGTATTGGTACCTTTGAGTTTGGTTTTTTAATTGGTTTGGTAAATTGAATAAAGCTTCCGCTTCGTTTATCGAATTTTGTTTGTTTGTTTTGTCCTTTGATTATGAATAAATGGTACTGGTGCTATGTTTGTTTTGCCATGAAGAAAATAAAAAAAAAGGTTTGTTCGGATTAAAGTTCGTTTGTTTTAGTTTGGATCGAAGGTTGTTTTTGGTTTAAAGATTTGTTCGACAGTCTCATAATACTTTGTTCGTTTGCTGGCTGTTATTCGGTGAAGAATAACATAGACTAGGTGTTTGTTTATTGGATCGATTGAAAGTAAATTGGGATATTGGACCAATTTTGTTTATTTGTATTTTGTTTGTTTGATATTGGGCCAACTATTTTTTGGCTGTTTAACAAATTAGTTTGTTTTGTTAGTATTTGGGGGCTTGGGGCTTTAGACTAACAAGAATACATTCGTATTATTTGTTTGGTAGTCGAAGTTGATTTGTTTGAATTTGAGTTTCCTTAGGTATTTGAATTGGGTCGTAATCCTTATCATATAAGTGGGTTTTAGAAATTATTATCCATATCATATATGAGGCGTTTGAATTATAAGAGTTTGTTCGCCAAATTATTTATTAACTTGAATTTGTTTGATACTTGGATGATAAATTTGAAGTTGGATCGTATTACTTATCGAATAAGTGACTCATTAGAATTTAAATTTGATATTTGGATTTTGAAGATCGAATTGGTGTTTGAAGACATGGTTATAATCAAGTAGTTTGAACTTTGTTCGATCATGTGATATTTGTTAGTTTGAAAAATCTGGATCTTCGTTCGTCGGGTTTTTGAAGTTGGTCGCCTGAATTTGATTGTCTTTGTTGAAGATCGCTTAAGCCGACTTGTTTGTTTGGTTGACCATAATGAATTTGTTGGTCAACGTTCAATTGTTCGTTATGAAGTCATTATTTATTTATTTATTTTTTATTTTTTTTATGCTAGCATCTTTAGCTTTTGAAAATTGAAGACGAAGGATCATTTCGGTTTGTTGTTTCGAGAAGGTGATCATGGAGATGAAGTCACGGTGGAAATTGTTAGAATAATGAATTAAACTGGTTGTTTGGTAAATTTGGTAATTTGTGTGACTTGTCATACAAATTTGTTTAAAAAATTAGAAAACTATCGTTTAGTGTATAAATAGGGATTAATAGCTATCATTTAAAATTATCCAAAATCACTAATAACTTCCTATTATTTTGTACATACAAATTCAATTCACTCTTCCCATAATGTGTAACATGTTTCTGAATATGTCTTAATATAAGATGATTTTATGAAAAATTTGTTGTTATCAACGGTCCAACTTTTGTTAGCATTTCCTTTTAAATAAAGTTTCCCATTTGTCGAATTTTATTTGTTTATTTCGTCCTTTGATTACCGATATATAATAATGAAAAATTTGATCACTTTTCTTCCTCCATAATCCTTTTGTTGATCACCGGTCTACCTTCATAACATTTTCAATCGCATTTTCTTACCCATGATTTCCTTGAAAACAAATCATAAAAGATTGTTGTCACATAACACATTATCTGTTGCACTTTTTATCCAAACCTGAATCATGATCATAATACTCGGCCAACCTTTTAATCACTTTTCTCGATTAAACATTTCTCGTTTTTACATTTATATAGCTAGATCTAATTCCTCATGAAAAGGTTATCCGATTCGCAAAATCGGGGATCTCAGTCTCCCCCACCACCGATCATACATACAGCCTCTCTTGCACCGGGTGGGGGTCATATACATGAACTTGCACCTCCTCCACCTGGAGGAGTGCCAAGACCACCTAGAGAACTTGCACCTCCATCACCACCTGAAGCACATGGAGGACCCGCATCAGCAAAATCTAAGTTACAGTCATTGCATTGGATCAAGCTAAATAGGGCGGTGCATGGAACCTTGTGGGAGGAATTCGAGAGAGATGGAGAGGGCCAAAGGTTTCTTAGATATGCATGCATTTCACATTATGGTGATTTCATCTAAATATTACGGTGGCATATATCATTGTTGATTCTAACAGACGACTTATTTATAGTGCACCACCAGAAATTGATATAGCTGAACTTGAGGAGCTTTTCTCAGACGTAGCACCAGAGAAAGTTGATTCTAAAGAGGTAGAGAAGCAATGCCCTGAAAAAGTCCAATTGGTAATGCAACGTAGCATGATTACCTTATAACCACCATATGCAGAAAAAACATTATTGTGTATGTAGTAATATTGAAAATTGTTGACATATATCTAGATTGATCCGAGTAGAGCCAATGCCGTCGAAATCATGCTTACAAAGGTTAAAATGCCACTTTCTAATATGACGGTGAGGGAATGATGTGATATGATATGTTTATCTCTTCTTCTATTTTCATATTTTTAATCATAGCATTTGAACGATAGTGGCAACTTATTTCTCTCATATGCAGCGCGCAATATTAGCTATGGATGGCAAAATTCTAAACGCTGATCAGCTAAAATCTATTTTAAAATGGATTCCTACGAGAGAAGAAATGGCGAAACTCAAGGTGAGTGAAGTCATTACTTATTTGATGCATCTACTTTGAGATACTGATTTTCAAATGTTTTTCTTGCTCAGAATTATATCATTGAGACAGATACACGAATGAGCAAGTTTGAAAAGGTGGGTATCAAGATCATTATATGGTACATTTATTTTCATTCTAATGATCTATTCCTGAATAACTTATTAGTAATCTGGGGGTGGTGTAAGATTCACACTTATCCATTTTATAAAGTCCAATATTTGACTATTTTGCAGTATTTCGTGGAGCTAATGAAGGTGCCACGTATGGAGTCGAAAGTAATGATCTTTTTGTTCAAAGTTCAATTTAATACTCAGGTTGGTGGTTATGTTTTAAATACCTGGTAATAATTACATGTTCTGTTATTTTTTTATTTCATAATAACTGGTTTAGCTTTTTTCAGCTTGCAAAGTTTAAGAAGAATCTAAACGCCGTAAACTCTGCATGTCACGAGGTGCTCCACTATTATAAATAATCTTGTGGTTTTAATTTTGACGCTACTATAAATGGGTCGATTTGGGTTACATTTTACTGTTACAAAAGTTAAAAATGAAACATGTCTCATGGGTCAAAATTGGTCCAAAATGATTAACCTGTTAATCAAATACTGTAATTAGGTTATAAAAAAAATATAATATAAAAAAAAAATAAAAATAAATTAGTTTTCTAATCATATACGACCCGCTGAACTTTTCTAGGAAGTATGATTTTTTGGGCAAAATGTGTTTACTACTCAACCCAACTACCCGTACAAGAAAACTTACCCGCATGACCTACTCATTTTGCAACATCTAAATTTTTTGTTTTGTAACGTTATTTTGTTTTTTTCCCTTAATTTAGTTATCTTGTCTAGGTCCAGAATTCTATCAAGTTGAAGGAAATTGTGAAGAAGATTTTATATTATGGGAATACATTAAACCTAAAAACTCCTAAATGTAAGAACATTACTCACTTGTGATGCCTTAAGTAAATGATCATTAGTATTTGTTTAAACATATCTTTTTACCATCAAGATCCGACATATATAAATTGCCAAATTATGCAGGTGCTGAAGTTGGTTTCAAGTTGGATACTTTTTTGAAACTAGTCAATAAACAAGCTTTAAACGGAAAGATAACTTTGATGCATAGTCTTTGTAAGGTACAACAAGATTTAACAGTTTGTATATTTATAGAAAGCGCCATCTGATTAAACTTGCTAGATTATTTTATACCCCTAAAACAAACTTCAAGCCTTTTCAAATAATTAAGCTGAAAACACATTTAAAGTGATTAACGCTTTTTCAAGATGCAAATACTAGTTATTGATGTATACTTTTGTAATCAACATTCATAAGGTCCACACTTTCAAAATTAAATATTTAAGTTTAAATACCACTTAGCTAATGCAACAAGGTATATATAGATGTATAACCTTATAGATGTATAACCTTATAATGCCGAAACGAATATTTGGACCCTATAGTGTTGATATAAGAATTTATGCCCTTTGTATGAGAATTAGCCCAAATCAATCAAACAATTAATATCATATTTCATTAAAAACAGTCTCTTATGAATGGTTTAAAAACAATTTCCACTAATTTCGTGTGACCATTATAGTTTTCATTTATACTTATCGCTTTAAGTTGTCACTACTCACTACACTTGCATATCATGTGTGCATTTATCATTGTTAAATTATTCTGTTGGTGATTATTCTACTATCTGAAATTATATACATCCATTACCGATCATAGTACCCATGACAATTCTTTGGCACAGGGATATAGTATTCCTTGAATTTATCGATTGTTAATTACTCTGTTTATTTAGAAAGGAAACTGTTGCTAAAACTATATAACTAAAGATGTATATATATATGATTGTAGGTTATCTGAAGGTACGGAATCTATTCTTATTCTATGACTTTGATTTTTATTAAGCATATATTTGATGGTTCAGTTGTTCAGTATTCCCTTATTATGTCAACATGCAGGTTCTTGCCTCCAAATCACCAGCCCTTTTGGATTTCCATGAGGATCTTGTTAACCTAGAAGCTGCATCAAAGGTTTGAATTTTATTACACTTATGGGGTTGATCACCAATGCCATTAATGGATTATTGATCGAAGGCTCAACTAGCAGATACCAACAAAAAATTTAGGAGACGAAATGCATGTGATTATCAATGGATTGGAAAAGGCAAAGCAGGAATTAGATACATCTGAAAACGATGGTCCGATATCCAACTATTTTCGTATGGTAGGAACTTATTGTGAGATGCAAATTTTTTTTTTATAACTTTTCTGTCTAAATTTTAGTGGTTGTAATTTATAACACCCAAAATCCTGAAAATTTGACCTAGTAGATAATTGGCATAAACTTTGGGATGTTATTTTTTTTATTTTTTATTTTTTATTTTTACATGTGCATTTGATTTTTGAAATAATAACCATGTAATCATGAGTATTTAAGACTTTGTTGGGATGGGAGTAAAACATTCTCATATTAGATTAAAATGGTGAATAGCTATATTAGTTTACCTATTGATTGTTGGCAGTTGGCATGAAACTAGTTGTTCAACAGAAACTATTTGATTGTTTATGATCATATAATCAGAAGTAAAATATGTCCATTCATACATCAAATATATTATTCAGATACTTACCAAAACAGAATTCGAAACACCCCATAATTCCAAGTTAGTACTATAAAATCTGATCAGTGTGCCCTCACAATTTTAGAGATTGAAGGAGTTCATTGGCTTTGCTGAGCCAGAAGTGACTAGTGTAACAAATTTGTATCAAGTTGTGGTAAGCTTTTGTATATTTTATATGCATTTATATTCGGTATAAGTTATCACCTGCTTTTCTTTCTTGCATGAAGTTGATTTTTTGATTATTTAATTAGATTGTTTCTGTTACAGGGTAGAAACACTTATACATTGGCCCTTTATCTTGGTGAAGACCCGTCCTCTTGCCCTTTTGAACAAGGTGGGTCCATTTTGACCAAATTAAAAATTAATGGGATGCCTTTGATCACAAACCCATCAAAGAAATAAATGATTAAATAGGAAATAGTTTAAATGATATGAAAGTTACTGAGATGGTATTTTAATACAAACAACCTCCTGAACCATTCACTTCAAGTTTTATGTTATGATCGTTACAATATTGTTATCATAATGTTGTAAGTGTTAAGCATCAATATTCAAAATCAGAAAAGAAAAAAAGAAAAAAGAAAAGCAAATAAGCTTTTATTGTTGAACCCAATGCGACCCATTTTGGCCAATACTTAAAATGTACCTATTGCACCCATACTACGGAGTGACAATTACGATATGATTCCCAACCTAAACCCTTTTAACCAGTTAACGGATCTCCGTTGTTTCCACCTTTAATTGCATTTTTATGTTTATTGGCAGCTACTCTAACCCTAGTAAACTTTGTGAAACTCTTCCGAAAATGCCTTGAGGAGAACTCCAAACAGGCTGAAGGAGTGATGAAACCATCTCATGGATCACTTGAATTGCCAAGAGGTGCACCTCCACCCCCACCACCACCCAGAGGAGCATCAACACGATCTGGAGCACCTTGGCCTCTGGTTGGGCCACCACCTCCACCTACAGGACCTTTATGTGCCCCTCAACCTCTTTATGAAAGGCCCCTCGGTGATGATCCAGGTAGCAGACCTGCAAAAGCGTCTAGACCTCCCCCACGAAACCCCGTACCTAAAGTCCCTCCTCCACCAGCAGCAGCATGGCCTCTATCTCTACATCCTTTTGGAGGGTTAGGTGGTTACCCAGAAAGAGGACATGAACCTGGACCTCCTGGTGAGATACCACGTCCACCCGTAACTAGATCGGTGAAAGGAAGCTTGTGGGAAGAATTCCAGTTAGATGGAAAAAGATACAATACAATTTTAAATATGCATCAACCTGCACCACCACCTGCTCCTCATCCGCCTTCAGTCTATGTTGAACCAGCTCCACCACCGCCCCCTATGCATGAAGTCCCCCGGCCACCACCTCCTCCACCTTCTCCTGGTGGTTGTAAACCTCAACCGATGGATGGAGCACCACCTGCTCCACCTCCACCACCTGGCGCACCTACACCCCCACCACCACCTGGAGGAACACTAAGACCACCTGGACCTCCACCGCCACCGGGAGTACCTGGACCTCCAAATGGGCCACCACCCTCACCTGGTCAACTTGGCCCTGGTAAAGCGTGTGGACCTGCAGTAAAAAAATCTAACCTAAAGCCATCATTATGGTTCAAGGTAACTAGGGCAGTGAAAGGAAGCTTGTGGGAGGAAATCCAGAAAATTGGAGAGGGCCACAGGTACTATAGAATCTTAATTGCGCATCCACTTCACGCTTTTATATGATATTATGGTGACATAATTTTTTCTAACAAACTCCTTATGTGTAGTTCGCCGCCAGAATTTGAAATATCAGAACTTGAGGCATATTTCTCAAACGCCCCAAAGAAAGTTGTTTCTAAAGAAGCAGAGAAGAAGAAGGCTTTTAGTTTAAAACCTGAACAAGTCCGATTGGTAATGCAATGTAAATCATTAACTTATCATATTAGTTTTCAATTCTTCATGTTAATAATCTCTTTAATACCTTTTTAACATTATTGGTAGTGTCAGAGTAATTATAATAGTTGATATTTCTAGATTGATATGAGGAGGGCCGATAACACGTTAACCATGCTTACAAAGGTTAAAATGCCATATCCAGAGATCGTGGTAAGTGAAATTATTTTACACTGTCACTCTAAAATTTCATTTATTTGAACAAGAATCTGCATCTGTTTTATGTATAACACTTCCCATTTGATAACAGTTACACATTTTGGTATTAGAGGTGGCAAGTTCAAGTAATTTCTCTGTAAATGGATCAATTGTTACATTATATATCAGGGCCGAATCAATTAATTTACCTGACAGGGAAATGGTTAAATGGGTTGGAAGGCTCCTGGTGTCTAATGCATACGACCTCCTACACCATTTTATTCTATTAAAATATGTAGATTTATATTGGTAATTGTTTTTGCAATAGCGCATCAATTGTTTATATAGATAAGTAGCTTAAAATGGAAAAAGAATGTCGTCCCTCCGGACCTATCGGTAATTCAGCATGCAAATAGAAGAAGATATATATAACATCTTTTCTACCCAATTCCAAATTGTAATAATTAATTATTTAACTGGTTGAATGATTGAAACTTCATGTGTCATATGTAGACAGCCATTTTAGCTATGGATGGCACACTTATAGATGCTGATATATTAGAAAATATTCTCAAATTCTGTCCTACAAAAGAAGAGATGGAGCAACTCAAGGTGAAGATATAGGTTATTAGATGCATGCATTTATTCCATATTGTATATTTCAAATAGTATATATTATTAGTAGGGTACAAAAGTTACAGCCGTTTCTTGGTTCTCCCATTTACGTATTGATCTTCTGCATTGTGTTCAGAATTATCAAGGTGACAAGGAGCTGCTTGGAAAGTGTGAAAATGTCTGTATCAAAAAAAAGATAATAATACATATAGTATTTATTTATTCTGATGATCCTGTATGTAAACTACTTATCTTAATTTCAAACTTGGGAAGTATTTATCTTTATTTAATTGAAAAAAAAAATAGTCACTTTGCTCTATGCCATTCAACCTTTTAAGTTGAATTGATGTGATGGAAATGTAAATATAAATTTTCTTGCAGTATTTCCTGGAGCTAATGAAGGTACCACGTATGGAGTCAAAATTAACAGTTCTTTTGTTCAAAAATCAATTTAATACTCAGGTTTGTGGTTTTGGTTTCAATGGCTGAATTTTGTACATTTTTTTTTCGTTGTTGATTTCATTTATCTTTCTTTCAGCTTGAAAAGTTCAAAAAGAGTCTAAACACTGTAAACTCTGCATGTGATGAGGTACTTCTTCTCTAAAAATTTCCTTGTTTCCTTTTCTTATGAATGGGTCAATTTGGGTTATGACTAAATTTTCATATATAACAACATCAACAACATACCTGATCCCGCCGAAGCGGGGAATGGATTTTAATGTATAACAAGCTAGTTATAAAATACACTATAAGTTTTTCATTCTCTATATATGACACACTAAATTGTTTTAAGAAGTTCCATTTATTTGGACTAGCCGGGTACCCGCGGCGATAAGTATAGTTGTATGTGTTTGCTTACCCGTTTAGTGAATTCGTTTCACAACACTTCGAATGAATATGTGTTAGTTGTAAGTGTTTGTTTTGGTTACCCGTAACTTTCCCGTAGCTTTCCCGCGACATCATTATTCCCGCATATAGAAATACCCTCGCAATCTCTTACGCGTCAAACACTACCCCAAAAGTATATGATTTTGACGAATCAAGATTATATTGATTGAAATAAATGAAATAAAGGTTAAAGTTGTAAAAATTTGAATTAAAATAAAATAAACACATTAAAAATATAAAAACCAAAAACTCGTAAAAATATATCAAAAAGGATGTTGAATTAAAGAGCATAAAATTTTAGAAAATATGGTGAAATTAGATTATAAAAAAAATAAGTAGATAAAAAGATATTTTAATTTAAAAATAAAGATGAATTTTTAGTTGAGAAATGACACATGTCATTTTATAATTGGAGCTTTTTATCTTAATTTTTAGTGGTTAGGAGTTAGGTTTGGAGTTTATTAGAAGTTAGGCTTGGAGTTTGTTAAGAAGTGACACATGTCATCTCATGATTGGAGCTCCTTATCTTAGTTTTTGGTTAGAAAAACTCTTTCCATAATAAGCAAGTAAAAAAGTCTGAATTTTTAAGCCTTCTAATTTTAGAAGGCCTAAATGCATTATAAAGTAATATAGATAAATCGGTTCGACCCAACCACGCCCCTACAAAAGAAACTTAACCCTATGACACTCAATTTGCCACCATTGCTATGCTCTGCTATGTTATCTCACTTTCTTTTGTTTTTGCTGAATTTAGTTCTCTTGTCTGTTTATTTAAGGTTCGGAAGTCTATCAAGTTGAGTGATGTTATAAAAAGAATTGTGTATTTTCCCGATACATTAAGTCAGGGGACTGATAGAGGTAAGAAAAAGATCATGAGTGTGATCGTATTTTCTTCTTGATTTCTTCTTGTTTGGTTCAGTTCATCTTTTTCCATGAAACCTGTATTTTATTCACAATTTGCAGGTGTTGTAGCTGGTTTCAACTTGGATAGTTTAATGGAATTGGTTGATACACGATCTTCAATCAGCAAGATGAATCTAATGCATTATCTCTGCAAGGTAAACGCAACCTAAACAATCATATATATATTGAAAAGAAAAAATAGATAGTATTCTTTTCACAAACTGCTCAAAAGTCTCTACGTAATTTTCGGGCAAAAGCATCAACATTATTTTAGGATTTTCGCGTTAAATACCAACCTATTGTTTTATTTTGGCTGTTTAAGTTATTAAACTATATGTGTACAACCTAGTAAAGCAAAAATGGATTTGGATAAAAATAGCCCAAAAATATTCAAGCAATTTATAGTCCCTTAAAAATAGTTTAACTAGTTTTCCTAATGTCATGTAAATCATCATATTTTCATGGGGTGAGATCAATAAAGATCATATAAAAACTAAAGATCAAATGGATCAATCTCAACCATTCATTTTTTATCAAATTAATTAAATTCACTTTCACCCTTATATTTAAAAATTAAATATCTCACAAACCGTTAATAGTTAGATAAAACTAATTATACCATTGCGACAAGAATAAAATTATCTTTCTATAAAGATCCAATATTGTATACTTTCGACGAACTTATTTTTTATCATTTTTTGCGGGTTTCGATATATTACACTATAAATGAAAAATTTTAAAAATACTCTTTTATGTTAACACAACCCCTAAACCCTAAAAACCCTTACCCTAAACACTAAAAAACCCTAACCCCTAAACCTTTTGTGTTAACACATCCCCTAAACCCTAAACCTTAAACCCTAAAACCCTAAACCTCTAAAACCTTAAACCCCTAAAAACCCTAAACCCCTAAAACCCTAACCGCTAAATGTCACACCCCCAAATTTACGTGTTTTGCAGCGGAATGGAATACCTTGGGGAGGACTGTCATAGCATCAAAGTTACAGTTATATCGAACGACCTAAAGTGTCGTTTAGAAAATACATCGTTTGATTAAGTAAAATAATCAGAGTTTACAAAATGTAGGTCCCAAATGAAAATCAATGTATGCGGAAATAGGTTTGATACAAGCCAAACGATGTTTTTAAAGTGTATAAATCCCATGTGAGACGCGTCGTCACCACGACTCTATGATGTGTCCATATGCATGCCATGAAGTGAATGCCTTAGATACCTGAGATAAAACATGCTAAAAAGTGTCAACACAAAGGTTGGTGAGTTCATAGAGTTTGGTTAACAAGTAAAGCCTTAAAAGAGTGTTTATGTAACAAAGGCAAAGTTTTTGGTCATATAGAATAGTTCGCAAAGCAAAGGCATCGTAAATCCACTCAGTTCCAAGTCCCGCCCATACAAAACTTGCAACCTGTGTGTTTACAACCCACTGCTAAAAATAGAATTGACAATTATGATTACGCACAGCAAGGTAGTTAAAAGTATAAATGTCACCACGAGGGTCTTCCAACAACTCGTGTTGGGATGTTCCTCCAACGCTCACGTTGGGCTGTATCCATAAAAATGGCCTTCCAACATATAAATGCTGGGATGTTTGTAAATTAATAGCCAACTGAACCTCTTGACAAGTCTAAATTGTTTGTACTGTTGCATTGAATAACAGATTATATTCACCCCAGGTCACGTCATCAAGGACTCAAGGGTGGGGCGCACCGATAGTACTATCAATATCTCTCTGCCGGCTCCCGCAGGAGTTAACCAGTTGCTAAAGTTTGTATGTTGATGCATAATTGAAAACTAGTTTAGCACATTAAGGCACATATCGCAATAAACCACACATAATGTCCAAAGTGTATAAGAAGTATATTGTAACACAATTGTATAAATGGTTTGAATATTCGCAAGAGTGAAACAAGTATTTAAGCATGTATCTCCCCCAAATAGTTTGTAAGAGTTTAAATGAGTAAAGGTGGGGTATGAACTCACCGTGATATGTAAGAGTTTAAAATACTTGCGAAAGTAATGAAAATAGTTTGAGCATGTATCTCCCCCAAAGAGTTTGTAAGACAAATAAGTAATAGAAAGTGGGGCTACGAACTCACCTGATGTGATTGATATGCTAACAAAATGAAGTGCAAGAAAATGAGGCTCGGAAACTATCCGCGACCTAAAATGAATGATATGATACTTAATGAGTTATGATGTAATGTTATGCATGCATTTCGTATGTTATTTATACCATTTGCGAGTTTTGAAAAATAATACTCTTCGTCGAAAAATACACTTTTGACGTCTTGACCATTCTTAAATTACTTTTTAAGTATTTACGTCAAAATGTCATCCTACAATAGTTTCGTAATGATTTATCGTGAAATTATCACTTTTCGTCGTAAAATAATCTCGTCGGAAATTTCATGAAAGTGACAAAAATGGCTTCGAAAAACTAGTCGTAAAATGGTGTGCGTCGATCGTTAGGAAACGAACTCGACAGTTTTGGAAAGTATGTATCAAAATATAGAAGTTTCAGTTTAGGAGTTTTCGTCATAAAGGTCTCGAACATAAAGATAATAAAGGTTAAAGATGGTGATTTTGGCTAAAATGTTGGTTAAAAATGAGTTTCGGCCAAGTTTAAGCATCCATAAATAATTTATTACAACTCCGCTATACAAACGGTTAGTCGTTTTGAAAAATATGCTTGGTGATCTCGATTTTATTAGAAGACATTTCGTTCCAAAAAGTTCCACATCATAGTTAAAAACAGCCCTCAACATGGACGTTTCAGCTATCGTAACACTTGTCTCGTAAAAATAATATAGTTTTTCAGAAAATAATAGTTACGGCAATTTTATGAAAACGTGCATATCTTTGTCGTTTCAAATCCGTTTTCTACGTATAATACGTCCTTAGCTTCGTATCAAAGTATACTAATATATTTTGACAAGTCGAAATAATTTGTAAAGCTTAAGGCTCGTTTTTGACTCGAATAAAGTAAAAATAGTATGCTGAAATTTCAGAAAAATATATATTTCGTTGTCAAACTTGTAAAATCCATAACTTCTTCGTTATAACTCCGTTTTACTCCGTTCAAGCGGCCACGGATTCGTTTTAAAGTATATTTTCTAAATACCAAGGCCAAAAATTCGTACCTACTGTCGGATTTTCCAGAAAAACAAAATAAGGACAGACCACTTTTAATACTTGTCGAAAATAGTTTTTCTCGTACTAAACCTATTCCAATCCCTTCAAATCAACTCCAAAGCTAATCTAATCCTACCATACACCTTCTTAGGGTGTCATGGGTTCCTAGACATCATCAAGACCAATATATAACAAGGGGATAATTATAGGATGACCTTTATATATATAACTCTAAAATCAATGTAAAAATGGTATAAATAAACACAAGTCTTGCATGTTTTTGCTCAAAAATGATGAGATGAGTATGAAATGAATATGTAAGATGAAAAATAAACATGAGATGCTTACAAGTGATATGATGAGGTGCAAAGAACAAGGGTTAACCTAAACACCCTAGGTTTTTATTTCAAAACCTTAAATAAGAGTGTAATCTAGATTGTAAAACACTTGAGCTTTGAAAAATTGATGATCCCTTCTAATTCTTGATGATGACCGGTTTTTGGGAAGGAAGAAACAAGGAGAGAATTTCTTGACTAACTTGAAATAATTGAAGTGAATGAAATGTGCAAGTATAAGTTGAGTATAGATATATATATTTGTAGAAAAATGTTCAACAACTAATTAATGCATCCACCTTCCCCCCCCCTAGGCCGGTTTTGGGGGGGATGTTTCTCAAATATTATTTTTTTTTCTTCTATGTATATACTTGTAACAATTGTAAGGAAATGTGTAGTTAAGTAAAAAGTGTCGTAACTTGTACATAGTTGTGAATTTAAAGTAGTATGGACTAAAATAAGTTTTAATGGACCAAAGTAAATTATATTAAGATCATAAAATTTGTAAAAATATATTTCTTGTAAAATTTTAGTGCTATAATAAATATCGTGTAGTTTTTAAGAAAAGTGTTGTAATAATATAAATTTAACGATTTATATACAATATAAATTTTAAAACACTAGGTAAACTCATAATATAGTTTTTATAAACTAAATGTAAGTATAAAAATATATCGGGATCATTTTTGGAAGTATCGGATTAAATATTCAAAATAATAACTCACGCGATAACGTTTATTTAATATAAAATTTACGCGTTTAATGTGAAATGAAATGTCATGAATGAACTAATATGATGCAAATGATGCTAATGAAATGTAGACTAAACTTAGTCCATATGAAATGTTCGTGATGATATGATCATAAATTCGCCACTAAACCATAAAGGTTACGCGAATTTGGGACACGCAAAGCTAGTTTACGATAAATGATGAAATTGTGAAACGTGAATTGTTTTGAGAAATGACCAAAAATTGTGAATTGTGACATTCTTCCCATGTCAGAGGAATCACGTCCTCGTGATTCAATCGATGATACTATGATTCGAACCTCGACAAGGGTTCTAAAAGTTTATGCTTGTGTATGGTCTAAATGATTATGTCAATGCTCATGCATATGAGTTACTCGTCCCACAAGATACGTTCCTGTGCTATCGTGAGCAATTCCCATCCTAAATACATGCTTTCTTATGATTAGGCTCGATGAGACAAGCTTTCCCATTCTCAAGCAAAATTTTTAAAAGACTTTTTGTTAACCGATTTTTGCTTAATCCCACAACTCATCAAACAAGAACTGTCATACGATTAGGCTAAATCGGTTTAGGTAACGACTTGTTTCTAGCTCGATCTTTGCAACTCATCAAACAAGAACTGTCACTCGGATCAAACTGAAAACAAGTGGTTTGAAGAAAATCTTTGAAAATTGGCTTGATTACGGACTTGCTTACACATATGAGACTACTACTCCCTTCATTGCATGATTCTTCCTGAATTAGACATAGGTGATCAGGCTATGTATAATTTAGGAGTAACTATGCAATGCTTGAACTAATCGACTCATATGATGTTTGGTGTTGAGTCATAAGTCCGCATGTATAAAGAATGTGCACTTATAATGATATGATGAGATGCTATGATGATGTGGTTATAGTCTAGGGTCAATGATGCAACCTAGTTCTCTATAACCGATGCTCTGATACCAATCTGTCACACCCCCAAATTTACGTGTTTTGCTGCGGAATGGAATACCTTGGGGAGGACTGTCATAGCATCAAAGTTACAGTTATATCGAACGACCTAAAGTGTCGTTTAGAAAATACATCGTTTGATTAAGTAAAATAATCAGAGTTTACAAAATGTAGGTCCCAAATGAAAATCAATGTATGCGGAAATAGGTTTGATACAAGCCAAACGATGTTTTTAAAGTGTATAAATCCCATGTGAGACACGTCGTCACCACGACTCTATGATGTGTCCATATGCATGCCATGAAGTGAATGCCTTAGATACCTGAGATAAAACATGCTAAAAGTGTCAACACAAAGGTTGGTGAGTTCATAGAGTTTGGTTAACAAGTAAAGCCTTAAAAGAGTGTTTATGTAACAAAGGCAAAGTTTTTGGTCATATAGAATAGTTCGCAAAGCAAAGGCATCGTAAATCCACTCAGTTCCAAGTCCCGCCCATACAAAACTTGCAACCTGTGTGTTTACAACCCACTGCTAAAAATAGAATTGACAATTATGATTACGCACAGCAAGGTAGTTAAAAGTATAAATGTCACCACAAGGGTCTTCCAACAACTCGTGTTGGGATGTTCCTCCAACGCCACGCTATCAGTATCCATAAAATGGCCTTCCAACATATAAATGCTGGGATGTTTGTAAATTAATAGCCAACTGAACCTCTTGACAAGTCTAAATTGTTTGTACTGTTGCATTGAATAACAGATTATATTCACCCCAGGTCACGTCATCAAGGACTCAAGGGTGGGGGCCACCGATAGTACTATCAATAACTCTCTGCCGGCTCCCGCAGGAGTTAACCAGTTGCTAAAGTTTGTATGTTGATGCATAATTGAAAACTAGTTTAGCACATTAAGGCACATATCGCAATAAACCACACATAATGTCCAAAGTGTATAAGAAGTATATTGTAACACAATTGTATAAATGGTTTGAATATTCGCAAGAGTGAAACAAGTATTTAAGCATGTATCTCCCCCAAATAGTTTGTAAGAGTTTAAATGAGTAAAGGTGGGGTATGAACTCACCGTGATATGTAAGAGTTTAAAATACTTGCGAAAGTAATGAAAATAGTTTGAGCATGTATCTCCCCCAAAGAGTTTGTAAGACAAATAAGTAATAGAAAGTGGGGCTACGAACTCACCTGGTGTGATTGATATGCTAACAAAATGAAGTGCAAGAAAATGAGGCTCGGAAACTATCCGCGACCTAAAATGAATGATATGATACTTAATGAGTTATGATGTAATGTTATGCATGCATTTCGTATGTTATTTATACCATTTGCGAGTTTTGAAAAATAATACTCTTCGTCGAAAAATACACTTTTGACGTCTTGACCATTCTTAAATTACTTTTTAAGTATTTACGTCAAAATGTCATCCTACAATAGTTTCGTAATGATTTATCGTGAAATTATCACTTTTCGTCGTAAAATAATCTCGTCGGAAATTTCATGAAAGTGACAAAAATGGCTTCGAAAAACTAGTCGTAAAATGGTGTGCGTCGATCGTTAGGAAACGAACTCGACAGTTTTGGAAAGTATGTATCAAAATATAGAAGTTTCAGTTTAGGAGTTTTCGTCATAAAGGTCTCGAACATAAAGATAATAAAGGTTAAAGATGGTGATTTTGGCTAAAATGTTGGTTAAAAATGAGTTTCGGCCAAGTTTAAGCATCCATAAATAATTTATTACAACTCCGCTATACAAACGGTTAGTCGTTTTGAAAAATATGCTTGGTGATCTCGATTTTATTAGAAGACATTTTGTTCCAAAAAGTTCCACATCATAGTTAAAAACAGCCCTCAACATGGACGTTTCAGCTATCGTAACACTTGTCTCGTAAAAATAATATAGTTTTTCAGAAAATAATAGTTACGGCAATTTTATGAAAACGTGCATATCTTTGTCGTTTCAAATCCGTTTTCTACGTATAATACGCCCTTAGCTTCGTATCAAAGTATACTAATATATTTTTGATAAGTCGAAATAATTTGTAAAGCTTAAGGCTCGTTTTTGACTCGAATAAAGTAAAATAGTATGCTGAAATTTCAGAAAAATATATATTTCGTTGTCAAACTTGTAAAATCCATAACTTCTTCGTTATAACTCCGTTTTACTCCGTTCAAGCGGCCACGGATTCGTTTTAAAGTATATTTTCTAAATACCAAGGCCAAAAATTCGTACCTACTGTCGGATTTTCCAGAAAAACAAAATAAGGACAGACCACTTTTAATACTTGTCGAAAATAGTTTTTCTCGTACTAAACCTATTCCAATCCCTTCAAATCAACTCCAAAGCTAATCTAATCCTACCATACACCTTCTTAGGGTGTCATGGGTTCCTAGACATCATCAAGACCAATATATAACAAGGGGATAATTATAGGATGACCTTTATATATATAACTCTAAAATCAATGTAAAAATGGTATAAATAAACACAAGTCTTGCATGCTTTTGCTCAAAAATGATGAGATGAGTATGAAATGAATATGTAAGATGAAAAATAAACATGAGATGCTTACAAGTGATATGATGAGGTGCAAAGAACAAGGGTTAACCTAAACACCCTAGGTTTTTATTTCAAAACCTTAAATAAGAGTGTAATCTAGATTGTAAAACACTTGAGCTTTGAAAAATTGATGATCCCTTCTAATTCTTGATGATGACCGGTTTTTGGGAAGGAAGAAACAAGGAGAGAATTTCTTGACTAACTTGAAATAATTGAAGTGAATGAAATGTGCAAGTATAAGTTGAGTATAGATATATATATTTGTAGAAAAATGTTCAACAACTAATTAATGCATCCACCTTCCCCCCCCCCCCCCCCTAGGCCGGTTTTGGGGGGGATGTTTCTCAAATATTATTTTTTTTTTCTTCTATGTATATACTTGTAACAATTGTAAGGAAATGTGTAGTTAAGTAAAAAGTGTCATAACTTGTACATAGTTGTGAATTTAAAGTAGTATGGACTAAAATAAGTTTTAATGGACCAAAGTAAATTATATTAAGATCATAAAATTTGTAAAAATATATTTCTTGTAAAATTTTAGTGCTATAATAAATATCGTGTAGTTTTTAAGAAAAGTGTTGTAATAATATAAATTTAACGATTTATATACAATATAAATTTTAAAACACTAGGTAAACTCATAATATAGTTTTTATAAACTAAATGTAAGTATAAAAATATATCGGGATCATTTTTGGAAGTATCGGATTAAATATTCAAAATAATAACTCACGCGATAACGTTTATTTAATATAAAAATTTACGCGTTTAATGTGAAATGAAATGTCATGAATGAACTAATATGATGCAAATGATGCTAATGAAATGTAGACTAAACTTAGTCCATATGAAATGTTCGTGATGATATGATCATAAATTCGCCACTAAACCATAAAGGTTACGCGAATTTGGGACACGCAAAGCTAGTTTACGATAAATGATGAAATTGTGAAACGTGAATTGTTTTGAGAAATGACCAAAATTGTGAATTGTGACATTCTTCCCATGTCGAGGAATCACGCCTCGTGATTCAATCAATGATACTATGATTCGAACCTCGACAAGGGTTCTAAAAGTTTATGCTTGTGTATGGTCTAAATGATTATGTCAATGCTCATGCATATGAGTTACTCGTCCCACAAGATACGTTCCTGTGCTATCGTGAGCAATTCCCATCCTAAATACATGCTTTCTTATGATTAGGCTCGATGAGACAAGCTTTCCCATTCTCAAGCAAAATTTTTAAAAGACTTTTTGGTAACCGATTTTTGCTTAATCCCACAACTCATCAAACAAGAACTGTCATACGATTAGGCTAAATCGGTTTAGGTAACGACTTGTTTCTAGCTCGATCTTTGCAACTCATCAAACAAGAACTGTCACTCGGATCAAACTGGAAACAAGTGGTTTGAAGAAAATCTTTTGAAAATTCGGCTTGATTACGGAATTGCTTACACATATGAGACTACTACTCCCTTCATTGCATGATTCTTCCTGAATTAGACATAGGTGATCGGGCTATGTATAATTTAGGAGTAACTATGCAATGCTTGAACTAATCGACTCATATGATGTTTGGTGTTGAGTCATAAGTCCGCATGTATAAAGAATGTGCACTTATAATGATATGATGAGATGCTATGATGATGTGGTTATAGTCTAGGGTCAATGATGCAACCTAGTTCTCTATAACCGATGCTCGGATACCAATCTGTCACACCCCCAAATTTACGTGTTTTGCAGCGGAATGGAATACCTTAGGGAGGACTGTCATAGCATCAAAGTTACAGTTATATCGAACGACCTAAAGTGTCGCTTTGAAAATACATCGTTTGATTAAGTAAAATAATCAGAGTTTACAAAATGTAGGTCCCAAATGAAAATCAATGTATGCGGAAATAGGTTTGATACAAGCCAAACGATGTTTTTAAAGTGTATAAATCCCATGTGAGACGCGTCGTCACCACGACTCTATGATGTGTCCATATGCATGCCATGAAGTGAATGCCTTAGATACCGGAGATAAAACATGCTAAAAGTGTCAACACAAAGGTTGGTGAGTTCATAGAGTTTGGTTAACAAGTAAAGCCTTAAAAGAGTGTTTATGTAACAAAGGCAAAGTTTTTGGTCAAATAGAATAGTTCGCAAAGCAAAGGCATCGTAAATCCACTCAGTTCCAAGTCCCGCCCATACAAAACTTGCAACCTGTGTGTTTACAACCCACTGCTAAAAATAGAATTGACAATTATGATTACGCACAGCAAGGTAGTTAAAAGTGTAAATGTCACCACGAGGGTCTTCCAACAACTCGTGTTGGGATGTTCCTCCAACGCTCACGTTGGGCTGTATCCATAAAAATGGCCTTCCAACATATAAATGCTGGGATGTTTGTAAATTAATAGCCAACTGAACCTCTTGACAAGTCTAAATTGTTTGTACTGTTGCATTGAATAACAGATTATATTCACCCCAGGTCACGTCATCAAGGACTCAAGGGTGGGGGCGTCAGCCCGATAGTACTATCAATACCTCTCTGCCGGCTCCCGCAGGAGTTAACCAGTTGCTAAAGTTTGTATGTTGATGCATAATTGAAAACTAGTTTAGCACATTAAGGCACATATCGCAATAAACCACACATAATGTCCAAAGTGTATAAGAAGTATATTGTAACACAATTGTATAAATGGTTTGAGTATTCGCAAGAGTGAAACAAGTATTTAAGCATGTATCTCCCCCAAATAGTTTGTAAGAGTTTAAATGAGTAAAGGTGGGGTATGAACTCACCGTGATATGTAAGAGTTTAAAATACTTGCGAAAGTAATGAAAATAGTTTGAGCATGTATCTCCCCCAAAGAGTTTGTAAGACAAATAAGTAATAGAAAGTGGGGCTACGAACTCACCGGGTGTGATTGATATGCTAACAAAATGAAGTGCAAGAAAATGAGGCTCGGAAACTATCCGCGACCTAAAATGAATGATATGATACTTAATGAGTTATGATGTAATGTTATGCATGCATTTCATATGTTATTTATACCATTTGCGAGTTTTGAAAAATAATACTCTTCGTCGAAAAATACACTTTTGACGTCTTGACCATTCTTAAATTACTTTTTAAGTATTTACGTCAAAATGTCATCCTACAATAGTTTCGTAATGATTTATCGTGAAATTATCACTTTTCGTCGTAAAATAATCTCGTCGGAAATTTCATGAAAGTGAAATGGCTTTGGAAAACTAGTCGTAAAATGGTGTACGTCGATCGTTAGGAAACGAACTCGACAGTTTTGGAAAGTATGTATCAAAATATAGAAGTTTCAGTTTAGGAGTTTTCGTCATAAAGGTCTCGAACATAAAGATAATAAAGGTTAAAGATGGTGATTTTGGCTAAAATGTTGGTTAAAATGAGTTTCGGCCAAGTTTAAGCATCCATAAATAATTTATTACAACTCCGCTATACAAACGGTTAGTCGCTTTGAAAAATATACTTGGTGATCTCAATTTTATTAGAAGACATTTCGTTCCAAAAAGTTCCACATCATAGTTAAAAACAGCCCTCAACATGGACGTTTCAGCTATCGTAACACTTGTCTCGTAAAAATAATATAGTTTTTCAGAAAATAATAGTTACGGCAATTTTATGAAAACGTGCATATCTTTGTCGTTTCAAATCCGTTTTCTACGTATAATACGTCCTTAGCTTCGTATCAAAGTATACTAATATATTTTTGATAAGTCGAAATAATTTGTAAAGCTTAAGGCTCGTTTTTGACTCGAATAAAGTAAAAATAGTATGCTGAAATTTCAGAAAAATATATATTTCGTTGTCAAACTTGTAAAATCCATAACTTCTTCGTTATAACTCCGTTTTACTCCGTTCAAGCGGCCACGGATTCGTTTTAAAGTATATTTTCTAAATACCAAGGCCAAAATTTCGTGCCTACTGTCGGATTTTCCAGAAAAACAAAATAAGGACAGACCACTTTTAATACTTGTCGAAAATAGTTTTTCTCGTACTAAACCTATTCCAATCCATTCAAATCAACTCCAAAGCTAATCTAATCCTACCATACACCTTCTTAGGGTGTCATGGGTTCCTAGACATCATCAAGACCAATATATAACAAGGGGATAATTATAGGATGACCTTTATATATATAACTCTAAAATCAATGTAAAAATGGTATAAATAAACACAAGTCTTGCATGCTTTTGCTCAAAAATGATGAGATGAGTATGAAATGAATATGTAAGATGAAAAATAAACATGAGATGCTTACAAGTGATATGATGAGGTGCAAAGAACAAGGGTTAACCTAAACACCCTAGGTTTTTATTTCAAAACCTTAAATAAGAGTGTAATCTAGATTGTAAAACACTTGAGCTTTGAAAAAATTGATGATCCCTTCTAATTCTTGATGATGACCGGTTTGGAAGGAAGAAACAAGGAGAGAATTTCTTGACTAACTTGAAATAATTGAAGTGAATGAAATGTGCAAGTATAAGTTGAGTATAGATATATATATTTGTAGAAAAATGTTCAACAACTAATTAATGCATCCACCTTCCCCCCCCTAGGCCGGTTTTGGGGGGGATGTTTCTCAAATATTATTTTTTTTTTCTTCTATGTATATACTTGTAACAATTGTAAGGAAATGTGTAGTTAAGTAAAAAGTGTCATAACTTGTACATAGTTGTGAATTTAAAGTAGTATGGACTAAAATAAGTTTTAATGGACCAAAGTAAATTATATTAAGATCATAAAATTTGTAAAAATATATTTCTTGTAAAATTTTAGTGCTATAATAAATATCGTGTAGTTTTTAAGAAAAGTGTTGTAATAATATAAATTTAACGATTTATATACAATATAAATTTTAAAACACTAGGTAAACTCATAATATAGTTTTTATAAACTAAATGTAAGTATAAAAATATATCGGGATAATTTTTGGAAGTATCGGATTAAATATTCAAAATAATAACTCACGCGATAACGTTTATTTAATATAAAAATTTACGCGTTTAATGTGAAATGAAATGTCATGAATGAACTAATATGATGCAAATGATGCTAATGAAATGTAGACTAAACTTAGTCCATATGAAATGTTCGTGATGATATGATCATAAATTCGCCACTAAACCATAAAGGTTACGCGAATTTGGGACACGCAAAGCTAGTTTACGATAAATGATGAAATTGTGAAACGTGAATTGTTTTGAGAAATGACCAAAAATTGTGAATTGTGACACTAAACCAAAAAAACCTAAACCCTATCCGCTAAACCGTAAGAAACCTAAACCCTTAACCCCTAAAAAGCTTAACCCAAAAAAGTCAAACCCCTAAATCCTAAACACCTAAACCCTAACCGTAAACTCTAAACCCACAAAAAAATCGAAAAAAAAAAATTCGTCGAAAGTATATGATGTGAGATATCAAATTAAAGGTAATTTTATGCTTGTCGTGATGGTATGATTAGTTTTGTCTAATAATTAATGGTTTGTGAGATATATTTAGTTTTTAAAAATGAAGGTGAAAGTTTATTTTATTGTTTTAATGAAAAATGAGTGGTTGAGAATGGTTTATTTGATCTTTAGTTTTTCTTTAATCTTTATTGAACCAAACTCTTCGGTATATATGCATATGTGTTAGTTTTTGTATTCGTATATATATGATTTGTTGGTGATTATCCTATATTCCTATAATAACAGGATAAACAGTAGTTGTTGCAAATTATACGTCCAGTACAGATCATAACAGTTAACAGTACCATAGTAGCTTTTGCAGATAATATATCATAACTTTTGGGGTGTTACTGCTTTTTGCTTATTCTGTGGACACTTATTACCAATTCATGTACTTTATTTAACGAAGACAAATTTATGTTTTTAAATACTTACAAGTTATGAAACTGATTCAAATTCTACATATGGGTTTGTTTTCCCAAGTATACTTGATTTTTCTAAACTTAATTATCTTCCCATTATGTTCACAGGTTTTTGCCTCCAAGGCACCAGCCCTTTTAGATTTTCCTGAGGATCTTGTTAGCCTAGAAGCTGCAACTAAGGTTTGAGTTTTATCTGTTTTTTATGAGATTGTTCGTTAATAACATTGATGAGTTAACTGATTAAGGCCCACCTTGCAGATACAGTTGAAAGATTTAAAAGAAATGCATGTAATTTTCCATGATGGATTGCAAAAGGCAAAGCATGAACTAGATGCATCTGCAAACGATGGCCCGATATCTCAAGGGTTTTGTATGGTAGATCAACCTCCAGTGGAATTTATTTAAATATAGATGCTTTTGTTTCCGTCTAAATTTAGAGGTTTATATGATATATAATCCCAAATCCAAAAAAATTCACCTGTATAAACTACTTACCCGAAAGGGACTAATTAATATTGAAATAACCATATAATTAGATGTAATATATTTGTTCAGACATTTAAAAATAACTATTTAGGTAACCCAACCCTCCCACCCACCCACCCACCCACCCACCCACCCAAAATTAAAACACAAATCCAAACACCCTGATTTTAAGTTAGGACCACAACTTTTGATCAAGGTTTTTTAATCTTTGATAGGGACTGAAGGAGTTCATTAGCTTTGCTGAGGCTGAAGTGACGGTTGTAACAAATTTATATACTGTTGCAGTAAGTCTTGTATAATTCACACATTTAGGGCATGCTTGTTAGAGGGTTATGGGGGTAAGTAATGGGAAAAATAATGAAAAAAGTTGCTTGGCAGAGTATAATGCAATGAGTCATTATCCAATAAATTTGGGGGAATGCTTTTCTTTCCCTCTTCCTTTTCACCACCATTATCATTGCCTTTCCTTTTCCCGAGTTTGAACCAAGCACACCCTTAATATTGCATCTCAACCTACTATATATAAACCTTGTATTTCTTAGAATGAAGTTGTTCTTTGGATTATTTTATTAAAATTGTGTATATTGCAGCGTAGAAGAGCTAATGGATTGGCTCTCTATATTGGTGCAGGCCTTGCACATTGTCCTTTTGAGCAAGGTAACCTATATATAACTATTTAAACATCAATATATTATTCATTTCTTACATCTCGGGCTAGCAATTTTGACCAATTTACTAAGAAATTAGTTGATCTAAGCCGTATTTTATCTCAAAGAACTCAAAACATAATGCATAGCTAACTAGGAAAGGAACTAGATCAAGAGTTACAATTGTCCTCAAATTCTATAAAGTCCAAAAGAAAATTGCATTTTGATGAACACAAAAGTAAAAATTAAATTGTCAAACTAAAGTCTAAAATAATTGAAACAACTTTTGGCGAGGAAAAAAAAATTGCATAACAGGTTATTTAGTTTTAGGTCATCACTTTTTTTTGTTGTCATTCTTTTTGTGTTCGTCACTTTTATGGTTCATAAAACAAATAACTTGAATATTTTGAAAAAAATTTAGTTTCTTGGTGATTTTTCATTTCACAGCCCTTTTGTTGTCAAAATATTTCAAGAGATACAAGTAGGTTTTTTTTGAGTATAAATAATAAGAATAGGATCCAATCTTAATATATCAAATGGACTGAAAGTAATAAAAAGTCTACATTCAATACATGCAACTTCAACCAAGGTGTGCCCTGGTGGTGCACGTTTAGGATTCTCTAGTAGAGGTCTCAAGTTTAAACTGCACACACAACAACTGTCAGCCTTCAGGCGCCTATGCCTATTCCTCAGAGCAGACATCCTTGTGGGGTTGAGAGACGAAGGCCTTTTGAAAAAATAGGTCTTGGGTTTAATCCTACTCCCCCGGTTTTCAGATAAACATTGCTTGGCTATACTCAGTCGACCCACATGGGTGTACGGAGTTGGAGTTTCTCCATCGATTTAAACAAGAATACACACAACTTCATGAGGTGTTTTAAGTGGACTTTTATATTATAATTCTATAACTAATAAACCGCAAAAATCGTCTTTGTGATTTGGCTAAATTGCAAATTCAGTTTTCATCGTTTGAAAATCACAGACGTCCTCCCTTTGGTGAAACCTTGGGTTCATTTTCGTCATTTCTTGAGTAAAGTGACTGAAATGTCTTTATGTTCTTTCTGTTTAAATTTCCCTTTTCAAACCCCCCTTTTTTCTTTTTCTTTTTTTTGGTGGTGCAAAAGGGTGAAATATATTATTACCAACACCATTTGTACAACAATAAACAACAAACGGATCTTGGACATGCTCAAATCAATGCTAGAAACAATACAGCTCGGATACTACTACTGTTATATGACAACATAACAACTATCCAAAACAAACAGACAGAATACTGCAGCATCAAAACATTCAACCAATCACACAATTACTGATTGGGAAGCACCCTTTATAGCACCAAGACCATACAACTCACAACTACATTTCCAAACTCACCTTTCTCCCTAGACCACTCAACCCACATCCACAGTGATCAAGGAAGACAAGGCAAGAGGCATCACTACCATTCCAGTCAAGGGCTCTACCAACTTAAACATAAGAAGCCACGTAATTAAACATAAGAAGCCACGTAATTAAACATAAGAAGCCACATAACAACTTAAACATAAGAAGGCACATAATCTTTTATATAATAAAGGAATTACATCATTTCAGAGTGATTTTATCGATTCATTCTTATTGAAAAAAAAAATTGGGCCAATAGGAGAGCTTAATTTTGCCATGTAAGCAAAATCGTGTGATGTGATTGGTTAATAAAAGTCAAAATTAAATTGATTTTAGTCAATCTTTAATTGATTTGGTGGAGAAATTTGGTTGAGAAGAAAAACACATAAAAACATAGGTGTCAAATTTGTGAAAATAAAAAGTTAAAAAAAAAGGGAGCAATTAATAAAACTTTAGTGATTAAATTTTTAAAAATTGTATAGAGTTAAGTGTAATATTATAAGTTTTCATGTTTTTTAGTAACTTTGGAAATTAAACAAATAGACCCTTATACTTTATACCCCCTATACTTTATAACTTAAAAATACAATATGTATGTCGTTTTAAAACTCCAACATATAAATATACACAAGATTATAAATACTACCTCCGTCCCAAAATTATAGTCCTCATTTGACTTTTTCGGTCTTTCTTTTTCAACTTTGACCTTAAATATTTTTGTTTATGTTATAAAATACTTGATGAAAATTATACCAAATAAAAATACATTTAAAACTCAATCCGTTCATATATTTTGCATCAAGTATTACATAACACAAACAAAAATACCTAAGGTCAAAGTTATAAAAGAAAGATCGAAAAAGTCAAACGGAGACTATAATTTTGAGACGGAGGGAGTATCATTTTTTTACTATATATTTTTACTAAGGACTTATTTATTTCATATTAAAAGTATGACAAATGTGGACACGAATTTGAATATTAAATACGGCTAAATTATTGAAAACGGAAATATAATTATCAAATTGTAAGTACGAGCTACTGTAATATGGAAAAAAAAACGTGATTGTACTTATAACAACTACTCATGTAATTTTATTTATTTATATAAAGATATGTAGAAAAACATTTTTTAAAAACTTTAAGGGGTATATTTTAACTTCATCAACGTTTATTATGTGCAACTAAACTCGTATCTTGTGTATATCATAATATCAATAGTGAAATTTAAATAGGAACATCAACATCTATATCAGCTAAATATAGTTGAATCTTGAGTTATCTAACAAAACTGTTTTACAAAATTTGATTATACAAAATTCTAATGGATAATGAAAAAACTCATGCATAAGTATATAATTATATGTAATTATCTTTAAAAATACAATATTCAGCATTGATACAAAATAATTTTTTTTTGTTAAAACCTTGTGCGTGCACAAGTATTATAACTAGTTATTACTAGACGTATACTCGCGCAAAGCGACTGTGTATAGCACCAAATAATTATACTTGCGAAATCGTAATTCTAGTTCGACCTTTGATGGAAAGCGTATGTTTTTTAAATACAAAGATTATGTTTTTAAAAATTAACATAGTGTGTTTTAAAAAGTTGTTAAGTTTATAATTGATAAAAAAAATATAATTTAAGTTGTCAAGTTTGAAAAGTTGCCAAGTTTAAGGGGTGCTTAGGGGTAATTTAGGCAAACTACACTGATTTAAGTTTTTAAGATTTTAAAAATAAACATCCATCCCTTTATAATAAGAAAAGAAAAAGAAAAAAAAAACACTTTTTAGCCCTAATCTTTTGTTACAAACTTTTATAATTTTATCATTTATATTCTTAATCTAGGTTTTCTTTTTCTTGTCGCAAACTTTTTTATTTTTTAGTTATTTTATAATATTATTATATTTTGTTGTCCAAAAATTGTTCTCCACGTCTTGTTTTTTTTGGCTCCGCGAGTGTCACCAACCGCATCCACCACAAAGCTATACTCTACTACCATCATATCTCGTATGCTTATCAACCAAAATAAAACCCCATCATTATTGCAAATCATAAATGAGTAACAGATCTCGGTGCAGCCACCATGTAACTACCACCTTAGCGGATTTCGCCGCTACCTCGCAAGAGCTCGCCGCCACCTTTACCTAGTCAGATGGTTGTGGCCATCGGTGAATGTTTTCTTAAGGTGTGTGTTAGTGTATGAATCGAGTGAAGATTTTTCTTAGTAGGTTGGAGTGTTTGATTTTTGTATGCATTCATGTGGTTAAGTTTTTAGGGTGTGTTTGTAGGTGTTTTGTTTTTGCACGTATGTGTGTGTTACTTAGTTTGTGTTAGTCATAAGAGATGATGAACTATAATTCAAATGAAACTAAAAATGTAAGAATAAATCAAGAGGAGGAAGACGAGAGTATTTTAGTCATTTTAATTTGATCAAAGATGAAATAAATCCAAGGTTTCACTATAAGGAGGCCGCCTACCATTTCCAAACCGTAAGGACTGTTAGGAGCACGGATATATTCAAAGGCAAAAATTACAGCAGCAAAAGCTCTGAACATGAGCAGGAAGAACAAGATCAGAACATTAGGGAGCAAAAGCTGTATTTTTATTATCAAAAGTGTGAAGTAAAAAAAAGCTAGTTCTAGTTATCCCTGATTGACTATAACCGACATATATAAGTTTCCTGATACTTAAGTAACTAGTGCACCAAAATTCCCAAAATGTCCTTACAAAACAAACTAAACTATATAGTATCAAAATTACTAAATTACCCTTAGGAGATGAAGTCAAAACATCTAACAATCTCCACCTTCACTTTAGCTCCTAAGTCACACCATATTTCCAATTATCGATATTGAGCAAATCGAAACAGTAACGAAACTTGCTCAAAGTAACCGGTTTAGTAAACACATTTGCAGGGTTGTCTTTAGTGCCAATCTTCTTCACTTTGATTCTGCTTTTCGTATGAATAAAGTTATAACGAACATCTATGTGTTTAGTCCGGTCATGGTACACTTGGTTTTTAGCCAAACAAATAGCACTCAAGCTATCGCAAAACAAAGTTGTTTGATCTTGAGGAAAACCAAGATCTTCAATCAAACCTTTCAACCAAATTCCTTCCTTAGCTACTCTGCTTCTGTTAGATCCATGTACTCGGCTTCGGTAGTAGATAAATCAACTGTTGGTTATAATGTAGCTTTCCAACTTATAACCGAATTTCCAATAGTGAAAAGATAACCTGTCAAGGATCTTATAGCATCAAGATCCGCTGCATAATCTGAATCTAAGTATCCGGCAACCAAATATTCATGTTCACCACCGTAAATTAGGCCAACATCAAATGTCCCTTTCAAATAACGAAAAATGCGTTTCACCGCATTCTAATGCTCTTTTCAAGGATGAGCCATATATCGTGACACGACACTCATCGTGTGAGCTATATCCGGCCTTGTGCAAACCATCACATTCACATACATCAAACTTCCAAAAGCACTAGCATAGGGTATTCGGGACAAATACTCTATCTCTCAAGAAGTGGATAAACTAAAATTTGCCGAGAATGAAGTATTTAACAATTTTGCCGAACTCATGCCAAAACGAGAAATAATCTTCTCGATATAACTTTTCTATGATAAGAAAAGCATACCATGTTCTCGATCTCAAATTATTTCCATGCCCAAAATCTTTTGAGCTGCTCCCAAATCTTTCATATCAAATTCTGTGTTGAGAAAGATCTTCAACTTATTAACCTCATATATGTCTTTAGCCGCTACAAGCATATCATAGAGAAATTTTTGGAGCTTACAAACATAGTCTTCTTTTCCTTGAACAACGAAACCTTCGGGTTGGCTCATATAAATTTCTTCCTCAAGGTCACCGCGAAGAAATAAAGTCTTTACATCTAATTGTTCTAACCCCAAGTTGTGATGTGCTACTAAAGATAGTAACACCCGGATATATGTATGACGTACCACTGGGATAAAATCTCACTGTAAAAAATTCCCTCCTTTTGGCTATATCCCTTCGCGACCAAACATGCCTTGAACCTAATGATGTTCGAGCCCGATAAGCCGGTTTTCATCTTGAAAACCCACTTACAACCAACAGCTTTTCTTCCTTTAGGTAGTTGCACCAATTCCCATGTATTGCTCTTATGAAGAGATTCTATCTCTTCACCCATAGCCGCACTCCACATATGAGACTCTTTAGAACTAATAGCTTTTTGATAAGTAGCCGGTTCAAGAGACTCCACCTCTTCAGCTACTTGCAATGCATATGCGATGTAGTCCTCAAAACCAAATCGACTAGGAGCTTTTGCATTTCTACGAGGTCTATCATGGGCTATAGACCTATCTTGCTCATGTTCCAAATGTAGCGAATTTAGTTGATCATTTACATCAACTACTGTTGAAGTAACATCGTGATCCATATCTGCGTCAACAACGTGCTCCACCTGTTTAGGAACATCCTCCACCTTTTTGGAAACACCCTCTTCAAGCTTCGATTCAGCTGGATCTTGTTTCACGCGAAACAAGTAATCCTCATCAAACGTCACATCTCGGCTAAGAATGACTCTTCTTTCAAATGGTGACGAAATTCGATAGCCTTTAACCCCATCACTGTATCCCATGAAAATTCCTTCCATGGCTCTTGGATCTAACTTTCCTACACTAACATGATAATACGCGGGGCATCCAAAAACATGAAGCTTCGAATAATCTGAGGGCTTCCTGAACCAAACTTCAATGGAAGTTTTACAATCAATAGCAGTGGCAGGAGACCTATTGATTAGATAGTAAGCCATATTGAGTTCTTTAGCCCAAAAACTTCTATCTAATCCGTCATTCAACAGTAAGCATCAAGCTCTCTTTAATAGAATCTTGTTCATTCGTTGAACTACCCCGTTTTGTTGAGGAGTGTAACGAACCGTATAATGCCTAGAAATTCCTTCATCTTTGCAAAATATATCAATCTCTCTCGAAAAAAACTCCAAACCATTATTAGTACGAAGACACTTAATCTTTCTTCCAGTTTGGTTCTCAATCAAAACCTTATAATGCTTAAATTTCTCAAACGCCTCAATCTTGTGTTTCATCATAAACACCCACGTCAATCTTGAGAAATCATCAATGAATGAGAGAAAATACCAAGCACCACCAAGAGAAGGTACTCGATAAGGCCCCAACAATCCGCAAAGATAATTAAGAGTCACCTTCGTCGGATGAATTGCCTTCGAGAAACTCTCCCACTTTTGTTTCCCGATGACACAATGCTCACAAAACTCCAAGTTAGCCACCTTGTGGTTACCAAGTAGTCCCCGCTTGCTCAATATGACCATACCTTTTTCACTCACGTGACCAAGACGCATATGCCACAACATCATCAAATTTGAATTACATTTCTTTAAACAAGATACAAACACGGAACCTATGATCGTTTCACCCTGTAAAATGTAAAGAGAAGAAGTAACTTTTGTTTCTTTAATAACCACCAAAGCACCTTTCGAAACATGAAGTACACTATTATCTCTAGTGTATTTGAAACCTTTCGAGTCCCACACACCTAGTGAGATCAGACTTTTCTTAAGATCTCGAACATGGCGAACATCAGTAAGGTTTATAACAACTCCATCATGCATCTTAATCCGAATGGTTCCAATGCCTACAACTTTGCATGGTGAATCACTACCCATGAAGACATGCCCGCCATCAAATTCTTCATATGTCACAAACCAATCATGATTGGGACTCGTATTAAAAGAACAAGCAGAATCCATGATCTAAGTAACATGTATACCTTTATAATCAACTAATGATAGTATCACATTGCGTTCCAAACCCGATTCGTCTTTAGCAATAACCGCTACCTGACCTTTTTCCTTAACTTTAGTAAAATTGTACTTCCAATGACCTTCCTCTTTGCAATAATTACAAGCATCTCGAGGATTTGATCCTCGACTTCGATCTATCTTTATATCTACCTTTTCATTTGCGTTTATGTGTTTGATGTCTACCCCTATCATGACTTGTAGCTCATAAGCCGACGGGTTGAGATTCCGAAGTTCCCGATGCTTGGTGATGAAGCTCTCGGGATTGCAAACCGGATCGACATCTTCTAATGTGATAGTTTCTTTACCAACAAAAAAAGAGTTCACAAAGTTCTTAAACGAGAGGGGCAATGGTACTAGAAGAATAAGAGCTACGTCTTCATCATTGATCTTGACTTCAACATTTTTCAAATCCATCAAGATCGAGTTCAATACATCAAGACGATCTTTTAATGCTGAGTTGTAGGCTCAAACTTTAATTCGCCATAAACTAAACTTTTTCCGTTAAACTTCTCAATACTAATCGATGATGATTGTGTCTAAGAAGACATAACTATTCAAACGGTTTTTACTACAAATGACAAAACTATGGGTGAGCATCGGGTCAAACCCGACCCGGACCGACAAAAACCGAAAAAAGAAAAACATAAACCGAGAACCGAATCGAGAAATAGATATCAAAACCGAAACCGAACCAATAACTCGATTCGGGTCGGTTTTCGGGTTTCGAACCGAAAAAACCGACAAAAACCTAATCGAGTCGAAACCGAACCAAAATCGTTACCGAAATAAATATACAAAACCGAAACCGAACCGAAAATGTCGGTTCGGTTCGATTCGGTCCGGTTTTGGTCAGTTTGTCGGTTCAGGTGGATTTGCTCAGCCCTAGACAAAACTATTGTTTAACAAAAAACCCACAAAAGAGAAAGCCCAGATTCAAACCCAACAAGTAATTGATTAAAAAAAAAGGTTAGATAATCTGTGCACAAACTGATCGATTTAACACAAATTCTAACTATCCTTAATCCCCGTCAACAAACACCTTTGATCTATCAAACAAAAGAAGCAAAATCGATTGAACAATAACAAAACAACAAACCTGAAACACAAAGCAAAGTACAAACGATGTCAAGATACTGAATCTTGAAAATCAACCAAAAGCTAATGTTGATTATAAACCCAAAATGAATTGCAGCTTGCTTAAAAAACAATCGATTGGCTCTTGATACCAATTTGTTAGGATCAGGGATATATTCAGAGGCAAAAATTACAGCAGCAAAAGTTCTGAACTTAAGAAACTAGTGCATATATAAGTTTCCTGATACTTAAGAAACTAGTGCACCAAAATTACCATATATAAGGGCAGTTTGGTACTTATATAACCGATGGAAAAAGTTCAATAAATTGATTTGATACATATATATTTTCATTTTCAAGTTGAACATCTTTGATCCGTTGCTCCATCTCTATTCTTTCCACCTCTAATTGCATTTGTTTGTTGGTTATGCAGCTATTCAAACCATACATAACTTTGTGAGACTCTTTCAAAAATGGCACGAGGATAACCAAAAACATGAGGATACTGAGAATAAGCGTAAACAAGATGGCCAAATGACGAAACCTTATAATAGATTAGTCGAAGTACGAAAAGCATCAAAGAGTATGGAAATTAAATCCTTGGTGGCCCTGTCATATCCTCCGCCACCTCCAGGTCCCAAAAATAGTCGAAGCCTTTCTCCCCCAACCCTAATCACTCGGACAACAGCTCCAACACCGCCCCCTATACATGAAATCCCCCTTCCACCTCCTCGAGCCTCAATCCCTGGGCCACCACATCCTCCACCTTTGCCTGGCGGTGGTACACCTCAATTGATCCCTGGACCTCCTCCACCACCTGGCGCACCTACACCTACACCTCCACCACCACCCGTAGGAGTGACAAAACCACCCGGAGTACCTGGACCTCCACCACCACCATCCGGAGTTCCACGGCCACCTGGAGCACCTGTTGGGCCGCCACCTCCACCTGGTCAACTAGGTAAAGGACCTGTACGTGCACCTGCCACAAATATGAAGCCATTACACTGGTTCAAGGTAACTAGGGCGGTGAAAAGAAGCATGCCGGAGGAATTCCAGTTAGTCAAGAGGTACTATACATTCTTAAATATGCATCCATTTCACTTTTTTGGTATATTTATATGATATTATAGTGACATCCTGTATTCTAAGAAACGACTTTTATGAAGACCTCCGCCAGAATTCGATGATAAAGAAATTGAGACATATTTCTCAAACGCAGACCCAAAGAAAGTTGCTCCCAAAGAGGCAGAGACAAAAAAAGCTGCTAGTTCAAAACCTGAAGTAGTCCAATTGGTAATGCAATGTAAATAATTACCTTATGATATTAGTTTTCATATACTTCATTTTAATTATCTTTTTTTAATACTCTATTAACATTACTGGTAGTATCAAAGTAATTATGATAGTTGTTGATATTTCTAGATTGATATGAGGAGGGCCAATAACATGTTAATCATGCTTACAAAGGTTAAGATGCCATATCCAGAGATTGTGGTAAGTGAAATGTTTTACATTGTTACTTTAGACTTCTTTTATATATAAAAGGAAGGGTTTTTGTTATATATAAATAACACTTCCCATCTGATAACGGTTACACTTGTTAACTTTTACACGTTTACTTATAAATGGATTTATATGTGGTTTATTCTATTTCAGGGTTAAATAAATTTGTTTGCTAAAGAAGAATGTGTCAGATGGGTTGAAACTTGAAAGTCGCCCAAAGTCTATTTTGTAACGCATAGACCCTTCTACACAGTCTTATTGAATATTTAGAGTTAGAATACGATTTTTTTTAAATAATTAATGCATCAATTGTTAATAAAAAAAAGTAGAATAATAGTCTATTTTGTAACGCATAGACCCTTCTACAGAGTCTTATTGAATATTTAGAGTTAGAATAGGAACTTCTTTTAATAATAATTAAAGCATCAATTGTTAATTAAAAAAGTAGAGTAATAGTGGACCAAAAATGACCAGCTGACATGCAAATGGCAGAAGAAATAAGATGTATCCTACTCATCTTTGTATTGTGTTAGTTTAAGTAATTAATAGCTTGAATAACGGCAACTTTGTGTGTCATATGCAGGATGAAATTTTACAAATGGATGGCACACTTATAGATGCTGATCGTTTAGAAAATATTCTCAAATTCTGTCCTACTAAAGACGAGATGGAGCAACTCAAGGTGAACCCATAACTTATTAGACGCAGTAATTGTGTATTATATACATTCTATTGTTGGGTACAAAGTTGCAGCCTTTCTCAATTCTCCCATTTACGTATTGATCTTGTGCATTGTGACAATTCAGAATTATCAAGGTGACAAGAATATGCTTGGCAAGTGCGAAGAGGTCGGTATCTAGATCATATGCCTTTTTGTTTTAATTTCAATTTCCTGATCCATATATAAAGAGCTATAAAAAGAAATGGTCCCCTTGCTATACGCTATTCTTTTGTCATATGTAAATAAATATAATAGCTGTCGTACAGTATTTCTTGGAGCTAATGAGGGTGCCTCGTATGGAGTCTAAAGTAAACTGTTTTTTGTTCAAAATACAATTTAACACTCAGGTTTGTGTTTATAGTTTGAATACGTATCCATGTTCTGATAATTCTACATCCTTATATCATTAGTTATTCTTTCAGCTTGCAGAGTTTAAGAAGAGTCTAAACATTGTAAATGCCGCATGCGACGAGGTAGACACCGTTATACATTAGATTTATATTGAAATATACTTTTGTAAATTAACAAATACCTGACACACTATGGTTTTATAAATAAAAAAATATTATCAGTAAAATACTCAAATTGGCCTATGTGGTTTGGTGAATATCATAAAAACCGTCATTCCCCAGCGCTATTTGCATAAATGGTCCTAATTGCACTTTCAGCCCTTCTCCCCTTACCCTTTTGGCGCCAAAAGTGATATTAATCACATACTTAAGGGAGCAAACTATCTTCAAGGTAGCCAAGCGTAAGGTGCCCCCAAAGTCTAAGAAGTGACCATGGTTCAAACCTCGATGGGTGACAAATAGTGCTGTTAGGGACCATTTATGCAAATAGAATATTCATAGTCACCAAACCACACCGGTGATTTTTGTATCATCAATACTTTTTCTTGTTTGGGTTTCCATGGTTTCGACCTTTTTGCCAACAAATTAACGGGTTTGAGCCACTACCACTCACACACAAACCGGTTAAAGCCTTCTCCATTATGGGAAGGTTGGTGTGGCCACATTAGGCTTGGTTGCACAAGCATGAATTGAAATTGAGACATCCCACATTTATTGACAATATAGTCGCAAGCCTTTTACCACTTGGCCATGAATGAGTACTTTTTTCAACAAATCATAAGGAAATTGAGTAACCTTTTTTTTTCTTTCTTTTGGTAAAAGGGTATTTTTTCAACAAGTCAACGCAACCCCATTTTGACACCTCTACCATGCTTTGATGTTTTTATGTTTTTTTATTTTAAGTAATCTAGTTCTTTGTTGATTGATTAGGTTCGCAAGTCTGATAAGTTAAAGGGTATTATGAAGAAAATTTTATATTTGGGCAATACACTAAATCAAGGAACTGCTAGAGGTAAGTAAAAGATCATTAGTATGAACATTTATTCATCTAGATTTATTATATGGTCAATTAATCCCCTTAGATGAAACCTTAATAATATCCAAAATTTGCAGGTTCTGCCATCGGTTTCAAGTTGGATAGTCTTTTTAAACTGACTGATACACGATCTTCAATTCGCAAAATAACTTTAATGCATTATCTATGCAAGGTATAAGAAGCCTTAACACCCATAAATGAGAATTTTATACTATTTACAAACAGCTCTAAATGTTTATTTTGAATGTAAATATGCTAAACTAAAATTTGGCTTTGCTAGTTACATGCAATCTCTTTGTATTTGTTGCAGGAAAATCATCACATGTGTTAAGCGGTTTTTTGCATAAAATACCAACTTACTTTTTCATTTATCATGCTTTAGTCATTGTATGATTTTTTGGTACCTCTGAGTCATTGAAATTGAAATGTGGTTTTTTGTTTTATTTGGGTCATATGTAACTAATAAAAACCTTCAAACCGGCTTTCAAAAATTAATGATATTTATATCAAAATTCTCGATCATTGTTATATATATAATGTTAAATAATGTAATAGAATGCTAAGATTGCGGGTTACAAAATGACGCAAACGGTACACGAAACCATCATCTTTAATAACTTAGATGTAAAAATAGCTAAAATGACTAAAACAAGACAAATGAAAAAGTACATTCGTATATTATAAAAATAACCTTTTTAATTAATGCCGCTCACGTTGAGATGTTACTATGTTAGGATACTTGCATATCTATCTATACGTATACATAAGCATGTATGTGTGTGTGTGTGTGTTTTCAACTTATTTTTGTTACATGTCTATAGGTTCTTGCCTCTAAGGCATCAGACCTTCTAGATTTTCATGAGGATCTTGTTAGCCTAGAAGCTGCAACAAAGGTTGGAAGTTTGTTATGTGTTTTGCCAAGACTTGATTGTTAAGAGTTTAAGAGCAATAATGGATTTCTTAACTTGCAGATACAATTGAAAACTTTAGCAGAAGAAACGAATTCACTTGCTATTGGATTAAAAAAGGTCAAGCTGGAACTAGATGCATGTAGAAACGATGGCGAAGTATCAGAAGGTTTTCATAATGTAGGTAAAAGAGGTTAATATAAGCTATGCATACCCAAGTATCCAATTTTTCTTTATTAAGGTCACCCATATATTGAAACGTCTTTGTAGAATTATAGACACCAAGTATGTATTTGATTAAAAAAAAATCCCCTCTATATATTTTTGTAAAGACAACAAATTAACTAATAGCATGCTAACAAGTCATCAGATGTACATGTTTTTGGCATACTTGGGTGGCATATAAATGAAAAGAGTGGAATACATGGATGGCCTCCAAATATATTATCCTTAAACTATACGGAGTAAAATATTGTTCAAATTAGATTATGTATACATATGATGATAAGCAATGCGATTTATCTTGGTATGATCAATTTCTAAAATGAATAATTCTCTGTCAATTTCTGATCGATATTAAAGTAGATATAACCTGTTTTAATCACTTAAGTTGTGTGATGCTCAAGCAACCCTAATCGAGAACTTTCCAAACACTGATTCCAAGTTTAAGACTATAATTTCTGATCAAGTTTTCTCGTATTTTAGGCGTTGGAGAGTTTCATTGGCCGGAATAGGTATAAATGAAAACAGATGCATACTTGGGTGGCTTATAAATGAAAAGAGTGGAATAAATGGATGGCCTCCAAATAGACTATACCTAAACTATAAAATATTGTTCAAATTAGATTACGTATACATATGATAATTAGCAATGTGAATTATTTTGGTATAATCAGTTTCTTAAATGAATAATTCTCTGTCAATTTCTGATCGATATTAAAGTAAATATTTGTTGTTTTAACCACTTAAGGTGTGTGATGCTCATGCAGCCCTAATCAAAAACTTTTTAACACTGATTGTCTGATTCCATGTTTAAGACTACAATTTCTGATCAAGTTATTCTCGCATTGTTAGGCATCGGAGAGTTTTGTTGGCTATGCTGAGGCGGAAGTGACAAGTGTAACAAATTTCTATTCCGTTGTGGTAAATCCCTGTATATTTGACGATAAATTCAAGGCATATTAGGCATAAAAGGAACATATCTTCAATCAATTTCTATGTTAGGGGCATATCTTCAACCTGCATAAACCTTGTTATAAACTTACACATGGGCCCTAAACTGGTGATTTTGAATGTATTTCCCTAAAATATAGATTGATTGAAGGTACATTCCTTTTACCCCCAATTTGCCAATAAATGTTGTATCGTTTCATGATAACACCTTTCCCATTCTTGCAATAATCTTTTTTTAATTATTCCTTCGAGTTTTTCATGTTACAGGGTAGAAACGCTGATGCACTGGCCCTATATTTTGGTGAAGACCCTGCACGTTGCCCTTTTGAACAAGGTTACATGCATAATTAATTAGAGACCATCAAAATTAGATGTGGCACTCCGACCCATCTACATATAAATAGGTCAATTTGTGTTTGTTTAATCTCTAACCAGTAGAACGAAAACAATTAGCTTAACAAACAGGCCGAAAAGGGTCAAAAGTCACCAAGGTTTATTTAGAAGGATCTTGCTAAACCTAGCCAAGGACTATGTACATCAAGGTGGTTGAGGTAGTTATCATCTAGGTAGTGGGGTCATCATCACCAAAGTACCACCAAACAATGAATGTCCTAATAGCAACTTCCTTATTTATAATGCATAAACCCTCCCAAATCATTTTAATTATAAAAAAAATATTATAACATTATTAAATAATATAAAATTTCTAATAATGTTTGACACCTTAATTATTTACAAAAGTCCAAATGTTTTGGCAACAAGCCCATTTTAATCTCTATCAAAAAGTTCTTACTATGACCCAAACCCATTTTGACAAGAACCGCCTTGACCTGTTTTTTTTGCCGCCTCTAATCAAAGTTCTTATGCGTTCATTACATCTATTTATGGTTTTTTCAGCTACTCAAACTCTTTATAACTTTGTAAGACTCTTCCGAAAATCCAATGAGGAGAACCAAAAATTTCCGAAAATTCGATGAGGACTAAACATACAATTTGACTAAACTACAAGGACGGTCATTGAAATTTACTCTTATATATTACCATCGGTTATCCTAAATAATTTATTAATTTGAAAAAAAGAAAGATACAAAAAATATGAAGAAAAAAAAAATTGTCGTGACCTAACATGACCCATTTTGACTTATACCAAATAATTTGCTTTTTCAAGTTGAACACCTTTGATCCGTTGCTCCATCTCTATTCTTTCCATTTGTTTGTTGATTATGCAGCTATTCAAAACCTACATAACTTTGTGAGACTCTTTCAAAAATGCCAAAAGGATGATGTGGGCCCAAATGTTGATGAGCGGACAATTGTGTCTCAGGAGGCCCAAGATCGCGTGACAAAAGGGCCCCCACTAAAATGGGCATAATTTGGGCTACGGGACTCCGTTTCAGGCTCATGACCAGCCGATTCGAATCTTTGAACCAGGAGAACGACGTGGTAAATGGACAACTTCAGTTTACGGAACTTTCAAGCCCCAAAACATTATATTAATGAGTTATTTGCATTTTAATGTTTTTTTTCGGGTTTTTTGGACTTTTATTTTTAGGCTAGTTTTCGGCAACATGTATTTTGAGGCCTATTTCAGTTTTGCACTCCTATTTAATAAGTGCTTTGTAATCCTGGCTATTCAGTTCAAAGAAATACCAAAAGTCTATTTTTGGCGGCTTTTGCTAAGAATTACCCCCATGATTAGCATCCGTGTAAATCAAGGATTATTGATAGAATCATTCCTGGTATTCGTGTGAATCAATAGGTCCAATTTGTGTTATATCGTTATTAGTACTACATCAGAGGATAACCAAAAACATGAGGATATGGAAATTAAATCCTTGGTGGCCCCATCAAAGAATATGGAAATTAAATCCATGGTGGCCCCATCACGTCTGTAACAATTTGCATTTTGAGGTTACTAACCAATCTCGAATTTTTACTATTCACTTTTACTATTCACCCCGAATGTTTTTCATTTATCATGACAAGAGAGTTGATACTCATCGAGTCGTCCTGACGACGTACATTGAATCCATTCAGAACCGATTTCACAAAACCGTGTCTGAGATTTACTTTTAGGTTTAAACGTCATTCGAACATCCCGATATGTCCATACAACGTTACAAACAATAGAAATATGTGTTTCTCACATCATATGACAATTCCAGAAGTTTTGGAATTTTACGTTTTCCAGTTCTGCGTTTTACGCAATTTACGCGTTTTAAACCTACGTTTCTAGTTTTAACAGCGTTTACGCGATCCATTAAACTTATCACTTAATTTATTTATTAATATGGAGTATAATGATAAGTTTAATCATTTCTAAAAGTTTCATATTTTTACAATACCTGATTTTACGTTTCGTGACTTAACGACTTACATTTAGCAATTAACGGGACCAAAACTCATTCCGTAAACAAGGTATTACCAAAATAAACTTAGTCACCCTCCCCCATTAATGTGACCACCTATAGGAGGAGGAGTCACTAAGCATGTGGCTTAATCTCAATGTCTTGGTCATTTAGATGTAAAAAGTGTACAAGCTTCCTTACTAAGTTTCCTTAAAGTCCAAGTATGTAACCTCCTCAAATTCAGCCCTAGGTGGTGTTTTATAAGAGTCATGAGGGCACTTGGCTTGATTTAGAATGAAGTCTTCCAAGATCCTTACACATATAGAACCTTAAGTCCTAAGTCTTGTTAATCTAGAGACATATGTCCATACTTAGCTCGGATGAAAGATGACTAACCATCTTTGACTACTCTTGCACCTCCTCAAAGTCCTATATAAAGCCCCTCCCCCCTCCATGTTGACGCCATACACACAAACACAAACATACTTCTCATTTTGTTCTCTACTTCAAGTATTTCAAGAAAGATTCAAGCTACAAGTAAACTACATCAAATCCTTGCAAGTTTAGGGTGATCCTCTTGAGTTTAAATCTACTCAAGTCACCTAAGATCGCATCACAAGCCCCTCAAGAATACAAGAAGTATAGAAGGTTTCTAAGGTGTGGGAAATTGCTCAGAGTCCTAGTTCTTAGTCCTTGATGTCCTTTCTTATAGAAAGCCAAAAGTTGTAAGAAAGACTAACACCCACTCTTGCTCAACATCATTTACATATTTCTCATACTTAATCCATGCTATATATGGTCATTATATTGAATTCATGATGTACAAACCCTTAAAACAAGTTGAAAAAGCTTATATGTTAACTTATGTAATTGAGCAAGTAAACTAGTGTCTTATGCTATGAAAAATGACCAAACTAGAATAGCCATGACCTTGGATAGATAACATACTGTTATAGAGGATCCTATAATAAAAACATGAGTCACCCTAAACGGACACACGAGTCAAAAGATATGATCAAAAGAAATTAGCGAAACTGAAAAAACATAATCTGCCAAACTGCTTATTGCTCAGATTTCGAATTTTTTTAGGCCCTTGTGATCCGATTCATCAAAAAGTTAAAGCACGAAAGTTTTTCGGGACGATGTTTTACGTCCATCGCATGGAAACTCGGCCTAAAAATGCATAACGAAGCCTATATCCTTTAAAACTCTTAACAGCCCTATGTATAGCCAAACGGCTATATACTTTGTCATGGCTAAAGTATAACCAAATGGCCTAATGGCCTTAGACCTAGAGCACAACCGCGGCTAAGACCAAGGCTGAGGTCTCAAGGCCATGGTAGCCGAGACCAAAGCCACGACAAGGCTACGGCTAAGGCTTCGAGGCTTTCAAAGCCGATACCATTAGCCAAGGACTTAGCCTTAGGAAACAACACAAACACCCAAACAATTTGGATATACTCCATTGATAAACCATGAAATTATGCAAATAACAATCTTCATTCAAAATAAACTTTCCTAAGTTTATTCGACCTTCGGAATTGTAACTTTGTAAAACGACGAGAACTTGTAAAACCATTTAAGTTACTTGTATAACCAAAGGACCAAACTACTTTTGTTAAACATCTAAACCAACTCAAACCCGCCTACGGAACATGACCAAACTTATGTTGTAAACCATGTAACCACTTAAACTATATGTCATAGAATCAAACAATCAAAACATATATTTCCATATCGAGTACTACAAAACTAGGGAGCTTCATGTGAGGGGTTTCATTTGGGTAAACGGATCGACGAGTTGCTGGATTTACAAATTAAAGTGTCCTAGCTCCTCGAACGTTTACTACATAACCTCTGAATTATGATGGCCTGAATGGTAGTACGAGTAATATAAACTACAAATGTTTCATAAACCATTTCTATAAAAACGACATACACAAACTACCATATAAAGCATCATGATCAATATAAGTAACACATATAGACTCGTTTATGCTTTCGCATTATTATTCCATAAACTAAGACACGAAACCATATTATAGGTTGCTCGTAGACGTTTTTACAACTCGACCACCACTTTCACTACTCACTAAACATCATCCAACTCACGGTGAGTTTCATAGCCCCTAATTTTATACATTTTGAATTACTTTTGGGGGAGATACATGCTCAAATATTTTCATTTACTTTCATAAGTACTCTAAACTTATACTGATTACCGTGAGTCATAGCCCCATTTTCTATCATATAACTGTTTTGTAAACTCTTTGGGGGAGATGCATGCTCAACTATTTTAATTCAATTTCGATTATTTGTAAACTATATGTTGTATCTGAACTAAATGTTTATTCATTCTAAAAAATATTATTGCCATATTTAAAGTTTATATATCATGAACCATTAAGCACTATGCGTAGTGAACATGAATACTATGGTTAGATCTATTGTGATTAGTGTAACCATTAAGTTGACTCAGTTAGAACAAACAAGCGCAATAAATACTAAGTACAACAACAAATTACCTACTAGGCTATAATTGCAACTACTATGCCAATTTCAATTTGCTCAAGGTTATAGATTAACTAGAACATGCAACGATTATGTCAATTTCTATTTGTACGAGGTTAAAGATTAACCAAACCGATTATGCCAATTTATATTGGTACGAGGTTAAAGATTAACCAGAACGATTATGCCAATTTCTATTAGTACGAGGTTAAAGGTTAACCAGAATGATTGGTGACCCCTTATCGGGTAGATTATCGATAAACTACGATATCGACATCTACAAGAATGTGATGAGACGACTATGGGTATATAATAACGTAACCCATGATTCAAATTGATACAATGACGATTCAACAGACTTAGTACAATCATGAACTAAGCAGATACCAGAAAGGAGAAACTAGAAAACTTACGACTTCGGTGCTAGTAACTTAGGGCAACGAAAACACTATATCTATGTGTTATTGTATTTATGTGCAATAGTCATACACTCGAAGGTTTTATAAACTACATTTAGTATTTACATATACTTGTCACGATGATTTTTACAAGGTTTCCACAATTATTTCCACAAACTCTATGAACTCACCAACCTTTGTGTTGACACTTTAGCATGTTTATCTCAGGTCCATATTGAACGAGGCTGGCACGGAGGAGCACGGATAATCAAGAAATCTATAAATATTATTATCATTCGAAAATCCATTTAATGTAATTTGTAAACCTTGAAACTACTGAGACCTCATACTGTAAACTTTGATATTTATACAATTCGAATGATAAATCTTTTAAAACGACTCAATTAGAGTTCATTTTCTATTGTTATAACTATTGTGCCATGAAGTAACACCCAGTTTGAATTATGTTGCATTCGCGAAATTGGGGGTGTTACATATTGGTATATGATAAGGATTTAAAACATACATTTTTAGGGGGTCATTTAAGCCCTCATTCGTTACATTATATATCCGTTACTGCTTAAAATCTTTCTTTTCACATCTTAGGTCTTTTGGAAGCAAATTGTTGGAATAAAGTATTTTTGGACGAAAATGAGCGAAAACATGAAAACGACAAAGTGAAGATTACAAGGCTGTTTTACAAGCCTGAAGGCGTCCCAACTCCAAGGGCGACGCCGTCACTCACAAGGTTTTCCAAAAAGTCTCAAGCGACGGCTCAGGTCATATTTTGGTCTTAACACCTGACGACGTCACGCCTTAATCCTGAAGGGCGTCACCCTTAGTTTTTCACCAGACGACCAAGATACTTTTCAGACGACATCCGTAAGCAAGCCAGACGACGTCATTATTTCTCACCTGACGTCGTCCCAACGATGACTTGTCCAAAACGAAACCCTAATGACGGCGATCAGACGGCTTCACCATCAAAAGGTGACGTCGTCGCGAGTGTAAATCTCTATATAGACTTCGAATTTTCTATATTTGGTGTGCATTATTTTGGAGAGCAAACCCTAGTTCGTTAAGAGTCTGACTTTGGCAGTATTTTAGGGTTTCAAACACTCTTGTACACTCAAATATAAGTTTGTTATTCCAATTTATCACCATGTTTCATCTATGTTAAATTTTTTGTTTGTGTTCTTGCTTATCTACCATGCTTAACTAAATTAATCTAGTGTTTGCTTAGATCCAATGAAACCTAGTTGGTGATTATTGTTAGGTTGTCTCTTGTTTTAATTGGTAGACGCTAGAGTAATGAAAACTGGATTCTTCTTTAATTGTTGCGAGCTTGAACGTCCTAAATAGAAAAAAGCTTAAGAGTGCACTTAGGCCATCGTTATGTTTATTGCGTGAGTTGTAACTTAAGGATAATAGAGTATTCGGGGGAGATACTTCAGTACTTGGTGATCCCGGATGTTCTAGAGGAGAGTTACGATTCATAGAATTAAGGAATTTGGCACCCCCTATGACTAACACGGAATACAATGCACCAATTAGAATGAGGATGCGACAATTCAACCGACCAATAAAAGATAACTAGGGAGTAAGAAAATCTAAGTGAATATGTTTTTAATTATCATAAGAAACACATTCAACCAATCCATAGCTTTTTACCTTTCATTAGTTTCATTAGTTTTTAATTTTAATTGTTAAGTAGTTTAATTGGTAGGATTACCAACCCCCACTCTTCAAACCCTGATATTTTACTTGCTTTCATAAAATATTAAAAAGATAAAAAGAATCATCCTCAACCTCACTTTTTCGTCATACATCTCTACTAGGTACACTGCCTAGTGGGTTGTAAAGCTTGCTCGTTAAAAAGGAAGTCTTTCGACCCCGAACTCACGCATCAATATCAGATCTATAGTTATAGAGAAACGGGTCTAATTGAGACCTAAACTATAACTGCTTTTCCACAAAAATGTATTATAGCCTTTCGCTCTTCGTGCCTTCCATCCTCCAGACGATTATGTGACTTTTAGGCATGTTACGCTACACGAAAATACTAGTATATTGATATATACACGCTAATATACTTTCGATCATTTTATTTAAAAAATGTACTAAACATATCTGCGTATGCCTATTCTAAGGCATTACGGCACAATCATATTTTCCCGATCACATATCTACCTGTATTATCTTCTATGCAATGGGTTGTGAAAACATAGGTTACAAGTCTTGTATGGGCGGGACTTGCAACTGATTGCTTTGACATCACCTTTGCTTTTTGGACATTTTCTCGAGAGCTTTGGACATATTACAAGTATAACTAAGCTGAGTATTTAAAAATTCATTGAACCTTGGTTAAATATAGTCTGGTCAACTATGTTTAACTTAGGGACAATGGGACATAGCATGATCACCTATGTTCGACTAAGAGATGAATTTTGTAATACTGGTTAGAATTATGTTCGGGTTGATTCCTACCCATGTCCTTAAAGAAAATTCCGTGTAAGTATAAGCAATTCATAAGTATTCATACTATAGAGTACCATAATTAATCAGACTCTTACTCTACCTTTACCACATAAAAGTCAGTCTCATCCTACGCCATACTCTGAAAAGACGAATCGAAATACATCACTAGTTATTCTATAAACAATTCACCGCAAGTAACCACATATTTTCACTGAAATTACTTCAACCTTTAACACAAACTGAACTTCAGGACGAAGTTCCCCTAATGAGTGGAGACTATAACAATTCGCATTTTCAGTTTACTAACCAATCTTGAATTTTTACTATTCACTTTTACTTTTCATCCCAAATTTTTTTTCATTTATCATGACAATTGATACTCGTCGAGTTGTCCTGACGACGTACGTTGAATCCATTCAGAACCGATTTCACAAACCGTGTAACATATTGGTTTTCACAAACACACAAATTAACAAACACAAGGTTCAAATGGGATGAGTTTTAGAGAAAGAAAGTGGAGATAAAATGGGAACTTCTAGTAAGAGAAAGAAAAATATATTATGAAGCTCCAACCCTTTGCCTTGCTAGGCAAAGGGTATTTATAGTGTCTTACAATATACGCCACCTACGGGCTGTGGATCAGGCATACAGTAGGTAAAGACCCGTCCGTCCTCCACGGTGTTACTTAACTAACTACTAACTATAACTAAAATGACTACGACTACGAGCTTTCTAATGATTACATATACTTGAGGTGACCGAGTCTTTAACTACCGGATTTTCTAAATCCCAACAATCTCCCCCTAAGGGAGGTCACCTCAATTACAAACAGATATTACATTTTGTGTGTTCTTGGATTCTTGATTAAGTTCTTTCCTCTGTAGCTCGTAATCTTTGATTCTTCATATTCCGCATGTTTTGTACTTTAAGTGGAGGTCTTTAACTGATCCACGGATAGGTTATTCTTTGAGCCTTCTTAGAGATCATCAGCCACGGTAAATCTCTTGACTCATCTTTAGTTGTGTTGCCTTCATGTGATGTTTGTGACTTTGGACCGACATGCTCACAATATTGGATCATGACATCTTTCCATCAGAGTTGCGGAAGCTTCGTTGGGTCATGATATTTGCATTAGCGTAGCAGAAGCATGGCATGATGGTATCTGAGTGAAAGCAAACGTCTCATGATGATATCAGAGCAAAAGAGTGTAGACGTGCACTTGTCATGATTTCTTTACACGTGAGTGTGATGTGTGAGCATGCGGTTATGGATTGACTTCTCAATTCTGATCAGTTGCAACCGTCCGACGTTCCTGCAAACAACAGTTAGCAATAAAACACACGAAAGTGTCTTTGTTCACTTTCGTTGAATACGGTTGCAAGAACCACGGTTCCCCGTTGATCAGTATAAGTACTGCATGTGATCAGGTAGAATTCCTAAGAATCTCCTTGACAGGGTTTCGCAGCTTGATCTAGCCGTTCTCAAACCGGAGCGTCCCAAAGTAGACAACATGGAGTGAGTGAACCAGCGAATTGAGATTCACTGATTGAAGGAAAAATTGTTTTAAAAAAAACAATCGCGTATTGCTTAATAGAAAGAGTTTTGCAATACGACGAAGGTTTTATGAGAAATATCAATTTTCGATTATAAATACCCTTTTATTCTGGAAAATTAATACACATTCGATGCGCTAGAGAAAAGAATTGTTGAGCACATCGAATGTTTTTTCAAAGGTATCCGTCAAACCATTTCCTGGACCAAGGTTGATTCAAGAGTGAATCGCCCCATTGTTTCTATCCAGTTGTCACAAGCTTGATCTTTTGAAAAGATCTCACATGTCACCCACCAAGAGTGTTAATACAAATAAACCGTAAAAACGTTTATTTATATTTTACGATCTTCTAATGTTTTGTTGATAACAAACGTAAAATCATTTTAACGAAACAAATAAAATACGTAATTAATTTGAACTAATAGTTTCTAACACACTTACACTTTCACGTAAAACACTAAAACAAGTATAAGTGATTTTATGATTTAGTATTACATATGTACAACAACTAGTGTTTACATATTTGGGTAAAATATACACATAACTAGTATGTAGTATATTGGGTAATATAAATGGGTAGAAACTTAAGTATCATAACCCATTGACCAAATACATTGAATGTAGTTGGGTACAACCCAAAGTCCATGACCCATATCCATGGAGCTTGACCCATAACCCATTTTCATGACATCATGCTTATATCATATATGGATAATATTCATAACTCATGGTATTGACCCATACCCATGTGACTAGGTGCATTGCACTCATAAGATACATTGTATCTAGTATAAGACCCATGGATCAACCCATAACCCATGACCCATGACCAAAATACCCATGGGTAAAGAGGAGCGTCCTACGGATAATTTAGATATTCTACAAAACTGGTTCCATCATCTTGTTCATAATCATCCTTACCTCAAAATTGGTCGAAATTGATCAAATTCTAGTTTTCCCATCTTAAGCCTTTAAGATATTCTACAAAACATTATTCTAAGCCACTATCTGATCTCTAGGATCATTTAGCTTCACTTGACACTCTCAAAATATTTAGTGTCATCTTTGTTCATTCATTGGTACTCATGAAAGTTCAAATTTCTTCCATAAAAGGCAATCATTAGCTACATCACTCATTACCCTCAAGTACTTAAGCACCCCTTCTTTTAAAACACTTAGGAGGACTGAAACACTCAAGATGATATAGATCTTATACCTTAGAAACATCATTTTTATTCTTTCATAGCTGCTGAGAGCCGGATCCCTAGGATTAGCCTAGACGGATCCCTAGTTGGAGGGAACCGTGGGATCCGGGTAACAGATTATGTCAACTCTTGCTAAAAAAATCATTTCAAGCTCATCTTCCTAACTTAAACACTCCATCTCATCTTAAATGAGTTCCTAGATTAGCATAAACTCTGAAGTTGACTCTTGTGCATGTTAATCATCACATTCCAATGAATTTTAGTGGCTTAAGGCTTGAATGCACTTGCCAAATCTCTTGCTTTATAAACCACATTATTAGGACTTCTAAAGTCACCATCTTCATCCTCATTTTCAGCACTTAAGAAACCTTACAAACCTCTTGAAATCATCATGAGGAAAACTCCAAGTAGCAACTTATCCACCAAAGAACCACCCAAGAAAATTGCTCGTGTTGTACACGAAATTTCTTCAACCGAATCATCTCCGGTCAAGCCAACAAATGCAAGGATTTCTTCTCAACCAATCAAACCAATTCCTAAAAGGATAGTACCCACGAAACTACCTATGCCAAACACCACCATACCTCCTAGGCCAAACAATATCATCTCCACTAAAACATCACCATTGGTTCCTAGAGCTATCTCATTTACAACTCCACTATCATCACCACATCTATACAATTTAGAGGATTTGCCTCCTAGGCCGTCTCATCCTCCTCCGCCGGCAACATTCTCCTCATTAGGAGGAATAATGGTACAAAATCAAAGTGTTGAGTCAACATTAGCTCCGACTTCCTTTTCTCCAACATTCTCCCATTTGGATTATGAGACATTATCAAAGTCAAATACCCGACCATATGGAAGTTGACACTTCTCTACCACCACCATCATTCTTGGTCGAGCCATCTTCAAATGCGCCCCCACCAATCCCTCCATCGTTTGAGGCTCCACAAGCCGCTTCACTTGATCCTTCGCATCAAGCAATTTCATTTCTTCCACCACCACTACCTAGCCATGACAAAGATTGTTATCATTGTCAACATGTTGAAATTTTGATACATGAAGTACGAGAAGACCAACGTTTCATGTTCTATCACCTCCTCGAACGTTTCGACGAGATTAAACCTAAACAAACTTGAGCTAGAGGATTTTAGTGGTGTCCTAGTTTCAAGCGTTACCTAGTTAAGTCTAGTAATTCGAAGTCATGTATCGATCATTTTCTTAGTTTTTAGAGTTATGTATATCATATCTCTAGTTTTATTAAATGAAAATACATGCTACTTGCTTTATTTCTGAGTATATGATTATGTTGTATAATACATATCTCACTTTGATATTAACATAATGTGTTATATCACCATTGCTGAAATTGATCATTAGCCAGACGGATCCCTCATATTTTCCTAGACGGATCCCTACAAGGAGGGAACCGTGGGATCCGTGATATAAAACTAATTTTCTACTAACTTGGATCATATTTGCAGGAAATTGTGCATTATACTTGTTTTCTAACCTTTGTTTTGTAGTTATTCAATTTACACATGAAGACTTTGACACCCTAAAGCTAGGGGGAGCTTTGTGTCAAAGCAATACATTGCAAATTAATTGCAATATTAGGATTACATTTCATGACATCCCGTTGCAAAATTGCAATCATCCAGGGGGAACACATTCGTCACATACACGAAATATTTTGCAAACTTAGTTGCAAATGAACTAGATTAGTATTATTTTCATGACGCCCTTATATAGGGATGGACTCGTCAAGGGGGAGTAAAGACGAGATCCTTTCCCGTTACTTGCTCTCTATTTTTTTATTTCTTTCACTTGTTTTTCCTAAAACAATGTGTTAGTTTCCTTTCGAAGCTCTTTTTGTTTCGACAAAAAAGGGGAGAAGAAAGCAAAAACTACAAATTCAAACTTTTATGAATTTTAGCTTTTCCTTAAAATAATTTTATGTTTTGTCATCAACAAAAAGGGGGTGATTGTTAATACAAATAAACCGTAAAAACGTTTATTTATATTTTACGATCTTCTAATGTTTTGTCGATAACAAACGTAAAATCATTTTAAAGAAACAAATAAAATACGTAATTAATTTGAACTAATAGTTTCTAACACACTTACACTTTCACATAAAATACTAAAACAAGTATAAGTGATTTTATGATTTAGTATTACATATGTACAACAACTAGTGTTTACATATTTGGGTAAAATATACACATAACTAGTATGTAGTATATTGGGTAATATAAATGGGTAGAAACTTAAGTATCATAACCCATTGACCAAATACATTGAATGTAGTTGGGTACAACCCAAAGTCCATGACCCATATCCATGGAGCTTGACCCATAACCCATTTGCATGACATCATGCTTATATCATATATGGATAATATTCATAACCCATGGTATTGACCCATACCCATGTGACTAGGTGCATTGCACTCATAAGATACATTGTATCTAGTATAAGACCCATGGATCAACCCATAACCCATGACCCATGACCCATGACCCATGACCCATGACCCATGACCAAAATACCCATGGGTAAAGAGGAGCGTCCCACGGATCCCTAGCTTTACGCTAGACGGATCCCTTGTGGGAGGGATTCGTGGGATCCGGGGAACAGTAGAATTTTTCCTCTATAAATAGTGAGCCATTTCTTCATCGTTTCTCACCCCTTTCCAACACACTTTCCCTTTGAGTTAAAAACTCTCTAACCTTAGATCCAAGAGATCTATGTTTGTAGTTTTGTTTTTGTGTGATTCTCTAGGTTCCTCTTAAAGGCGAGATCACCACCTTTGAAGTCAAACAAGCTCAAGTCCATGAGTTGCCATGCTTCCTCATCATCAAGACTATTGAAGTCCTCTTGTTGATGGTTCTTTTCTTTCTACCAAGAAGTGTAGTGTTGAAGACATTAGTGAAAGATGTCTCAAGTGTCAAGACAAGACATTAGTGAAAGGTGTCGATCGGTCCTGTATTGTAGGCATTAGTGAGAGGGTGCCTAGAAGTCAGCTTTCATAAGACATTAGTGAAAGGTGTCTTGAAGATCTAGTCAAAGGCATTAGTGAGGCAGGCTCCAAGATGTACATTCGACATGGTGTGTTTCGATGTACAAGATAGATTAGTATTAGATCCAAGGATATTGATATCCTTGATGATGTTGTAATAAGGAGTTGGTATCCTTGGTATTAGTCGCTGGTGTAGTGTTGGGTAGTAGTTCCTCCATTGTAATGGAACTCGGTACTTAGCCTAGTACCAGATAAAGGGTAGGCTAACGTTGTGGTAGGTGGTTTACCTTGTGTAAAAGAACCCGTGGTTAGCCTAGTACCGGAAAAAGAGTAGGCGACGCTTGTGAAGGCTTCTCCATGTGAGATTGGTGTCAGTGTTTTACTTAACCTAGAACGAGTTGGTGACTCGGGAGTAGAGTAGGGCAAGGAAAAAGGGACTGTCCTTGTAGCCTAAACCACTATAAATACTGCTGCTTGTTGGTTTTGTGGTTCTTACTCTTGTCTTTTCATTACATACTTATATATGTTTGTCTATCAACATCCAACACACACATCTAAATAGATTGACAATAGTCGATCTAAATATCTAAAAGGAAGTTTTAATTGGCAAAACTATTCAACCCCCTTCTAGTTTTCCACAATGCGCTTGTTTGATGTTGGCTCTAGAAGGATTTCCATCTTCATCGTGAATACTTTACATATCACTCGGATGTTCTGGCAATTACCACAAGGAGAATGCGTAGGACTCTCAATATATATTTTCTTACTTTCCACATTGTGTGAAACATCAAGTCTTCATTTATTGTGTGTCCTAATGAGATTTTGTGGATGATCTCTTGGCTCTAGACTCTATAGTGCACTTTGGTTTCCTAATCGAAGACTAGGGAGAAGGTCTCCTTCTTCAATATCAACTATCTCTAAGATAAAGTCGATAGATTATGTAGGTTCCCCGTGAGAATGAAACTAGTCCTTTTAAGAGAACTTGAGTAGCTTGGGAAGTTTAGTGCAGTGCGTCACTGGGTCCATGACGCCTTGTCTTCAATACAGGCGTTACCTTAGTAACCACTAGTAGCATATGTATTGAACCTGGTTTCTGCCCTAAGGTTGAATTATTGGAGGGATATTTCTTTTCACCCTTTCACTTTTTCATTTCCTTTTTATTCTTCAACCCCTTCAAGCAGCTATCAGACTTCATTACTAGAACTTTGTTGGGTTTGTTCTAGTTCTAGCTCTATCTCAGTCGGCACTCTTCCCTTATTCCCACTTTTCTCCTTTTTTCATCATACCTAAGGACTTCTACACTAACTAGTGGATTGTCCCTGGGTAGATTCGTCCGGCTCTGGCGGGATCATGGGAACTAATACCTAACCTTACCATCCTTATAACTCCAATGCATAAAGTAAAATGGTCGGTCCTTTTGGTACAGTTCTTTCCGCCTTGAAACCAAATGAAAACCATTTGAAAAATCAATCAAGGTACTTGTGATATAAAATCAAAGCATTTTGTACCTTAATTGTTTTTGATCTTTTTGAAATTCTCCCTCTCAACATGTGCATAGTGTATGAGAAATCTTTTGGTACATGGAGGAAGGATCCAATGAAAGCTCCAATTCTTGATTATGTTTTTCTAAAATGATCATCATCACTTCCCCGATCAAATCTAGTCTTTAAACACTTTAGATAAAACATTTTGGGGAAGGGTGTGGTTTTCTTTTATTTTCTCCCCCTCAATACGTGCATCGAGATTCGAAAAAGTTTTGCACATATTAGAGAGAACCTGCACTTTGAGTCAAATTAAACACATTTGAATCCTTTTTGGTTTTAGATAAATGCTCCCCCTTAACATGTGCATGGAAAATTTGAAATCGTTTGGCACATGTAGGAAGGAGTGCCTTTTATTTCATTTCTAAAACACTCACCAATTTATCAGTTTATTTCCGATTTAAATCACAAACTCTCCCCCAATCACAATTTTCAAACCCTTTGAGATTTGGGATCCCAATTGATTTAAATTATTTTAGAAAACTTTTTGAGGAGAGATGTGACTTTGATTTAAGAACTCATTACTGGTAAGGATAAGATTTTAAAACTTTAATCTCCATTAATATAACATGCGCATGTACCATATGTAAAATGTTTAGATTTTGTACCCTTTTGGATGAAAACTCAAAATTAGCATGCTCTTAGTCCAATTGTGGACAAAATGTTCTTTTTGATTCAAAAATATAGAACATGCTCCTTTTGATGCCAATTGTTTGAAAATATCCTTTTTGAAATGATTGAAATCATTCCCCCCTCAATCAATGACCAAAGTTGTTGATTGAGTAACAGAGATTTTGACAAAAGATAAGTCTAGTTGATTTTCAAAATTAAGTCCGAGCTATTTTCAAAGAAATTTTGTTTTCATTTGAAGACAAATATTTTTCAAAAGAATCTTTAGAATGAAAAACATTTGTGAAGAAACATTCGTCTTTTTGGCGACAAATGTTCCTTATGAACTTTTATTTTTAGGATCAGAGCTTGATATTTTAAAATCGATTTAGCATAGCACTGTCCTTTCTTTAAAAGTGGGTTACAGTCTGAAATAACTACAAGCTATTATTTTAAGCCCGAGTAACGCCCTGAAATGACAGTAAGCCATAAATTCTGAGACATGCTTTAGAAAATATTTACACCTTCTACTCGAACTTCATCTAAAGTCTCGTGCCATTGTTAAATGAAATTTCTAAGACCACAGATGTTATCGATACCCGAAGACATGCTTTGAGAAAACAATATTTTTTTGGAATTTTCTGAATTTTTCAAAATTTTACGGGTTTTTGAAAATTTAATATTTTTCTATTTTCTTTTTGTTGGCTTTATATTTTTGTATTCTGCTTTTTCGATAAAATATTTACAAAGAATAGGTGAAGAAACTCTTTTTACTCCTCATCTTCCTCCTGAAGACGTTTGAGAGTTTCCGGTTGTAGACTCTTCAATCCAAGTCGCGGGAGGATAAACTCAAAACGGTCTTTAGAAAGAGTTTTAGTGAAGGTGTCTGCCAGCTGATACTTAGTCCTCACGAAATATAGTTCAACCACACCTTTCTCTACTTGTTCCCTGATGAAATGATGTCGAATGTCTATGTGCTTTGCTCTTGAGTGTTGAACATTGCTGCAGCAGAGAGCGATGACACTTTTGTTATCACAGTATAGAGGAATTTTGTTGAATACAAAGCCATAGTCAGATAATTGGGATCTCATACATAAGATTTGAGCACAAAATGATGACATGGCAATGTATTCAGCCTCTCTCAGAGAGGATATTAAAGTACTGGTTTTTGTAGACCGAAATTTCACTAATTTATCACCCAAAAACGAGCACCTCCTGAAGTGCGACGTGTATCTTGACACCTCGCATGGTCGCATCTTGCATAGAATCGTGATAGGTAGTGAGTGGACATACCGGTGTCCTTCGGATACCAAAGTCCTATGTTAATGGTTCCTTGGAGGTACCTAAAGACCTGTTTACCGCTTCAAGGTGCTTTTTTAGGCTTAGCCCGTATCTAGCACACATGCATACAACGCAATGAATATCCAGCCCTAATCGGGTGTGGAGGTAAATCAAGGATCCAATCATACTACGATATTTCGTTTGATCAACCCGGATCCCCGAGTGGTCCTCATCCAGCTTCGTTCGTTCCACCAGGGGAGTGTCAACAGGGTCACAAGAATCAAATCCAAATTTCTTTAAAATTTTATTTGCATATTTAGATTGATTAATAAAAATGCCTCCGGGACTTTGTGAAATTTGTAATCCCAAGAAAAATGATATTTTTCCAATCATTGACATTTGAAATTTAGAGCCTATCTCTTTTGAAAAATGGTCACATTCATTAGGGTCGGTTGAGGAAAATATAATATCATCAACATATATTTGAACATGAATTAAATGTTTGCCTGACTTTCTGGTGAACAATGTAGGATCAACTGCTCCTTTGTAGAATCCATTCACCAAAAGGAACTTTGACAGCGTATCATACCATGCCCTAGGAGCTTGCTTTAAGCCGTAGAGGGCCTTCTTCAAGCGGTAGACATGGGTAGGATGTTTCGATCCACAAAACCTTGGGTTGACTAACATAGACCACTTCTTTGAGATTTCATTAAGAAAAGCATCTTTACATCCATCCGATAAACTACCATATTCTTGCTAGCAAAGATTAGCCTAGAAGATTATGATAGCCTCAATACGCAACCGAGCAAATGATTCCTCAAAGTCAATACCTCCTTTGTCGATATCCTTTAGTCACAAGCCTCACCTTATTCTTCTCGTAACATCACCGTCCTCATCAAGCTTTACTTTGAAAATCCACTTGAGAGCAATAATCATAGCACAATCTGGAGCAGGCATCAATTCCCATACATCAAGACGATCGAACTCATGGATTTTATCTTGAATGGCATTAAACCAGCTGTCCTCAGACATTGTCGTTTTGAGATCTTTTGGTTCGATCTTTGATAGTACAGAGTTGAAGAAGCACCATAAGGCATCAGTGGAAAGTTGTTTTCTAGTAGATACCGGATGAGAGGGATTTCCAATGATATTATCCAATGGATCATCATGTGTCCATTTTCTGAGATGTTCATGTGGTTGTTGGTAAGGAACTGAAGTAGCAGAGTTAGGATCCCCTGGTGAAGATGTTTCAGGAGTGGGTTCAGGGGCAAATATGTTTTCAAACGGAGCATCTTCGGAAGTTGCAAAGGGATTATCTCCAAAAGAATTAGCAGCTGATTTTGTTGGGAAATTCACAATTACAGTTAATACTTTTAGCTTTGCAAGTTACTATTGATAGTGATAATGTAAGAGTATTAACTAGTTAAGACTGATAGCACAAAAGTTAGTACTGATAGTGTTAAGTTTGTACTGTTCTATGTAAGGAATGTCGTGTATGGTCTGTAATAGAATATCTTCTATACCAATAGAAGATATGATACGTTTAATACATAGTTATCTTTGTAAGGGATCTCCTTAGTGTATAAAAGAAGATCCTAGCTAGGTCAGAAATATCTTACACATACCCTAGCCGTCTTAAGAAAAGCTTCAAGGTTGTAAACCCTAGTACTAGGATAGTACTCGATATTGATTAATAATATTGAAGCATTGGTGTTATACTTGTGTTTACTTTAATCTTCTAAGTGCATTCAAGTAGATTCTGCATACTTGTGTATATTCACAACAAAGTTTCTCATTGTTGTTTTGGAACCATCCAAGGAAACTACACGTTTACAAGCTAAGTGTTCTAGATCCAAGGTTTGGGACTTCACAAGTGGTATCAGAGCTTTGTGTCCAAGCTTTGTTTTAGAAGATCCCTGTGACAATCTGTAGAAATGGATTTTGACTCAAGCAAATCCGGTCGTTACCAGAGTTCCTAAGTTTGCAGCCAAATGAATATGAACTCGAGAATGTATAGAGCGCATTCTTGGTACTTGACTTTAAGCTGTGGAACATTGTGCTCAATGGAGACTCCTACAAGTCCATTTTTTCTAAAGAAGCTGGTGGCAAAATTGTTGTTAAAGACAAAGGTGAACCTCACATGTTGATGAAATGGCTCAAAGAGGCAATGATCTCAAGGTCAAGTCTCCTTCTTATGGCATTACCGATGATCATCAACTCAACTTCAAAGAAACACAAGGATGCTCGAGAGTTTGCTCAAAGCCATTGAGACAAGATTTGGGAACTCACCAAGAAGACTCATAAAACTCTTTTGAGGCAAGAGTTTGAAAACTTCATTGCCGGTGCAACTGAGTCCATTGACTCGCTTTATAATAGGCTTCAAAAGCTTGTCACTAACCGCAAGATTGGGTGTGGATATCTCTCGTGAGGATATCAATCTCAGGTTTGTTATAAGTCTTCCATCACCAAAATGGGACACTCATGTCATTGTATGGAAGAATAAGGCATAATTTGAAACTATGGGTTAGACAATTGCTCAATAGCTTTAAAGTGATTGAACAAGACATGAAGAGAGTCGCCACGATCTTCCAGCTCGATCACAAAACATAGCTTTTGTGGCTCATCCAGTCACTAGTAACGATAAGGACATTTTTTGTGTTAGTACTCCTAGTACTTAGTTAATACTGATTGTTTGGTCACCACTGCAGCAGGCATCAATGAAAGTACAATTTATGCTTTCATCTCTGAGCAACAAAAGGGATCTCAGATCACTCATGAAGACCTGAGACAGATCCATGAAGATGACATGGAAGAGATGGATATCAAGTGGAATATTGCCTTGATAAGTATAAGGGCAAGAAAGTTCATGAAGAGAACTGGGAGGCATTTTAAGATCAATGATGGAGATACTTTTGGGTTTGACAAGGGAAAGGTAGAATACTACAACTGTGGCAAGCTTGGGCAATTTGCCAGGGAATGCAGAAGCCCCAGGAGCAAAGGAAAGAGTGGTGAAGCTGATGATTCTTATTCTAAAGCGATGGTGGCTATTGATGGTGCTGGATATGATTGGAGCTTCATGGCCGATGAAGAAGAGAGTCCAATCAACATGGCTTTGGTATCTGAGGTACTCACTGAAACAAATTGCTCAGACACATGTGTCCCATTAAGTAAATATGAGTCTCTTAAAACTGAGTTTGATAAATTGGCTGAAGAGCTTTCTAAAACCAGTTATAACTTAGCAAATCATAAAAGAGACTTAGCAGTGTTAGAAAAACAAATTGTGCATTATAAAGAAAATGAGTCAAAGTTTTCTGAAACAACTGTTGTACTTAATAGGGAAATTTCTCTTAAAGTCACCACCATAAGTGTGTTAAAAGAAGAACTAGTGAAAGTCACAAAAGCTAAAGACAACATAGAACTCAGTGTTGATACTCTTAAAGACACACAACATTATAACTCTAAGAAACTTGATAAATTTCTTAAAAGTGCTCTAATTGGTAAAGCCAAATCAGGTATGGGTTATAAGACAAAGACCACCACCATTCAGAGGTATTCCTTCACCGTATAGACCTTGAACACACTAGCTTAGAGGAGTTTAAGGCACCCACATTTGTCCGCGGACCGTGAAACCCATTGAGACCAAGGCTGAAAATCCTGATGTGACACTTCTTTACCTGAGGTGTATGTCTTTGAAAACAAAAAGCAAGGTCTAGAGTCTAGTGAACCAAAGCAAGAAAAGGTTACTAAACCTGTAAAACCCAATGACAAACCTATTAGGAAGACAGTAAAATATGCTAAGATGTATTGAAACAGGTCATCTAGTCCAAGACGCAATAAAAGGAACTGGAAACAACTTAAATCTGAGCAATTAGGGGATGAATTTGTCAGGTACAATAAATCTTGCTTTGTGTGTGGAAGTTTTTCTCATCTGCAGGCTCAATGCAAACACCCTATGAGACCTCAACCCATCATGACCCCAAGAGCATTTCTTCTTAAAACTGGCATAAAACCTTTGAATACTACAAGCCAGTTAATACTGCTAGACCACAACCTAGAGTATTTGGTGAAAGACCCAAAAGAAACTTTTCAAAATCACCATCTACTTCACCAAGGCCTTTTTATGGTAAAGCATCATAAACCTTTAAGTCCTATAATGAACAAATCAAGCTTTACAAGAAAAAGGTTAATACTTATAAGCATAAAATTAAAACTGTTGGTTCAAAAGTGAGTGCTGTTGGGGGAATCAAGGGCAATGCTGTTAAGCCCTCAGCTTGTTAGGTTAGAAAGACCACTCAACCCAACAGTGCATCAGTTACTCTCAAAAAATATGATTACATTGATGCATGAGGCATATCCAAGTCAGTAATGGCTTGGGTCCCCAAAAGGAACTAATTTCCTTTATCTTGTGTGCAGGGACATTCCAACAATAATGATGATCTTGGCTATTCAGACAATGGGTGTTCCAGGCACATGACTGAAATCTATCCTATCTTTCGACTTCACGATTTGAATGGAGGATGATGTTTTGGAGGAGGTATAGTTGAAGAATTATTGGTAAAGGTACAATCAAGACTGGTAATTTGGACTTTGAAGATGTGTACTATGTGAAAGAACTCAAATACAATCTATTCAGTGTGTCACAAATGTGTGACAAGAAGAATTTTGTTTTGTTCACACACTGATTGCTTGGTTTTATCTCCAAATTTTAAGTTGCCTAGTGAAGATGAGGTACTACTTAAGTTCCCTAGGAAGAGCAATCTGTACAGTGTAAATATGAAAAATAAAGTGCCCAAAGAAAACGTTACATGTTTAATTGCTACATCTTCTTTGGATGAATCTATGTTATGGCATAGAAGGCTAGGTCATGTGAACTTTAAGGTGATAAATCTTTTAGCTAAAAATAACCTTGTAAGAGGTTTACCTTTAAAAAGATTTGAAAATAAACAGACTTGTATTGCATGCCTCAAAGGGAAGCATCATAGAGCCTCTTGTAAGCCCAAGGTTTTTAACTCTATCACCCAACCAATTCATATGCCTACATGGACTTATTTGGCCCCACCTCTTAGCAGCCTGAATTATAAGAAGTATTGTTTGGTTGTGACTGATGATTTTAGCAGATTTACTTGGGTTTTCTTCATGAATACTAAGGACGAGACCCGGTGAAATCCTTAAGTCATACATAATCAGTAGAGAGAACCTTATAAGAGAGTTAAAATCATTAGGTGTGATAATGGGACGAGTTTAAAACCAAGTGATGAATGATTTCTCACAACTTAAGGGTATTAAAAGAGAATACAAGTAGCTAGGACTCCTCAAAGAAAATGGAGTTGCCTGAAAGGAGAAATAGGACATTGATAGAGGCTGCTAGGACTATGTTAGCAGATTCAAGTTGCCTACAACACTGGCCGAGGCAATTAATAATGCTTGTTATGTTCGTAAGTGGTACGGGTAGTAAAGCCTCATGGCAAGACTCCCTATGAGTTGTTCTTAGGTAGAAAGCCTACCCTAGACTTTCTTAAACCTTTTGGGTGTCATGTCTCTATTCTCAATACCATTGACCACTTAGGTAAGTTTGATGGAAAGTCTGATAGTGGATATCTGGTTGGCTACTCCTTGAATAGTAAAGCCTTTAGGGTTTGGAATTCTAGAACCAAAAGAATAGAGGAGAATCTGTACATAGAGTTTCTTGAGGATAAACCTAGTGTAAAGGGGCAAGGACCATTGATATGCTAACTGAATCCATGAACTATGTGCCTGTTTCTGTGGATTCTAACATTTTTGCAGGAGAAAAGCAAGGTCCTGATGCAGATTCTGATGATGATGATGACTGTGTCCTATTGCCCATTTGGAAGGACAGTTCAGTTGGAAGCACTTCTTCAGGGGAGGCAAACAAAGAAAGTGATCAATCTCCAAAGACCATTGATTCTAACGCTGAAGGAGGTGTAACCAATGAAGGTGATACAGTTGTAGAAACTAAGTGATCGCACTAATGGTTAATACTATAAGCCACATGTTAGTACCGATGGGCCGTAATTTAATAACTGATGGTCCCCACTCAATTTCACCGCTATACAGATGTTTCGATCCTAATGATGAAGCGATGAGATTGATTTTACTAATATAGCTTCATCCTATGTTGTTCCGCTTACACCACACAGTAAGAATTAATCAGGATCATCCCTTGGAGAATGTTATTGGGGATGTTCATGCTGAAAGAACAACAAGATCTCAAGTTCAACATAGTGAGACTGTTTTCTTTAGTGCCATATATGAAGAAAGGATTCATGGGGACATACATGAATGCCTCTTTGCTTGTTTTGTTTCACGTTTAACCTAAGAAAGTCTACAAAGCACTTGAAGATGAATCATGGGTAGAAGCAATGCAAGAAGAGCTTCTCGAGTTCAAACTTCAGAATGTATGGGTCCGTGGATCTTCCTGAAGGCAAGAGAGCTATTTGCACTAAATGGGTTTTCAGAAACAAGAAGGATGAAAGGGTGTGGTAATAAGGAACAAGGCTAGACTGTGGCTCAAGGTATATACAACAGAAGGAATTGATTATGAAGAAGTCTTCGCCCAAAGGGCAAGGATTGAAGCTATCAGACTATTCCTAGCCTATGCATCATACAAAGACTTCATAGTATACCGGATGGATGTGAAGAGTGCTTTCCTCTATGGGAAGATTGAAGAGGAGGTATATGTCTGTCAACCTCCTGGCTTTGAAGATCCCAACTTTCCGACAGTATACAGTGGTTCAAAAGGCACTCTAAGGGTCTCATCAAGCTCCAAGAGCTTGGCATGAAACTTTGGCCAAGTATCTTGGGCAATGGCTCGTAAGAGGGAAGATTGATCAGACTCTAATTATCAAGAATGTGAAGAATGATATCCTGTTGGTTCAGATCTATGCTGATGACATTATTTTTGGCTCAACCAAGCAGATTCTGGCGTAGAGTTTGAAAATTTGATGCATGATAGGTTTCAGATGAGTTCTATGGGAGAACTCACCTTCTTTCTGGGCTACTGGTCAAGCAAGACAGATGGCATATTTATCACAGATAAGTATGCCGGAGATTTTGGTGAAGTTTGGCTATGAAAATACAAAGATTGCAAGCACTCCTATGGATCATAATAAGCCACTACTTCAGATGTGATGGTGAAGAGGTTGATCAAGCACTTACGATCAATGATTAGCTCATTGATGTATTTGACTACCTCCAGACCAGATATCATCTTTGCAGTGTGTGCATGTGCTAGATTTCAAGTCTCTCCAAAGATCTCTCACATGCATGCTGTTAAAAGAATCTTTAGATATCTGAAAGGCCATGCTCACCTAGGTCTTTGGTATCCTAAAGATTCTCCCTTTGATCTGGTAGCTTACTCTAAGAGTGACTATGCTGGAGCAAGTCTTGATAGGAAGTCAACCACAGGAGGATGTCAGTTTCTTGGTGATAGGTTGATTTCATGGCAAAGGTAAGAAACAAAGCATTGTGGCAAACTCTACAACTAAGGTTGAGTATGTAGTACCAAGTAGTTGTTGTGGTCAAGTTCTCTGGATTCTAATCGATGCTTGATTATGGTACAATTCTATGGCAATCGTCGTTTACATAGATAACAACAGTGCTATATGCATTATAAAAAATCCAGTTGCTCATTCTAAAACTAAACATATTGAGATAAGACTCACTTTATAAGAGACTGTAATGAAAAGAAACTCATCCAGGTTGATAGGATTGATACTGAGTTTAATGAAGCAGATCTTTTGACAAAACCTTTTGAATTGGGAAGGTTTCAGTACTTGGTCACAAGTATTGGGATGCTTCATCCATAATATGTCTTATCTCTCTCTATTTTGTAAAGTTTTGTAAACTGGTGATTAGTACTGATTGTTATCTGGTTAATACTGCTAGTGTAAAGTTAATACGGATTGTCAAGAAAATATCTTGGATTGTGTTTTCTTGGTTTTGAACTAACTTTTCAAGAATAGCACAAGCAGTATGGATGTGGTTTAGAGATTAACTGTTACAGCAAATGTGGTTCACTCCCTGCTGGGAATTGCGGATTACAAAACTACAAGCAAGAATGAAGAACGAAGAAACAATGAGGGCTTATATGTAATATATAGTAGCTTTCATAGTAAGCTATCTATTAGGGTTTGTAACCTCCCTCTCCTATATAAAGAGGGTAGGCATCTAGTTACAAATCATCTTTTTATTTTCATTTCTTAATAGCCTTCTCCAATGAGAGTCTAAGTAAACGCATAGAGCGTCTAGTAGTTGTAGTAGTATTAGTTTTCATTCAATAAAGAAAACCTTATAGTGATGTTGATTGTGTTAATTATTATCCGCTGTGCATTCAATCAATCGATATCATTGATACCCTAGTTGAGTTCGGATCTGGGTTTCAACAATTGGCTTCAGAGCCTCGTGGCTCTCGATCTAGGGTTTATAAGGTTTTTCTGTAATTAGGGTTTATACCCTAATTGTTATGTAGCAGCAGATGTAAAGAGAAAGGAGGCAGCAGGCAAAAAGCGATTCTGCAGGTTGTTACTGTTGTTGACGGAAGGCGCTTCGAAGTATATTTATTTATGAGGTAATCATTATTTTTTATCAGATCTGGTTTAATATTTTCGAACGAAGTTGAATTTCTTTTGAGGTCAGAAGTTGTGGCACATTTATGCCTTTGATTGGTTCCATTAAAAGAATGGTCACATGATACTTTTTGACACGCATGATTATTATCATTGATTTCGTTCTTTATGCAATTGTCACGAGGCCAATCATTAATATTCGAATAAAGAGTTAAGATAGTAGGTTACGTGATGTATATTTATGAGGGTTTTTCATTGGTCCAATTAAATATGAGATCATGCGTATGAGATAATGATACTGGGCTACATGTATGATCTTTAATTCTGCTGGTCGGTGGTATATGTAATTGGTCAAATGAATTTGCAAAGGTCATGTGATATTAGTGGGGGCTCGTATGTATTTGGTCAAACGAGGTTCATATTACTTTTTGATGTTTTGCTTTGGCTGACGTGGGTTTTGGCTCGAAGTTAATATGTGTGGTGTGGTGTATGATTGTTACGATGATGGTCTTCTCGTGTGATTGGCAAATGAAAGGGGGTCACGTGACTGGTTTCGTGGGGTCTCCTTATTGTTTCATTTCTACTGATTTCGTTTATATTTGACTTATCATGTGAGGTTCGAATTTAGTGTGATATGGTGCAGGGTTGTTACAGTGGTCTCGTATTGTGATTGGTTCATGGATTGATAAAATCGTGGTGGGGCTATTTTTCTTACTGATCGAATATTAAATGTTCTTGATTGAAAGCTAATTTTGATACCATGGGACATTTGATACTGATCATGTACTTTATTGGTCTATGATATCTTGTGGATACTACTGATATGATGAGGATGCTACTGATGATGGTATATACTTATTTGTTTGCACGTGATTTGATTGGCCAAATTGTTTCTACTGATCATTTTTTTACTGATATCACGTGGGTATTATTTTGTATACTGGTAGACGATGGTTTATAATGGCAGCGTGGGAACTTAATTCAGGTCGGATAACATTTATATTGTTCATGATCGGTTGTTGTATGTGCTAATTCTGGTCTTGACAGTTGGTCTTCTAATGTTTTACTAGTCGTGGTGAGTTGAATTTTTATTCAACGATGAACCCTAGTAATTAACATATTTTCGGCTTGGTTTGATGTTCCTACTGGCTGCATATTTTGATTTATTTCCACTGGTCGGTTCCTGCTGGTTTCTTCTGGCCACTGTAGCATTGGTTGTCGATTGGTTAATACTGATTGGTTGTCACGATTGTTTTGAGTTCCTTCCGTTGATCAGTGCGTATGTCTTATCATATCTCAAAGTGCGGATGAACACTTTGAGATAACTTGTTCGTACATTAATGGTGTGACAAAGACTTGATGAATCTAGCGAAGGGGTGAGATCTAAAACTAAAAGTGCTTAATGCTCGCATTTGCTATCACTGAAGGAGCGTTGTAGTGCCTGTTAGTGAAGGGGTAGATCTATAGAAAATGTGCTTAATGCTCACATTTGCTAGTATATCATCCGAGTTTGGTCAATCACGAATAGTACAAGATATAAGACGCAGCTTTGGTGTTTCTACTGTTCTCCATTCCTACCGTAGATTATTTTGTCAGCCGATTTGTCTTTTTCATGTTATTTTATTTCTTTTGTTTAGTTGTAAAAATCGATATTTCTTTTTCTTAGTGATAAAAAATAAATAAAATAAAAAATTGAGATGGTTAGTATAATTTTAAAGGGAAGCTTATGGTTTATATACTTACCATCTACATGCATCACTTGAGGGGAAGCGTCTACGAAGTTGCACAAGACCCTCTTAGCAAAAAGGGGAAGAAGATTAGTAGATGCAATGGATTATTTGTGATGACATGTTTTAGCATTGTTTCTTCATACAAGTTGTTTTGTACTATCAAGAAACTGGAACTTAACCTAGTCAAATTCCGCTTTTAGGGAAGATTGTTGGGAATTAGTGGATTAAAAACTACAAGCAAGAATGAAGAACGAAGAAACAACGAGGGCTTATATGTAATATATAGTAGCTTTCATAGTAAGCTATCTATTAGGGTCTGTAACCTCGCTCTCCTATATAAAGAGGGTAGGCATCTAGTTACAAATCATCTTTTTATTTTCATTTTTTAGTAGACTTCTCCAATGAGAGTCTAAGTAAACGCATAGAGCGTCTAGTAGTTGTAGTAGTATTAGTTTTCATTCAATAAAGAAAACCTTATAGTGATGTTGATTGTGTTAATTATTATCCGCTGTGCATTAAATCAATCAATATCATTGATACCCTAGTTGAGTTCGGATCTGGGTTTCAACACTCCCTTATGATCATTCTGATGCAACCACATGATGGAACTTGCTGTAACTCTAGATTTTGTGATGCCAAAGCATTATGTGGCATCTTGTGGTATAATGAACATGAATTGATGGTCTTAGTTAGTCAGATTCATTCTGCACTAACCCACTCTTTGCCATTCTATCTGTTTACAAATAGTGTGACTAGCCCAAGGGCATCTGGCTTAGAGAACAATGAGCAACCGTGAATCCAACACTTGTGTTGGAGGCAACACCTGCCACGAGCTGGAAACCCCGCGGAAGGTCCTTTTAATGGAACTATCCATCACAAAGGTGCTTAGCATCAAACCATTGGTTTTCACCAAACCAGAGGCCAAGGGTCGACCTTGATTAAGTGTCTGTCACCACACTTAATCCCTTCAAAATGGGGTATCAGTATTATAATTTCCAAACTATGAGATAATACTGATGGGTAAAGTTAATATGATGGTTATAAGTCAAGTATGATAAACCAAGTTAGTAATGATGAACTAGCCGCTAGTACTTATACCAAAAGTCTGTTATGCAATGATTACTTTTGCAAATTGAGTTGTTATCGCCGGTTTCTTTATATAAGGTTTCCTAATTGGCTAATCTTTACTTATTACCAAAAATACCTTCAAGGCGGTTTAATCAAAATTCTCAAGTCTCTCTATATATTGCATAACTTTTCAATAGCTTTCACCATCATTCACTAAAGAATTTTGCGAACTAATCCCACCTAAGTAACCCTAACTCTATTGCTAATTCCCTGTTGATTTTGTTGACAAGCACAACATGGTGGTGTGCTTGGACTTACCGTAAGGCCAATGAAGAGTTCACAGAGATAGTAGCCTTTCTAAATAGAAGCATAATAAGGTTTTCTTTACTTCTTAACCCAACTATCTTATGTACCCCTGTCAGAAAGTTTTGGCAAACTGCAATTGCCTCAATAGCTAATGAAGGGGTCCAACAGTTAACTGGCATAAAGGATGGCATTCAAATTGTTATTACTGAAGCCTCTCTAAGAGAACATCTTCATCTTAGAGATGCTCAAGGTATTAGAACCTTGCCAGCCACTGAAATCATTGAACAACTTTCATTGATGGGGTATAGACATGACAACACTTTTAACTTCCATAAAAATCAATTTTCCCCACAATGGAGGTTTTTGATTCATACCCTCTTACATTATCTGAGTTACAAAAGGACTGGCTGGGATGCATTCCCCAAAAATATAGCCACAGCCTTGATCATTTTGCAAAAAGGGGTATTCAATTTTTCAAATTATATTTTTGAGGGTATGCTTAAAAATGTTGTTGGTAAAACCAAGTTTCTGATGTATCCCAGGTTCATTCAATTATTTTTGGATCTTCAGAAACAAAACTTGCAGCCTCACAAATATGTTTATCCATCAAAATTCGTCACAACCAAAGTGTTTTCTAATATGTTAAGGGATGTGGTGGGATACAGTGGGGTTGTAGTGCCTTTGTTTTCTAACATGTTACTTGCAAAGGGTGAAGGACCATCAAGCACAGATGGCTCCCAACACACACCCGCAGATGGTGATCAATCTTCCACTCAACCAAAATCATCAACTAGTAGGCATACCAGAAAGAAGAGTGGGATAACTCAGACCCATTCTCCTCCTCACTCTGAACTAGATGAGGCTATCTCAGGTGATGCAGGAGATAGAATGGCTAGGGCTGCCACTACTCCACCAAGCTTAGAAGCCGTGAGGACAAGTGGTAACATACCTAAGACCCAACCCATGCCAACACCTAGTGAGCAACTGTGGTGGACCCATGCAAAGGCTTCAAGGGGGCTGATCTGCTCAGCTAGTCTGGAGTGCAACTCAATTGCCAATGACCCACCTCTCAAGAGGTAACACCTGGAAGTGGTGGCAGCTTGACACTTAAGGATATGACGAATTGTAGCCGTTTTTATGTCAAAGGTTAACAGTGGAAGTTGCTTTGGAGGAGAACAAGAAAGTCTGCCTCTAAAGTCCATACAAAGATGCTTCTCAAGATGAAAAGGTTAGAGCATCGTTAAACTTCTCTCAAAGACTACTACAGAACTTCTCCAAACACTCGTGATCTCAAAAAATAAAGACCAAGTTCAGGGTGTCTAGTACTTCTACAGAGGATTCTGCCAAACAGGGGAGGAGTTCAGACATTCAAGGAAGACAAGAATTTGGTCAATGGCAAGGTGGTGTAGCATTTGAAAGCCCTTTCTATGAAGAAGAGGAAGTTCAGGTCAATGTAGAGGCTAATATAGATGCTGAAGAAGTACTTAGTACTCCTACAAGCACTATCAGTACTATCCCAGTTAGTACTGTTAGTGTTGTATTTAGTACTGTTAGTACTCTGGTTAGTACTCCTGAAGTTCCACAATCCGTACTAAGTCCCATAATTCAAGTGGCTGCTGAACTACAACAGATGACAACTACAGAGGCTACCACCATCACTTCCACACCACATGAAGACAGTGATAAAGAAGAAAGAGATAAACATGTTGTTTTGGGATTGCAAAGTCTGAAGAAAATTGTCCCTATCTCTCCTACTTACAAGAAGCCTTCAGTTCTCTACTTAAGAAAGAAGTCCAAACCAGCAGCATCCAAACCTAAAGAAAAGGGAGTTGTGATCAAAGAAGGAGGTGTCCCAGAATCACCAACCTCCTCAGCTCCAAAGATTGACCCCAAAGATAAAGGCAAGGGTATTTTGGAAGAAAAACCAAAGAAGAATAAGCTTTCTAAATCAGAAATTGATAGGCTAAATGAAGAGGCTGCAAAGGCACTTGCAGCACAATGGGATGAGGAAGACTTGTAGGAAGAAGCGACAAAGAAAGAAAAACAAAAGATGGCTAAGATTGATGAGAATTGACAGACATGGGATGATATGAGAGCCAAAGTAGAAGCCACTAATGAGGTACAACTGTGGTCAGAGCAAGATCAAGGGACAAGTATTAATGAATCAGCTATGTTATTTAGTGAAATTCTGGCTAGAAGGCAAAGTCAGCTCGCATAAAGAAAGAGAAATTGAAAAGCATTCAAAGCCTCCTACCAAGAGTCAACAGAAGATATATCCGTAAAGTTCATCATGAATTCAGGTGAAGAAAGGAGAACACTGAAGCAACTGAATCAACTTTCTTGGGAGACTCTCCAAAAACTTGCTGATACAGTTCAAAGAAGATTCCTCAACTTCAAGCCTATGCAACCAGATGATACTCTTGAAAGGTCACAACCCATAGGAAGCTATAAAAGACCATCTGAATAAGGTGCTTCTTCAACTGCTCCAAAAAGACTGAAATCCTCAGATGAAGATGAAGGTGGACTCACTGAAAAGGAGCTCAATAGGATGATGCTGATTGAAGCTCCTGAAGAAGAATTGTACTAAGAGCCCATCAACACTAGATATCCAATCATTAATTGGGATATCTATACTGAAGAAGGGAAAAGATATTGGAGGATTCACAGAGCTGGTGGAAGAACAAGTGCATATCTGTACTTGGTGTATCTATTTGCAGTCATTGACAGGGAAGATTTGCTTAAGCTGTGGGAACTAGTCAAAGACAGGTTCAAGAACAAAGATCCAGATAATGACAAGGATGTGGAGCTAGTCTATGAACTTTCGAACATCTTTGAACCTCGATCCAACAAGAGTAGTGGAAGTTTCACCTAGTGATGAAGCTCTCAGCTTGGACTCTTACTAGATTCTTGTGGATCCATCTTGTAACCACTCTGCAATGGAACGAGATATCTACATGCCGGGTTGAAATAACTTATCCACTTGCACTTGGGACTCTTCTACAGATGCTGGATGCAGGGTTAAGAATGGGCAATGCTATTGAAATGACCAAGGAGTTGCTGCTAAAGATTTTTGATCAAGCTGGAAGACCTAGCAGAAGAAAGTGATGTTTGGAAGAATCCTCTAAGACTAAAGAAACTTGTTAGTGCAACTATTACGATATTTAATCTATACATTCTCATTTGTTTTGTTGATGACAAACATGTAACTTGTAATACATAACGTAAAATGTATAAGTTACTTGTAATTATATTTTGTCTCAACATACTCTCAACACCTCTCGACGACTCAAGTCCTTGTATGCTACAACACGTGTTCGACATGTTTGTTATATTGTGCTATGATCAAACCCTAACAAACCATTAAACATGTTTAGTTAAATAGTTTATAAAACACTTAAGTAATTTGGTTACTTACATTTTATAAAATACATAAACATAAGTAAATGTGTTGGGTAAAACCCATGACCCATGACCCAAGACCCATACCCAATGTCTAGATACATTGTACCAGGGTAATCTCAAAACCATGACCCATAGCCCATGGTTTTAACCCTAAATTATGGGTAAAGAGGAGTCGTCCCCACGACCCCTCAAATGTCCCACGGATCCATTGAATTATAGGGTCGGATCCCTAGGGAGGGATCCTTTGGGCGTAAAACATGGTTTGGCCTTTTGCCTAAATAGCAAGCCACCTCTACCATTTCTACACACCTTTACACATAGTTTCTCTCCACCATTTCTAGGATATTTAGATCATTA
>OU343224.1:220809008-220927226 GCA_910596185.1 Chrysanthemum makinoi
AATATTCCACTTGTTATCCATCTCTTCCATGTCATCTTCATGGATCTGCCTCAGGCTCTTCTCGTTTTAGTGATCTGAGATCCCTTTTGTCGCCGTATGAAAGCATAAATTGTAATTTCATTGATGCTTGTTTGGTAACCAACAATCAAGATAACATTAGTACTAGGAGTACTAACACCAAAATCATCTTGGTTTCATTGTTAGTGATCTATTTAGCCACAAAAAGCTATGTTTTGTGATCCGTGAACCTGGAAGAAAGAACAAAATCTCTTCATGTCTTGTTTAATCACTTTAAAGCTATCAACGCAGATTGTCAACCCCATAGTTTCACCGCCTTTATTCTTCCATACATGACATTTAGTGTCCCATTTTGTGATGGAAGACTTCTAACAAACTCCGAGATTGATATCTTCCCCGAGAGATATCCAAGACTAATACCGCTACGACTTGGACAAGCTTTTGAAGTTTATCAGAATCGAGCCATGGACCGCCTGCACCAAAGAATAAAGTTTTCAAACTCGCTTCCAAAAGAGTTTTATGAGTCTCTTTGTGGCAAAGTTCCCACCAAATCTTGTCTCAATGGTTGAACAAACTCTGAGCATCCTTGAGCCTTTGAAGTTGAGTTGATGATCATCCGGTAATGCCATGTAGAAGAGACTTTCGACCTTGAGATCATTGCCTCTTTGAGCCATTTCATCAACAAATGATGGAGTTCACCTTTGTCTTTAACAACAATTTTGCCACCAACTTCTTCAGAAACAATGGACTTGTAGGAGTCTCCATTAAGCACAATGTTCCATAGCTTAAAGTCAGTACCAAGAAGCATCGTCGCGATTCTCTAGAGTTCATATTCATTTGGTTTGCAACTTAGGAACTCTTGTAACAACACCGATTTGCTTGAGTCAAAATCCATTTCTACGATTTTGTCACACAGATCTTCTAAAACAAAGCTTGGGACAAAAGCTCGATACCACTTGTGAAGTCCCAAACCTTGGATCTAGAACAATTGAAGAACGTAGTTTCCTTGGATGGTTCCAAAACAACAATGAGAAACTATACATAAAGTAGCGGAATCTACTTGAATGCACTTACAAGATTAAAGTAAACACAAGTATAACACCAATGCTTCAATATTATTAATCAATAATACGTGTACTCTCCTAGTACTAGAGTTTACAACCTTGAAGCTTTTCTTAAGATGGCTAGGGTATGTGTAAGATAGTTCTGACCTAGCTAGGATCTCCTTTTATACACTAAGGAGATCCCTTACAAAGATAACTATGTATTAAACATGTCATATCTTCTATTGGTATAGAAGATATTCTGTTGCAGACCATACACGACATTCCTTACATAGAACAATACAAACTTAACACTATCCAAATTCAACATTTGTGCTATCAGTACTAACTAGTTAATACTCTTACATTATCACTATCAGTACTAACTTGCAAAGCTAAAAGTATTAACTGTAATTGTGAATTTCCCAACAAAAAATCACCTTTCAAGCACTTTTGGAGATAACCCCTTTTGCAACTTCCACTAAACATATTTAACCCCACTCTTGAAAATGGACACATGATCATTTGGATAATATTGAAATCATCATTCAATAGAAAAGAATATTTCATCATTTATCGAACGATATCAAAATGTTCGGAGATGGGTTGCTTAATGCCATGCAGGAAAAAATTCATGAGTTCGATCATCTTTGATGTAGGAATTGGTTCGCTCCGGACATGCTATGATTATTGCTCAAGTGGATTTTCAAAGTAAAGCTTGATGAGCACGTGATGTTCTCAAGAAAAGGAAGGCTTGTGGCTAAGGATATCGACAAGAGGACGATTGACTTTGAGGAATCATTTGCTCGGTTGCGTATTGAGGCCATCTAATCTTCTTGGCTAATGCCGCAAAAATATGGTAGTTTATCGATGGATGGTAAACCGCTTTTCTTAATGAAAATCTCAAAGAAGTGGTCTATGTTAGTCAACCCGAAGGTTTTGTGGATCCAAAACATCCTACCCATGTCTACCGCTTGAAGAAGGCCCTCTACGGCTTAAAGCAAGCTCCTAGGGCATGGTACGATACACTGTCAAAGTTCCTTTTGGTGAATGGATTCTACAAAGGATGATTGACTACATTGTTCACCAGAAAGTCAGGCAAACATTTAATTCATGTTCAAATATATGTTGATGATATTATATTTTCCTCAACCGACCCTAATGAATGTGACCATTTTTAAAAAGAGATAGGTGATATGTGTCTAAATACACATATATTTTATACTATTTAAACCCACAAAACAACCAAAAACACACAAATGACTCACAAAAGGTTACAAATATCATTGAAATGTGTTTTTATGTGATTCAGGCAGTAAAAGATTGAAAACAAGTGAAAAATGATCAATTTCACAACAATTGTCGTTTTCTACCTCGGAGTTACACAAAATGGCAAAACTAGTCCCCAAGTTTCAAAATGAAATAAAAGTTAACTTAAGTCCTTGGGAAATCAAAAATATTCACAAATGATCCCTGGATAAAAGTTTACACATATTGGCAATTTTACCCCTCAGTATCAAAATTGGCAAACTTAGTCCCTGGTATTCAAAATAGAATTTTATCACAAATTACCCTTGTACTATTCATAAAATACAATTTGGAACAATTTTGATAAACTTTTGGAAATTTACAACTTTAGTCCCTCAATATCCAAATTTACATAAAAGGTCCTTAAAGTTTTAAAAATAAAATAAATACAACTTTGGCCCTTGTGTAATTATTTTATGCGAGTTTGGTCCTCTAAAGATGTTTGGAAGATTGGCAATTTCAGTCCTTGAAGTTTAAGAATTACATTATTGGTCCTTGTGGTTTATAAACTATAACAAATGCACCCTTGGTTATTAATAATCCCAAATCCAATCCATGTACCCAAATTTGGCCCAAATCTTACCCAAGCCCAACACCACTTAAATATTAAAACCGGTCAAATAGTCAATCCACACAAACCAGACTATTGTTCATCGCCCTTTCCCAAGCCGAAATCCAAAACCAAGTGGTGGTTTTAACCACCTTTCCACCTCACCACTACGCCTCACCAACCTACCCACTCTCTCTTCCACCTCTCGCAAAGCCTAAACAATTAATGCATTTCCACCCAAAGTCACCCAAACCACCACTTGCTACTATACACCATCATTGTTTCCTTGATATACCACCAATTGGCCTCCAAAATATCTATATTGTCTCCTACAACTCTCCACAACACAACAAGAGTCTTTAATTATACTCAAGCCACCTCAATTCCACGTGGAGCGTTTTGGCGCCAAAATCTGTTTGAATGGCTAGGATCAAATTGACTATATCAATGGTTGAGATTAGAGGTGGGAAATGATCAGGAAAGTGGGGAGAATTCAAAGAGTCTAAAAAGAAGCAAGGGAGCAGAGGAACAACCACCTTGGCCTTAAGCCATTGTCACTTAGAATAGCTTAATCATAGTGTAATCTTTATTGCTTTCCTTTTAATTACTGTCATTTAAAAGCTTTAATTAGTGTAATGAAACTCAAAATAGTGTAATGGAACTTTAATTTCAGTATTAATACAAGTTGTCTTTATAATTCATGTTTTCATATTTTCCTTTATTTCAAGTTATTTACATTTCTGTTGGATTATTGTTGTTTGATGGACTCATATAGGTCACTTAAGCTCCTGACAAAGCTTAAATTAGCTTTTAGAAACCTTTAACCTTAGTCTTTATAAAAGCAAAAATCACTAAAAATAGAGAAAGTACAATGGAAAATCAAAAATATGAGTTCTTGGGTGATACAGCTTGGAGCATGGTTCATAATGGATTGCCATGGTTTAGTTGCCTCATGGGAGGCTATAGGTATTGGTTTTGATAATTGGTTCCAAGGTCTCAGTTCATATCACCATGTAAGCAATTTTTCTCAATTTTGCATTTCTTAGTTTTAGTCTTTATTCTGTGTTAATTCTCATGTTTATGTGTTTATTTATTGTTATGTAATGTAATTCTAGCTTAATATAGGTTGTTTAAGTTTTGGAATTGATTGTGCTTGAATATTGCATTTTTACTGTCAATATGTCCATTTTTGATAATCATAGGTATAAACTTTTGTGACTATTTGTTTATGCTAAAAAAGATCCATTTTGACACTTTGGATTCTCTGGATTGTAAAGATTGGGTTTACACAGTAATTTGCTTTGAAAAGTTCAATTTATGTTCATTTAAGGGTTGTTTGGTTTAGATGATTGATCTGAGTATGATCTGTGTTATGCATTGCTCTGGTTAGATATATGCTTGATATAACCTATATAGCTCATGATGGTTTCAGCTTGGAGTACATGTGGAGAGTCAAATTGACACTTGATCCTCTCCACATGAGTACTATGAGGTTGTCTTGACTCACAAACCTACATATCTGTTTACATATTGTTAATACTTGTTTATTTCATGTTCTTTTAGCTTATTATAGCTTTATTCATTAAATTCAGATCAAAGTTGAGCTAAGTCAACTTTGATCATAAACTCAAAAGTCAAATTTTTTGTCAGTTTTGAATAAAATCTAGAATTTTAGTGTGTGTTCATTATTGAGATTTAGCTTTAAACCTTCTAGGATATTAAAATGTTGTTGCTTATCTTAATTATAAAAATACTAGTTTGCTTTTACTCATCTTATAAACTGCTTATTTTCAGTCTTACTTTAGCTATTGTTCAAAAACATGCCCTCGTGCAAGGTTTAGTGTCAAGTTCTAAGCTTGCAAAGCTTGTGAAGTTGGCTCCCTAGAAATGAATTTGGCTTATTTGTGTTGCCTTTGTGGCCTAGTCTGTATATGTATGATTATTTTTCAGTTTTTAGCTTATTTAGATAGCTTATTTACCCAATCTTTGTTCCATCTTAACTCCCCATACAGTAAGCAAACTGTATGGGTGGAGTTGTTTTCCTAAGCCCATCAAAAGCCCTCATTTGAGCTTAAGCTTGTGTGGATTAGCTTCCTTGTTAAGCCAATCCACCAAACTCAATGTTTAAATGCTTGTTGTGCTTTTCTGAGCTTAATTGATAGGTTTATTATGAGCTTAATGATTGCCCACTCACAACAATGGATTGTGAACTCAGTCCATTTACACCATTACCTTAAGCTCTTAACAAGCTCATTAATGATCCTTAGGTTATGTAGTTTTGCTTCATGTGAAGCTAACCTACCCAACTTCATGATCCAGGATTTAAATTCCACATTGCAGCTCATTTCATAGGGCTGCAATGGGCTTGAACCTATCCATATTTCACTGAGTATGTTGGTCATTTAGCATACCCAACCCAACTTCATAAGCATACCAAAAGCTATTCTCTTGGACTTAGGTTGTGTGGTTTGTTTCTTTCAGAAGCTAATCAACCAATTTATAAGTCCCAATTCTTAAATCCCACATTGCAGCTAATTTCATAGGGCTGCAATGGGCTTTTTGTTTGTCCCATATTGATAGTATAAACTGATACCCAGTCTTACTCAGTCAATTTGGAGCTTTTTCATAAGCCTCTCAAAAGCTAATCAGTGGACCCCACTTGATGAGCTTTGGCTTTTTGGAAAGCCAACCACCTCAGCTTGCTACTCCAATTCTTAGTTTGGCTTTTTCAGCTTATTCCTTAAGCTTAAATTGCCTCTCTAAATAGTTGCAGGGGTGTTTGGAACTGAGTGCATCAAAGAAGTGCTTATTTGCTTATTCTGAGCTTATAAGTGCATCCCTGTGCATAAGCTTGTTCATATATGTATATTTTACTTGTACATATATATTTTTCCCTTTTATTTCCTGTGTATAGCTTATTTCAAGCTTATTTTAAGCTTGAGTTCCAACAGTCAAGCCAAAAGCTCAACTGTTGGACTCATAAGCTTATAATATGCTTATTTTCAAGTTTGTAAAGTTCTCTTTTCATTAAACATGTATAATATCGATTTATTTAGTTCCGAAAAGAAAAACCAAAAAGACCTCAGAACCATAAATGATAGCTTCTATTTAGGAGTTTGAGCTTATTTAGCCAACTGAGTTGGAAATAAGCTGTCACACAGCTTATTTCCAAGTTTTGGATAAGTTGGTTTGGTTAAAGTTCCATATTTTTACTTAATGTCTAGTTTGCAAAAAAAATCAAAAAATAAAATGCTTAAAAAGGGGGTAAAGTGCTCGAACATGAGACCTCCCCTTAGGAAAGCGTTAGGTGTACCGGATACCAATTGCCCCTTGTCTCGTTAACATTTTGCACATCTATCTCTTATATACGCTTGTCCAGCTTTAGCTTATTCGTACTTAGCTTATTATCACTTATCCAATCCAAATTTTTCATGTTTTTATTTTTCTTATCTTTGTATTAGTTTAAAGTATTTTTGTGAAAGTTTCGATTTTTTCTCATTTGTTTTAGTATTTTTAAACATTTAATTAGTGGTTTTTAGTAATTAATTCATAATAAAAAATATAAAAGTCAAAAATAATTCTTTTTCAAAAATTTCTTTTATCATTTAGTACGTAAGAAAATTGATTTTACACTCGTAGGACTTTTATTTCATAAATTTTACGTTTTTGCTTGCGCTCCAGCGTAATTTTTATTAATAACGCTCGTTTTCATTTTAAATCTAGTTTTTAGATAATTTGAGTTTACGTTTTAGTTAAAATAGTTTATTTAAGTTATTTTATTTTATAAAATCACAAAAACATCATTGTACAAATAGTGATAGCGTTTATTTAATAGATTTTAATATTTTAATTCTATTTAATTGCATTGTCGCTAAGACATGCAAATCCTACTATAGTTATAATCGATTTGTTTTATACGTTTACGTTTTAGTTAAGCGACGTTTGTATATCTTTTAGATTTTAGGTTTCTTTGATACGTTTTAATGACGGCATGTGAGCTATTACTATTCACATTCTAGTGTTAGAATAATGATTCTTTTCCTATATACTAATATTTTTTCAACAAATCATTGTACGAGAATATCACGCCTCGCGGACATAAACGATCCGATATTTTTAATCCTTGGTAAACTTACATTCTCTCCTGGCCATTTTTATCATCTGTTACGGTTGACCGTTCTGCTTGATGATGTGTGACGGAGAAATAAAAGAAGGTAGTTTGGAGGCATCAATTTAGCCATTTGCGGGAGTTTTGCTAACGTATTATGACTTGTATTTTGTATTTTTGTTGAAATACCTATCCTTGTTTGTATATTAAACCTTATCATTCAACTACCAACATGGGACATATTTATTAGTTAATCATTCCAAGTGATTAGCTAGCGTGGTAAACCTGACACAAGCACGAGGTAGTATCATACATATCATATTTCTTTTCAATAAACAATATAAAATACAAAAACATTTTTCCTTTGTACACAACTTGCTCAGTTTGATGAGTCCTCGCTTACAACATTTGGTTGTTGGTCGCTTTTTGATTCTTGAGCTCTAGACCAGATTCCTTTCGAGGCGGTTGTAAGGAATTTTCTTTCTTCTGTATATATATATATATAAATCTAAAAATACAAAAATATTTTCCCTTTCTTTTTATAAGTCAAAAATCAAAAGATTCTTCGCTTTTTCGAGTTTCTTTCTAAAGATTCTTAGACTCATCTTAGTGATGATTATTCATAATTTAGTGGTAATCCCACTCCAATTTCTCACCAAACCTGAGTGGCAATCCCACTCTTCCCCATGAACCAATTTAATTGGGACGAGTCAAGCTAGTGACTTGGTTATCAAAACAAGCCATACAATATGGGTTTCACCCATTTCTGCTTTTTTCCCCTTTCTACCACCTAAGTGGTAATACCCCATCCATGTATATATATATAAAAACTTTGAAAATTGTAAATATTAAAAAAGAGAATAATTGTTGTGTTTCCACACTTAATAGTAATGGTCTTTACTTTTCTAAAGTTTCGGCATTACAGCTGGTACTTTGAATATTGAGGACAATATTCATTTCTGTGGGGAAATTCGCGAATTTTGATCATAAATGTACCCTATTAGTCCCTTTTTCCCCCAAAATGGCCAAATTTAAATTTTTTTAGTGGAAGTACTATGTACTAAACACAACAAATGGTAATCAATCCACCATGTCTAACCCACATAAGGATTGGCTAATCCAGGAGCAAACGGCTCTTGGTAAAGATATCTCAAAACCGTTTATGGCTTGCAATTTGCCCAAAATTGTATGGTGTTCAACTCACCATATCTTTAAACTAGTGAAAAGTTGGCTAGCCCGCAAGTTTATGGCTTGTGGTAAAGGCAAGTTGAAAATCCATAATTGGTATTCATTTCACCAAAGATATTGATAATTTATCTAAGAGTTGGCTAGTCCGAAGCAAACTACGGTAAAGACAAATCAAATCCACATATTGGTGATTTGCTCAAAATCATTTGGTTATCATTGTACCAAGGTTCTTACTTGAACTCAATTAACAATTACTCCGAAGTGATGGCTTTTGGTAAAGAGTTTTTCAAATCCATTAAGTTTTAAATAAAAGATTGCTAGGGACTAGCAATAGTTTAGTGTGGGGGATTTGATATGTGTCTAAATACACATATATTTTATACTATTTAAACCCACAAAACAACCAAAACACACAAATGACTCACAAAGGTTACAAATATCATTGAAATGTGTTTTTATGTGATTCAAGTACAAAAGATTGAAAAACAAGTGAAAAATGATCAATTTCACAACAATTGTCGTTTTCCCGGAGTTACACAAAATGGCAAAACTAGTCCCTGAAGTTTCAAAATGAAATAAAAGTTAACTTAAGTCCTTGGGAAATCAAAAATATTCACAAATGATCCCTGGATAAAGTTTACATATTGGCAATTTTACCCTCAAGTATCAAAATTGGCAAACTTAGTCCCTGGTATTCAAAATAGAATTTTATCACAAATTACCCTTGTACTATTCATAAAATACAATTTGGAACAATTTTGATAAACTTTTGGAAATTTACAACTTTAGTCCCTCAATATCCAAATTTACATAAAGGTCCTTAGTTTTAAAAATAAAATAAATACAACTTTGGCCCTGTGAATTATTTTATGGCGGTTTGGTCCTCTAAAGATATTTGGAAGATTGGCAATTTCAAATTCTTGTTTAAGCATTACATTATTGGTCCTTGTGGTTTATAAACTATAACAAATGGACCCTTGGTTATTAATAATCCCAAATCCAATCCATGTACCCAGCTGGCCCAAATCTTACCCAAGCCCAACACCACTTAAATATTAAAACCCGGTCAAATAGTCAATCCCGCGCCCAAACCAGGACTACTGTTCATCGTCCTCTTCCCAAGCTGAAATCCAAAACCAGTGGTGGTTTTAACCACCTTTCCACCTCACCACTACAGCTCACCAACCTACCCACTCTCTTCCACCTCTGCAAAGCCTAAACACGCCACAATTAATGCATTTCCCACCCAAAGTCACCCAAAACCACCAGCTACTATACCATTCCATTGTTTCCTTGATATACCACCAATTGGCCTCCAAAATATCTATATTGTTCCTCAAACTCACAACACAACAAGAGTCTTTAATTATACCTGCCAACCTCAATTCCACTGGAGCGTTTTGGCCAAAATCTGTTTGAATGGCTAGGATCAAATTGACTATATCAATGGTTGAGATTAGAAGGGAAATGATCGAAAGGGGGAGAATTCAAAGAGTCTAAAAAGAAGCAAGGGAGCAGAGGAACAACCACCTTGGCCTTAAGCCATTGTCACTTAGAATAGCTTAATCATAGTGTAATCTTTATTGCTTTCCTTTTAATTACTGTCATTTAAAAGCTTTAATTAGTGTAATGAAACTCAAAATAGTTTAATGGAACTTTAATTTCAAGATAATACAAGTTGTCTTTATAATTCATGTTTTCATATTTTCCTTTATTTCAAGTTATTTACATTTCTATTGGATTATTGTTGTTTGATGGACTCATATAGGTCACTTAAGCTCGTGACAAAGCTTAATTAGCTTTTAGAAACCTTAAATCAGCTTAGTCTTTATAAAAGCTAAAATCACTAAAAATAGAGAAAGTACAATGGAAAATCAAAAATATGAGTTCTTGGGTGATAGACTTGGAGCATGGTTCATAATGGATTGCCATGGTTTAGTTGCTCTATGGGAGGCTATAGGTATTGGTTTTGATAATTGGTTCCAAGGTCTCATTCATATCCCATGTAAGCAATTTTTCTCAATTTTGCATTTCTTAGTTTTAGTCTTTATTCGGTTAATTCTCATGTTTATGTGTTTATTTATTGTTATGTAATGTAATTCTAGCTTAATATAGGTTGTTTAAGTTTTGGAATTGATTGTGCTTGAATATTGCATTTTTATCGTCAATATGTCCATTTTTGATAATCATAGGTATAAACTTTTGTGACTATTTGTTTATGCTAAAAAAGATCCATTTTGACACTTTGGATTCTCTGGATTGTAAAGATTGGGTTTACATAGTAATTTGCTTTGAAAAGTTCAATTTATGTTCATTTAAGGGTTGTTTGGTTTAGATGATTGATCTGAGTATGAATGTGTTATGCATTGCTCTGGTTAGATATATGCTTGATATAACCTATATAGCTCGCTGATGGTTTCACTAAGGGTATAGCATGGAGAGTCAAATTGACACTTGATCCTCTACACATGAGTACTATGAGGTTGTCTTGACTCACAAACCCTACATACTGTTTACATATTGTTAATACTTGTTTATTTCATGTTATTTTAGCTTATTATAGCTTATTTAGTCATTAAATTCAGATCAAAGTTGAGCTAAGTCAACTTTGATCATTAACTCAAAAAGTCAAATTTCGTTGGTCAGCTTTTGAATAAAATCTAGAATTTTAGTGTGTGTTCATTATTGAGATTTAGCTTTAAACCTTCTAGGATATTAAAATGTTGTTGCTTATCTTAATTATAAAAATACTAGTTTGCTTTTACTCATCTTATAAACTGCTTATTTTCAGTCTTACTTTAGCTACCTGTTCAAAAACATGCCCCGTAAGTAAGTGTTTGTAAAAGTTCACAAGCTTGCAAAAGCTTGTGAAGTTGGCCCTAGCTCGTGAATTTGGCTTATTTGTGTTGCCTTTGTGGCCTAGTCTGTATATGTATGATTATTTTTCAGTTTTTAGCTTATTTAGATAGCTTATTTACCCAATCTTTGTTCCATCTTAACTCCCCATACGAATAAACCATGGGTGGAGTTGTTTCCTAAGCCCATCAAAAGCCCTCATTTGAGCTATTTGTGGATTAGCTTCCTTGTTAAGCCAATCCACCAAACTCAATGTTTAAATGCTTGTTGTGCTTTTCTCGAAGCTTAATTGATAGGTTTATTATGAGCTTAATGATTGCCCACTCACAACAATGGATGAACTACCATTTACACCATTACCTTAAGCTCTTAACAAGCTCATTAATGATCCTTAGGTTATGTAGTTTTGCTTCATGTGAAGCTAACCTACCCAACTTCATGATCCAGGATTTAAATTCCACATTGCAGCTCATTTCATAGGGCTGCAATGGGCTTGAACCTATCCATATTTCACTGAGTATGTTGGTCATTTAGCATACCCAACCCAACTTCATAAGCATACCAAAAGCTATTCTCTTGGACTTAGGTTGTGTGGTTTGTTTCTTTCAGAAGCTAATCAACCAATTTATAAGTCCCAATTCTTAAATCCCACATTGCAGCTAATTTCATAGGGCTGCAATGGGCTTTTTGTTTGTCCCATATTGATAGTATAAACTGATACCCAGTCTTACTCATCAATTTGAGCTTTTTCATAAGCCTCTCAAAAGCTAATCGTGGACCCCACTTGATGAGTTTGGCTTTGGAAAGCCAACCACCTCGACTTGCTACTCCATTCTTAGTTTGGCTTTTCATTATTCCTAAGCTTAAATTGCTCTCTAAATAGTTGGTGGGTGTTTGAACTGAGTATCAAAGAAGTGCTTATTTGCTTATTCGGGCTTATAAGTGCATCCCTGCATAAGCTTGTTCATATATGTATATTTACTTGTACATATATATTTTTCCTTTTATTTCTTTGTATAGCTTATTTTGCTTATTTTGCTTGAGTTCCAAATACCAAGCCAAAAGCTCAACTGTTGGACTCATAAGCTTATAATATGCTTATTTTCAAGTTTGTAAAGTTCTCTTTTCATTAAACATGTATAATATCAAGACTTATTTAGTTCCGAAAAAGAAACCAAAAGACTCAGAACCATAAATGATAGTTTCTATTTAGGAGTTTGAGCTTATTTATTAATCGAGTTGGAAATAAGTCGTCACACGCCTTATTTCCAAGTTTTGGATAAGTTGGTTTGGTTAAAGTTCCATATTTTACTTAATGTACGTTTGCAAAAAAGAAAATCAAAAATAAAATGCTTAGCAAAAGGGGTAGGCGTGCTCAACCTCGAGACCTCCCCTTAGAAAGCGTTAGAAGGTACTCCGATACCAATTGCCCTTGGGACTTGTCTCGTTAACATTTTGCACAATCTATCTCTTATATACGCTTGTCCGCTTTAGCTTATTCGTACTTAGCTTATTATCAGCTTATCCAATCCATCTTTTCATGTTTTTATTTTTCTTATCTTTGTATTAGTTTAAAGTATTTTCTGTGAAAGTTTCAGATTTTTCTCATTTGTTTTAGTATTTTTAAACATTTAATTAGTTTTTAGTAATTAATTCATAATAAAAATATAAAAGTCAAAAAATATAATTATTTTTCAAAAATTTCTTTTATCATTTAGTGCATGAAGAAAATTGATTTTACACTGTAGGACTTTTATTTCATAAATTTTACGTTTTGTTTGGCTCCTGTAATTTTTATTAATACCGTTTTCATTTTAAATCTAGTTTTAGATAATTTGAGTTTACGTTTTAGTTAAAATAGTTTATTTAAGTTATTTTATTTTATAAAATCACAAAAACATCATTGTACAAATAGTGATAGCGTTTATTTAATAGATTTTAATATTTTAATTCTATTTAATTTGCATTTAAGTCGCTAAGACATGCAAATCCCTACTATAGTTATAATCGATTTGTTTTTATATCACGACGTTTTAGTTAAACGTCGCTTGTATATATCTTTAGATTTTTAGGTTTCGATTATGCTTTTAATGACGTAGTCGTGACAGAAGCTATTACTATTCACATTCTAGTGTTAGTCAATCGATTCTCGTTTTCCTATACTAATATTATTTTCAACAAATCACAAGTCATTGTACCAGAATATCACGCCTCGCCAGGACATAAACGATCCAAGGATATTTTTAATCCTTGGTAAACTTGCATTCTCTCCCGGGTTGTCGCCCTTTTATCATCTGTTACGGTTGACCGTTCACAAGCGGTTGATTAGTGTGAAGGAGAAATAAAAGAAGGTAGTTCGGGAGGCATCAATAGGCTCTAAATTTCAAATGTCAATGATGGGAAAAATTCATTTTTCTTGGGATTACAAATTTCACAAAGTCCCGGAGGCATTTTTATTAATCAATCTAAATATGCAAATAAAATTTTAAAGAAATCTGGATTTGATTCTTGTGACCTCGCTGACACTGGTGGAAATCGAACGGTTGATGAGGACTACTCGGGATCCCGGTTGATCAAACTAATATCGTGAGTATGATTGGATCCTTGATTTACCTCAATGCGAGACCTGATATCTTCGTTCGATGTATGCATGTGTGCTAGATACCGTGCTAAGCCTACCAAAAGCACCTTGAAGCGGTAAAACGGGTCTTTCGGTATCTCCAAGGAACCATTAACATAGGACTTTGGTATCCGAAGGACACCGGTATGTCACTAACAGCCTATGCAAGATGCTTTGACCATGCAGGTGTCAAGATACCGTCGAAGCACTTCGGAGGGTGCTCAGTTTTGGGTGATAAATTAGTGAGCTGGTCTACAAAGACGCAAATGAGTACTTCAATATCCTATACAGAGGCTGAATACATTGCCATGTCATCATGTTGTACTCAAATCTTATGGATGAGATCCCAATTATCTGACTATGGCTTTGTATTCAACAAAATTCCTCTATACTATGATAACAAAAGTGCCATCGCCCTCTGCTGCAGCAATGTTCAACACTCAAGAGCAAGGCACATAGACATTCGACATCATTTCATCAGGGAACAAGTAGAGAAAGGTGTGGTTGAACTATATTTCGTGAGGACTGAGTATCAGCTGGCAGACATCTTCACTAAAACTCTTTTTAAAGACCGTTTTGAGTTTATCCTCCCGCGACTTGGATTGAAGAGTCTACAGCCGAAAACTCTCAAACGTCTTCAGGAGGAAGATGAGGAGTAAAAAGAGTTTCTTCACCTATTCTTTGTAAATATTTTATCAAAAAAGCAAAATACAAAAATATAAAGCCAACAAAAAGAAAATATAAAAATATAAAATTTTCAAAAACCCATAAAAATTTGAAAAATTCAGAAAATTCCAAAAAATATTGTTTTCTCAAAGCATGTCTTCTGGTATCGATAACATCTATGGTCTTAGAAATTTCATTTAACAATGGCACGAGACTTTAGATGAAGTTCGAGTAAGGTGTAATATTTTTCTAAAAATGTCCTAATTTATGGCTTTCTGTCATTTCGTGCAAAGAACTTCGGGCTTAAAATAATGGCTTGAAGTTATTTCAGACTGTAACCCGCTTTTAAAGAAAGGACAGTGCTATGCTAAATCGATTTTTAAATATCAAGCTCTGATCCTAAAAACAAAAGTTCATAAGGAACATTTGTCGCCAAAAAGATGAATGTTTCTTCACAAATATTTTTCATTCTAAAGATTCTTCTGAAAAATATTTGTCTTCAAATGAAAACAAAATTTCTTTAAAAATAACTCGGACTTAATTTTGAAAATCAACTGGACTTATATTTTGTTAAAATCTATGTTACTCAATCAACAACTTTGGTCATTGATTGAGGGGGAGAATGATTTCAATCATTTCAAAAAGGATATTTTCAAACAATTGGCATCAAAAGGAGCATGTTCTATATTTTTGAATCAAAAAGAACATTTTTTCCACAATTGGACTAAGAGCATGCTAATTTTGAGTTTTCATCCAATAGGGTACAAAATCTGAACATTTTACATATGGTACATGAGCATGTTATATTAATGGAGATTAAAGTTTTAAAATCTTATCCTTACCAGTCATGAGTTCTTAAATCAAAGGCACATCTCTCCTCAAAAATTTTTCTAAAATAATTTAAATCAATTGGGATCCCAAATCTCAAAGGGTTTGAAAATTGTGATTGGGGGAGAGTTTGTGATTTAAATCGGAAATAAACTGATAAATTGGTGAGTGGTTTAGAAATGAAATAAAAGGCACTCCTTCCTACATGTGCCAAACGATTTCAAATTTTCCATGCACATGTTAAGGGGGAGCATTTATCTAAAACCAAAAAGGATTCAAATGTGTTTAATTTGACTCAAAGTGCAGGTTCTCTCTAATATGTGCAAAATTTTTTCAAATCTCAATGCACGTATTGAGGGGGAGAAAATAAAAGAAAACCACACCCTTCCCCAAAATGTTTTATCTAAAGTGTTTAAAGACTAGATTTGATCGGGGAAGTGATGATGATCATTTTAGAAAAACATAATCAAGAATTGGAGCTTTCATTGGATCCTTCCTCCATGTACCAAAAGATTTCTCATACACTATGCACATGTTGAGAGGAGAATTTAAAAGATCAAAACAATTAAGGTACAAAATGCTTTGATTTTATATCACAAGTACCTTGATTGATTTTTCAAATGGTTTTCATTTGGTTTCAAGGCGGAAAGAACTGTACCAAAAGGACCGACCATTTTACTTTATGCATTGGAGTTATAAGGATGGTAAGGTTAGGTATTAGTTCCTACGATCCCGCCAGAGCTGAGGGGATCTACCAGGACAATCCACTAGTTAGTGTAGAAGTCCTTATGTATGATGAAAAAGGAGAAAGTGGGAATAAGGGAAGAGTGCCGACTAACATAGAGCTAGAACTGGAACAAACCCAACAAAGTTCTAGATGAAGTCTCTAATACTGAAGGGTTGAAGAATAAAAAGAAATGAAAAGAGAAAGGATGAAAAGAAATATTCCTCCAATAATTCAACCTAAAGTAAAACCAGGTTCAATACATATGCTAATGGTGGTTACAGGTAACGCTGTATTGAGACAAGGCCATGGACCCAGGCCGACGATCAGCACTAAACTTCCCAAGCTACTCAAGTTCTCTTAAAAGGACTAGTTTCATTCTCACGGGGAACCTACATAATCTATTGACTTTATCTTAGAGATAGTTGATATTGAAGATGGAGGACCCTCTCCCTAGTCTCCGATTAGGAAACCAAAGTGCATTATAGAGTCTAGAGCCAAGATATCATCCACAAAATCTCATTTGGACACACAATAAATGAAGACTTGTTGTTTCACACAATGTGTAAAGTAAGAAAATATATATTGAGAGTCCTACGTATTCTCCTTGTGGTAATTGCCAGACATCCGAGTGATATGTAAAGTATTCACGATGAAGATGGAAATCCTTCTAGAGCCAACACCAAACAAGCTCTTGGTGGGTGACATGTGAGATCTTTTCAAAAGATCAAGCTTGTGACAACTGGATAGAAACAATGGGGCGATTCACTCTTGAATCAACCTTGGTCCAGGAAATGGTTTGACGGATACCTTTGAAAAACCATTCGATGTGCTCAACAATTCTTTTCTCTAGCGCATCGAATGTGTATTAATTTTCGAGAATAAAATGGTATTTATAATCGAAAATTGATCTTTCTCATAAAACCTTCATCGTATTGCAAAACTCTTTCTATTAAGCAATACGCGATTGTTTTTTTTAAAACAATTTTTCCTTCAATCAGTGAATCTTAATTCGCTGGTTCACTCACTCCGTGTTGTCTACTTTGGGACGCTCGGTTTGAGAACTAGATCTAAGTCAGTGGAAACCCTGTCAAGGAGATTCTTAGGAATTATACCCGATCACATGCGGTACTTATCTCGATCAACGGGAACCGTGGTTCTTGCAACCGTATTCAACGAAAGTGAACAAAGATTCGTGTTTTATTGCTAATAGTTGTTTGCGTGAACGCTTGACGGCGGCAACCATCGAATTGAAGTCAATCCATAACCGCATGCTCACACATCACACTCACGTTTAAAGAAATCATGACAAATGCACGTCTACACTCTTTTGCTCTGATATCATCATGAGACGTTTGCTTTCACTCTAATACCATCATGACATGCTTCTGCTACGCTAATGCAAGTATCATGATCCAACGAAGCTTCCGCAACTCTGATGGAAAGATGTCATGATCCAATACTGTGAGCATGTCGGTCCAAAGTCGCAAACATCACATGAAGGCAACACAACTAAGGATGAGTCAAGAGATTTACCGTAGCTGATGATCTCTAAGAAGGGTCAAAGAATAACCTATCCGTGGATCAGTTAAAGACCTCCACTTAAAGTACAAAACATGCGGAATATGAAGAATCAAAGATTACGAGCTATAGAGGAAAGAACTTAATCAAGAATCCAAGAACACACAAAATGTAATATCTGTTTGTAATTGAGGTGACCTCCCTTAGGGGAGATTGTTGGGATTTAGAAAATCCGGTAGTTAAAGACTCGGTCACCTCAAGTATATGTAATCATTAGAAAGCTAGTAGTCGTAGTCATTTTAGTTATAGTTAGTAGTTAGTTAAGTAACACCGTGGAGGACGGATGGTCTTTACCATCTGTATGCTTGATCCACGGCCGTAGGTGGCATATATTGTAAGACACTATAAATACCCTTTTCCTAGCAAGGCAAAGGGTTGGAGCTTCATAATATATTTTTCTTTCTCTTACTAGAAGTTCCTATTTTATCTCCACTTTCTCTCTCTAAAACTCATCCCATTTGAACCTTGTGTTTGTTAATTTGTGTGTTTGTGAAAACCAATATGTTACACGGTTTGTGAAATCGGTTCTGAATGGATTCAACGTACGTCGTCAGGACAACTCAACGAGTATCAACTCTCTTGTCATGATAAATGAAAAAAAATTTGGGATGAAAGTGAATAGTAAAAATTCGAGATTGGTTAGTAAGCTGAAAATGCGAATTGTTATCTCCACTCATAAGGGAACTTAACCTCGAGTTCAGTGTTAAAGGTTGAAGCAATTTCGTGAAAAGATGGTTACTTGGGGTGAATTGTTTATAGAATAACTAGTGATGTATTTCGATTTGTCTTTTCGAGTATGGCGAGGATGAGACCGACTTTTCGTGGTAAAGGTAGAGTAAGAGTCCATTAATTATGGTACTCTGTCGTATGAATACTTATGAATTGCTTATACTTACACGGAATTTTCTTTAAGGACATGGGTAGGAATCAACCTGAACATAATTCTAACATAACTAATCTCGGTATTACAAAATTCATCTCTTAGTCGAACATAGGTGATCATGCTATGTCCCATTGTCCCTAAGTTAAACATAGTTGATCAGACTATATTTAACCAAGTTTCAATGAATTTTTAAATACTCAGCTTAGTTATACTTGTAATATGTCCAAAGCTCTCGAGAAAATGTCCAAAAAGCAAAGGTGATGTCAAAGCAAATGGGCAGTAAACCTACCCATACAAGACTTGTAACCTATGTTTTCACAACCCATTGCATAGAAGATAATACAAGTAGATATGTGATCGGAAAATATGATTGTGCCGTAATGCCTTAGAATAGGCATACGCAGATATGTTTAGTACATTGTTTAAATAAAATGATCGAAAGTATATTAGCGTGTATATATCAATATACTAGTATCGTAGCGTAACATGCCTAAAAGTCACATAATCGTCGGAGGATGGAAGGCACGAGAGCGAAAGGCTATAATACATTTTGTGGAAAGCAATAGTTTAGGTCTCAATTAGACCCGTTCTCTATAACTATAGATCGATATTGATCGCTGAGTTCGGGTCGAAAGACTTCCTTTTTAACGAGCAAGCTTTACAACCCACTAGGCAGTGTACCTAGTAGAGATGTATGACGAAAAAGTGAGGTTGAGGATGATTCTTTTTATCTTTTTAATATTTTATGAAAGCAAGTAAAATATCAGGGTTTGAAGAGTGAGGGTTGGTAATCCTACCAATTAAACTACTTAACAATTAAAATTAAAAACTAATGAAACTAATGAAAGGTAAAAAGCTATGGATTGGTTGAATGTGTTTCTTATGATAATTAAAAACATATTCACTTAGATTTTCTTACTCCCTAGTTATCCTTTATTGGTCGGTTAAATTGTCACATCCACATTCTAATTGGTGCATTGTATTCCGTGTTAGTCATAGGGGGTGCCAAATTCCTTAATTCTATGAATCGTAACTCTCCTCTAGAACATCCGGGATCACCAAGTACTGAAGTATCTCCCCCGAATACTCTATTATCCTTAAGTTACAACTCACTTAATAAACATAACGATGGCCTAAGTGCACTCTTAAGCTTTTTTCTATTTAGGACGTTCAAGCTCGCAACAATTAAAGAAGAATCCAGTTTTCATTACTCTAGCGTCTACCAATTAAAACAAGAGACAACCTAACAATAATCACCAACTAGATTTCATTGGATCTAAGCAAACACTAGATTAATTTAGTTAAGCAAGGTAGATAAGCAAGAACACAAACAAACAATTTAACATAGATGAAACATGGTGATAAATTGGAATAACAAACTTATATTTGAGTGTACAAGAGTGTTTGAAACCCTAAAATACTGCCAAAGTCAGACTCTTAACGAACTAGGGTTTGCTCTCCAAAATAATGCACACCAAATATAGAAAATTCGAAGTCTATATAGAGATTTACACTCGCGACGACGTCACCTTTTGATGGTGAAGTCCGCCCGACGCCATTAGGGTTTCGTTTTGGACAAGTCATCGTTGGGACGACGGGTGAGAAATAATGGCGTCGTCGCTTGCTTACGGATGTCGCCGAAAAGTATCTTGGTCGATGCGGTGAAAAACTAGCGGTGACGCCTTCGTGATTGGCGCGTCGCCGTGTTAAGACCAAAATATGACTTGAAAGCCGCTGAGACTTTTGGAAAACCTTGTGAGTGACGCGCGCAGCCTTGGAGTTGGGCCTTCAAGCTTGTAAAATGACCTTGTAATCTTCACTTTGTCGTTTTCATGTTTTCGCTCATTTTCGTCCAAAAATACTTTATTCCAACAATTTGCTTCCAAAAGACCTAAGATGTGAAAAGAAAGATTTTAAGCAGTAACGGATATATAATGTAACGAATGAGGGCTTAAATGACCCCCTAAAAATGTATGTTTTAAATCCTTATCATATACCAATATGTAACACCCCCAATTTCGCGAATGCAACATAATTCAAACTGGGTGTTACTTCATGGCACAATAGTTATAACAATAGAAAATGAACTCTAATTGAGTCGTTTTAAAAGATTTATCATTCGAATTATATAAATATCAAAGTTTACAATGATGAGGTCTCATAGTAGTTTCAAGGTTTACAAATTACATTAAATGGATTTTCGAATGATAATAATATTTATAGATTTCTTGATTATCCGGGTTCTCCTGCGTCCTCGTTTAATATGAACCTGAGATAAATATGCTAAAGTGTCAACACAAAGGTTGGTGAGTTCATAGAGTTTGTGGAAATAATTGTGGAAACCTTAAAAATCATGCGGAAGTATATTTAAATACTAAATGTAGTTTATAAAACCTTTGAGTGTATGACTATTGCACATAAATACAATAACACATAGATATTGTGTTTTCATTGCCCTAAGTTACTAGCAATCAAGTCAAGTTTTCTAGTTTCTCATTTCGGTATCCGCTTAGTTCATGATTGTACTAAGTCCTGAATCGTCATTGTATCAATTTAAATCGTGGGTTACGTTATTATATACCCATAGTCGTCTCATCACATTCTTGTAGATTTCGATATCGTAGTTTATCGAAAATCTACCCGATAAGGGGTCACAAATCATTCTGGTTAACCTTTAACCTCGTACTAATAGAAATTGGCATAATCGTTCTGGTTAATCTTTAACCTCGTACCAATATAAATTGGCATAATCGTTTTGGTTAATCTTTAACCTCGTACAAATATAAATTGACATAATCGTTGCATTGTTCTAGTTAATCTATAACCTTGAGCAAATTGAAATTGGCATAGTAGTTACAATTATAGCCTAGTAGGTAATTTGTTGTTGTACTTAGTATTTATTGCGTTTGTCTGTTCTAACTGAGTCAACTTAATGGTTACACTAATCACAATAGATCTAACCATAGTATTCATGTTTACTACGCATTGTGCTTAATGGTTCATGATATATAAACTTTAAATATGGCAATAATATTTTTTAGAATGAATAAACATTTAGTTCAGATACAACATATAGTTTACAAATAATCGAAATTGAATTAAAATAGTTGAGCATGCATCTCCCCCAAAGAGTTTACAAAACAGTTATATGATAGAAAATGGGGCTATGACTCACGGTAATCAGTAGAAGTTTAGAGTACTTATGAAAGTAAATAAAAATAGTTGAGCATGTATCTCCCCCAAAAGTAATTCAAAAGGTATAAAAGTAGGGGCTATGAAACTCACCGTGAGTTGGATGATGTTTAGTGAGTAGTGAAAGTGGTGGTCGAGTTGTAAAAACGTCTACGAGCAACCTATAATATGGTTTCGTGTCTTAGTTTATGGAATAATAATGCGAAAGCATAAACGAGTCTATATGTGTTACTTATATTGATCATGATGCTTTATATGGTAGTTTGTGTATGTCGTTTTTATAGAAATGGTTTATGAAACATTTGTAGTTTATATAACTCATTACTACCGTTCGTGCCATCATAATTCGAGAGGTTATGTAGTAAGCGTTGAGGAGCTAGGACACTTTAATTTGTAAATCTAGCAACTCGTCGATCCGTTTACCCAAATGAAACCCCTCACATGAAGCTCCCTAGTTTTGTAGTACTCGATATGGAAATATATGTTTTGATTGTTTGATTCTATGACATATAGTTTAAGTGGTTACATGGTTTACAAACATAAGTTTGGTGTTTCGAGGCGGGTTTGAGTTGGTTTAGATGTTTAACAAAAGTAGTTTGGTCCTTTGGTTATACAAGTAACTTAAATGGTTTTACAAGTTCTCGTCGTTTTACAAAGTTACAATTCCGAAGGTCGAATAAACTTAGGAAAGTTTATTTTGAATGAAGATTGTTATTTGCATAATTTCATGGTTTATCGATGGAGTAGATCCAAATTGTTTGGGTGTTTGTGTTGTTTGCTAAGGTTAAGTCCTTGGCTAATGGTCTCGGCTTTGAAAGCCTTGAGGCCTTAGCCGTAGCCTTGTCATGGCTTTGGTCTCGGCTACCATGGCCTTGAGACCTCAGCCTTTTTCTTAGCCGCGGCTGTGCTCTAGGTCTAAGGCCATTAGGCCATTTGGTTATATTTTAGCCATGACAAAGTATATAGCCGTTTGGCTATACATAGGGTTGTTAAGAGTTTTAAAGGAAATAGCCTTCGTTATGCATTTTTAGGCCGAGTTTCCATGCGTGGACGAAAACATCATCCCGAAAACTTTTGCTTTAACTTTTGATGAATCGGATCACAAGGGCCTCAAAAATTCAAATGAGCAATGGCAGCCAGATTATGTTTTTCGTTTAATAATTTCTTTTGATCATATCTTTTGACTCGTGTGTCCATTTAGGGTGACTCATGTTTTTATTATAAGATCCTCTATAACAGGTGGTTATCTATTCAAGGTCATGGCTATTCTAGTTTGGCCGTTTTTCATAGCATAAGACACTAGTTTACTTGCTCATTTACATAAGTTAACATATAAGCTTTTTCAACTTGTTTTAAGGGTTTCTACATCAAGATATCAATATAATGACCATATATAGCATGGATTAGTTATTATAAATATGTAAATGATATTGAGGAAGAGTGTTTAGTCTTTCTTACAACTTTTGGCTTTCTATAAGAAAGGAGATCAAGGACTAAGAACTAGGACTCTGAGCAATTTCCCACACCTTAGAAACCTCTATACTTCTTGTATTCTTGAGGGGCTTGTGATGCGATCTTAGGTGACTTGAGTAGATTTAAACTCAAGAGGATCACCCTAAACTTGCAAGGATTTGATGTAGTTTACTTGTAGCTTGAATCTTTCTTGAAATACTTGAAGTAGAGAACAAAATGAGAAGTATGTTTGTGTTTGTGTGTGTGGCGTCAATATGGAGGGGGGAGGGGCTTTATATAGGACTTTGAGGAGGTGCAAGAGTAGTCAAAGATGGTTAGTCATCTTTCTTCCTAGCTAAGTATGGACATATGTCTCTAGATTAACAAGACTTAGGACTTAAGGTTCTATATGTGTAAGGATCTTGGAAGACTTCATTCTAAATCAAGCCAAGTGCCCTCATGACTCTTATAAAACGCCACCTAGGGCTGAATTTGAGGAGGTTACATACTTGGACTTTAAGGAAACTTAGTAAGGAAGCTTGTACACTTTTTACATCTAAATGACCAAGACATTGAGATTAAGCCACATGCTTAGTGACTCCCCCTCCTATAGGTGGTCACATTAATGGGGGAGGGTGACTAAGTTTATTTTGGTAATATCTTGTTTACGGAGTGAGTTTTGGTCCCGTTAATTGCTAACTGTAAGTCGTTAAGTCACGAAACGTAAATCAGGTATTGTAAAATATGAAACTTTAGAAATGATTAAACTTATCATTATACTCCATATTAATAAATAAATTAAGTGATAAGTTTAATGGATCGCTAAACGCCGTAAAACTAGAAACGTAGGTTTAAAAGCGTAAATTGCGAAAACGCACTAGAAACGTAAAAATCCAAAACTTAGGAATTGTCGTATGATGTGAGAAACACATATTTCTATTGTTTGTAACATTGTATGGACATATCGGGATGTTCGAATGACGTTTAAACCTAAAAGTAAATTTCGCAACCTGTGAAATCGGTTCGAATGGATTCAATGACGTCGTCGTGACGACTCGACGAAAGTATCAACTCTCTTGTCATGATAAATGAAAAACATTCGGGATTAATAGTAAAAGTGAATAGTAAAAATTCGAGATTGGTTAGTAACCTCAAAATGCAAATTGTTACAGACGTGATGGGGCCACCAAGGATTTAATTTCCATATTCTTTGATGGGGCCACCAAGGATTTAATTTCCATATCCTCATGTTTTTGGTTATCCTCTGATGTAGTACTAATAACGATACAACACAAATCAGACCTATTGATTACACGGATACCAGGAATAATTCTATCAATAATCGTTGATTTACACGGATGCTGATCATGGGGGTAATTCTTAGCAAAAGCCGCCAAAAATAGACTTTTGGTATTTCTTTGAACTGAATAGCCAGGATTACAAAGCACTTATTAAATAGGAGTGCAAAACTGAAATAGGCCTCAAAATACATGCAGGCCGAAAACTAGCCTAAAAATAAAAGTCCAAAAAACCCGAAAAAAAACATTAAAATACAAATAACTCATAAATATAGTGTTTCGGGGCTTGAAAGTTCCGTAAACTGAAGTTGCCCATTTACCACGCCGTTCTCCACGTTCCAAGATTCAATCGGTGGTCATGAGCACGAACGAGTCCGTAGCCCAAATTATACCATTTTAGGGGCTCACTTTAGCGATCTTGGGCCTCCTGAGACACAATTGTCCGCTCATCAACATTTGGGCCCACATCATCCTTTTGGCATTTTTGAAAGAGTCTCACAAAGTTATGTAGGGTTTGAATAGCTGCATAATCAACAAACAAATGGAAAGAATAGAGATGGGGCAACGGATCAAAGGTGTTCAACTTGAAAAAGGAAATTATTTGGTATAAGTCAAAATGGGTCATAATAGGTCACGACAATTTTTTTTTTCTTCATATTTTTTGTATCTTTCTTTTTTTCAAATTAATAAATTATTTAGGATAACCGATGGTAATATATAAGAGTAAATTTCAATGACCGTCCTTGTAGTTTAGTCAAATTGTATGTTTAGTCCTCATCAATTTTCGAAATTTTTGGTTCTCCCTTGGATTTTTCGAAGAGTCTTACAAAGTTATAAAGAGTTTGAGTAGTCAAAAACCATAAATAGATGTAATGAATGCATAAGAACTTTGATTAGAGGCAAAAAATAGACAGTCAAGGCGGTTCTTGTCAAAATGGGTTTGGGTCATAGTAAGTACTTTTTGATAGAGATTAAAATGGGCTTGTTGCCAAAACATTTGGGCTTTTATAAATAATTAAGGTGTCAAACATTATTAGAAATTTTATATTATTTAATAATGTTATAATATTTTTTTATAATTAAAATGATTTGGGAGGGTTTATGCATTATAAATAAGGAAGTTGCTATTAGGACATTCATTGTTTGGTGGTACTTTGATGATGATGACCCCACTACCTAGATGATAACTACCTCAACCACCTTGATGTACATAGTCCTTGGCTAGGTTTAGCAAGATCCTTCTAAATAAACCTTGGTGACTTTTGACCCTTTTCGGCCTGTTTGTTAAGCTAATTGTTTTCGTTCTACTGGTTAGAGATTAAACAAACACAAATTGACCTATTTATATGTAGATGGGTCGGAGTGCCACATCTAATTTTGATGGTCTCTAATTAATTATGCATGTAACCTTGTTCAAAGGGGGCAACGTGGTCTTCACCAAAATATAGGGCCAGTGCATCAGCGTTTCTACCCTGTAACATGAAAAACTCGAAGGAATAATTAAAAAAAGATTATTGCAAGAATGGAAAAGGTGTTATCATGAAACGATACAACATTTATTGGCAAATTGGGGGTAAAAGGAATGTACCTTCAATCAATCTATATTTTAGGGAAATACTTTCAAAATCACCAGTTTAGGGCCCATGTGTAAGTTTATAACAAGGTTTATGCAGGTTGAAGATATGCCCCTAACATAGAAATTGATTGAATATATGTTCCTTTTATGCCTAATATGCCCTGAATTTATCGTCAAATATACAGGGATTTACCACAACGGAATAGAAATTTGTTACACTTGTCACTTCCGCCTCAGCATAGCCAACAAAACTCTCCAATGCCTAACAATGCGAGAATAACTTGATCAGAAATTGTAGTCTTAAACATGGAATCAGACAATCAGTGTTAAAAAGTTTTTGATTAGGGCTGCATGAGCATCACACACCTTAAGTGGTTAAAACAACAAATATCTACTTTAATATCGAACAGAAATTGACAGAGAATTATTCATTTAAGAAACTGATTATACCGAAATAATTCACATTGCTAATTACATATGTATACGTAATCTAATTTGAACAATATTTTATAGTTTAGGTATAGTCTATTTGGAGGCCATCCATTTATTCCACTCTTTTCATTTATAAGCCACCCAAGTATGCATCTGTTTTCATTTATACCTATTCCGGCCAATGAAACTCTCCAACTTAAAAAACGAGAAAACTTGATCAGAAATTGTAGTCTTAAACTTGGAATCAGTGTTTGGAAAGTTCTCGATTAGGGTTCCTTGAGCATCACACAACTTAAGTGATTAAAACAGGTTATATCTACTTTAATATCGATCAGAAATTGACAGAGAATTATTCATTTTAGAAATTGATCATACCAAGATAAATCGCATTGCTTATCATCATATGTATACATAATCTAATTTGAACAATATTTTACTCCGTATAGTTTAAGGATAATATATTTGGAGGCCATCCATGTATTCCACTCTTTTCATTTATATGCCACCCAAGTATGCCAAAAACATGTACATCTGATGACTTGTTAGCATGCTATTAGTTAATTTGTTGTCTTTACAAAAATATATAGAGGGGATTTTTTTTTTTAATCAAATACATACTTGGTGTCTATAATTCTACAAAGACGTTTCAATATATTGGTGACCTTAATAAAGAAAAATTGGATACTTGGGTATGCATAGTTTATATTAACCTCTTTTACCTACATTATGAAAACCTTCTGATACTTCGCCATCGTTTCTACATGCATCTAGTTCCAGCTTGACCTTTTTTAATCCAATAGCAAGTGAATTCGTTTCTTCTGCTAAAGTTTTCAATTGTATCTGCAAGTTAAGAAATCCATTATTGCTCTTAAACTCTTAACAATCAAGTCTTGGCAAAACACATAACAAACTTCCAACCTTTGTTGCAGCTTCTAGGCTAACAAGATCCTCATGAAAATCTAGAAGGTCTGATGCCTTAGAGGCAAGAACCTATAGACATGTAACAAAAATAAGTTGAAAACACACACACACACACACAGACATGCTTATGTATACGTATAGATAGATATGCAAGTATCCTAACATAGTAACATCTCAACGTGAGCGGCATTAATTAAAAAGGTTATTTTCATAATATACGAATGTACTTTTTCATTTGTCTTGTTTTAGTCATTTTAGCTATTTTTACATCTAAGTTATTAAAGATGATGGTTTCGTGTACCGTTTGCGTCATTTTGTAACCCGCAATCTTAGCATTCTATTACATTATTTAACCTTATATATATATAACAATGACCGAGAATTTTGATATAAATATCATTAATTTTTGAAAGCCGGTTTGAAGGTTTTTATTAGTTACATATGACCCAAATAAAACAAAAAACCACATTTCAATTTCAATGACTCAGAGGTACCAAAAAAATCATACAATGACTAAAGCATGATAAATGAAAAAGTAAGTTGGTATTTTATGCAAAAAACCGCTTAACACATGTGATGATTTTCCTGCAACAAATACAAAGAGATTGCATGTAACTAGCAAAGCCAAATTTTAGTTTAACATATTTACATTCAAAATAAACATTATAGAGCTGTTTGTAAATAGTATAAAATTCTCATTTATGGGTGTTAAGGCTTCTTATACCTTGCATAGATAATGCATTAAAGTTATTTTGCTAATTGAAGATCGTGTATCACTCAGTTTAAAAAGACTATCCAACTTGAAACCGATGGCAGAACCTGCAAATTTTGGATATCATTAAGGTTTCATCGAAGGGGATTAATTGACCATATAATAAATCTAGATGAAAAAATGTTCATACTAATGATCTTTTACTTACCTCTAGCAGTTCCTTGATTTAGTGTATTGCCCAAATATAAAATTTTCTTCATAATACCCTTTAACTTATCAGACTTGCGAACCTAATAAATCAACAAAGAACTAGATTACTTAAAAGAAAAAAAGATAAAAACATCAAAGCATGGTAGAGGTGTCAAAATGGGGTTGCGTTGACTTGTTGAAAAAATACCCTTTTACCAAAAGAAAGGAAAAAAAAAAGGTTACTCAATTTCCTTAAGATTTGTTGAAAAAAGTACTCATTCATGGCCAAGTGGTAAAAGGCTTGCGACTATATTCTCAATAAATGTGGGATGTCTCAATTTCAATTCATGCTTGTGCAACCAAGCCTCATGTGGCCACTCCAACCTTCCCATAATGGAGAAGGCTTTAACCGGTTTGTGTGTGAGTGGTAGTGGGCTCAAACCCGTTAATTTGTTGGAAAAAGAGAAAACCATGGAAACCCAAAAAAAGAAAAAGTATTGATGATACAAAAATCACCGGTGTGGTTTGGTGACTATGAATATTCTATTTGCATAAATGGTCCCTAACAGCACTATTTGTTCACCCATCGAGGTTTGAACCATGGTCACTTCTTAGACTTTGGGGGCACTTTGCTTGGCTACCTTGAAGATAGTTTGCCCTTAAGTATGTGATTAATATCACTTTTGGCCAAAAGGGTAAGGGAGAAGGCTGAAAGTGCAATTAGGACCATTTATGCAAATAGCGCTGGGGAATGACGGTTTTTATGATATTCACCAAACCACATAGGCCAATTTGAGGATTTTACTGATAATATTTTTTTATTTATAAAACCATAGTGTGTCAGGTATTTGTTAATTTACAAAAGTATATTTCAATATAAATCTAATGTATAACGGTGTCCACCTCATCGCATGCGGCATTTACAATGTTTAGACTCTTCTTAAACTCTGCAAGCTGAAAGAATAACTAATGAGATATAAGGATGTAGAATTATCAGAACATGGATACGTATTCAAACTATAAACACAAACCTGAGTGTTAAATTGTATTTTGAACAAAAAACAGTTTACTTTAGACTCCATACGAGGCACCCTCATTAGCTCCAAGAAATACTGCACGACAGCTATTATATTTATTTACATATGACAAAAGAATAGCGTATAGCAAGGGGACCATTTATTTTTATAGCTCTTTATATATGGATTAGGAAATTGAAATTAAAACAAAAAGGCATATGATCAAGATACCGACCTCTTCGCACTTGCCAAGCATATTCTTGTCACCTTGATAATTCTGAATTGTCACAATGCACAAGATCAATACGTAAATGGGAGAATTGAGAAATGCTGCAACTTTTGTACCCAACAATAGAATGTATATAATACACAATTACTGCGTCTAATAAGTTATGGGTTCACCTTGAGTTGCTCCATCTCTTCTTTAGTAGGACAGAATTTGAGAATATTTTCTAAACGATCAGCATCTATAAGTGCATCATTTCCTCCATTTGCATCCGTTCACTATTATTCTTTTTTAATTAACAATTGATGCATTAATTATTATTAAAAGAAATTCCTATTCTAACTCTAAATATTCAATAAGACTCTGTAGAAGGGTCTATGCGTTACAAAATAGACTATTATTCTACTTTGTTTTATTAACAATTGATGCATTAATTATTTAAAAAAAATCGTATCCTAACTCTAAATATTCAATAAGACTGTGTAGAAGGGTCTATGCGTTACAAAATAGACTTTGGGCGACTTTCAAGTTTCAACCCATCTGACACATTCTTCTTTAGCAAACAAATTTATTTAACCCTGAAATAGAATAAACCACATATAAATCCATTTATAAGTAAATGTGTCAAAGTTAACAAGTGTAACCATTATCAGATGGGAAGTGTTATTTATATATAACAAAAACCCTTCCTTTTATATATAAAAGAAGTCTAAAGTAACAATGTAAAACATTTCACTTACCACAATCTCTGGATATGGCATCTTAACCTTTGTAAGCATGATTAACATGTTATTGGCCCTCCTCATATCAATCTAGAAATATCAACAACTATCATAATTACTTTGATACTACCAGTAATGTTAATAGACTATTAAAAAAAGATAATTAAAATGAAGTATATGAAAACTAATATCATAAGGTAATTATTTACATTGCATTACCAATTGGACTACTTCAGGTTTTGAGCTAGCAGCTTTTTTTGTCTCTGCCTCTTTGGGAGCAACTTTCTTTGGGGCTGCGTTTGAGAAATATGTCTCAATTTCTTTATCATCGAATTCTGGCGGAGGTCTTCATAAAAGTCGTTTCTTAGAATACAGGATGTCACTATAATATCATATAAAAATAACAAAGAAGTGAAATGGATGCATATTTAAGAATGTATAGTACCTCTTGACTAACTGGAATTCCTCCGACATGCTTATTTTCTCCACCCTAGTTACCTTGAACCAGTGTAATGGCATCAAATTTGATTTTTTTTGTGGCAGGTGCACGTGCAGGCCCTTTACCTAGTTTACCAGGTGGAGGTGGTGGCTCAACAGGTGCTCCAGGTGGCCGTGGAACTCCGGATGGTGGTGGTGGAGGTCCAGGTACTCCGGGTGGTTTTGTCACTCCTACGGGTGGTGGTGGAGTAGGTGTAGGTGCCAGGTGGTGGAGGAGGTCCAGGGATCAATTGAGGTGTACCACCGCCAGGCAAAGGTGGAGGATGTGGTGGCCCAGGGATTGAGGCTCGGGAGGTGGAAGGGGGATTTCATGTATAGTGGGCGGTGTTGGAGCTGTTGTCCGAGTGATTAGGGTTGGGGGAGAAAGGCTTCGACTATTTTTGGGACCTGGAGGTGGCGGAGGATATGACAGGGCCACCAAGGATTTAATTTCCATACTCTTTGATGCTTTTCGTACTTCGACTAATCTATTATAAGGTTTCGTCATTTGGCCATCTTGTTTACGCTTATTCTCATTATCCCCATGTTTTTGGTTATCCTCGTGGCATTTTTGAAAGAGTCTCACAAAGTTATGTAGGGTTTGAATAGCTGCATAACCAACAAACAAATGCAATTAGAGGTGGAAAGAATAGAGATGGAGCAACGGATCAAAGATGTTCAACTTGAAAATGGAAATATATATGTATCAAATCAATTTATTGAACTTTTGCCATCGGTTATATAAGTACCAAACTGCCCTTATATATGGTAATTTTGGTGCACTAGTTTCTTAAGTATCTGGAAACTTATATACAAGGGCAGAGCAGTGAGACCTTGGCCCTACTTTAGCCTAAGTCGTTAGTTTATTTTTTCACATTTCATGTTAAAAATTTTGTTTCATCTCCCTCCCATCTAATGTTTTTCGGAAAATTTTGTTTCGCCCTCCACAATTTTTTCTAGTCACATTGCTTATATATGCACTAGTTTCTTAAGTTCAAAACTTTTCATAATTTTGCCTCAATATATCCCTGATCCTAACAAATTGGTATCAAGAGCCAATCGATTGTTTTTTAAGCAAGCTGCAATTCGTTTTGGGTTTATAATCGACATTAGATTTTGGTTGATTTTCAAGATTCAGTAACTTGACATCGTTTGAACTTTGCTTGGTGTTTCAGGTTTGTTGTTTTGTTATTGTTCAATCGATTTTGCTTCTTTTGTTTGATAGATCAAAGGTGTTTGTTGACGGGGATTAAGGATAGTTAGAATTTGTGTTAAATCGATCAGTTTGTGTACAAATTATCTAACCTTTTTTTTTTTAATCAATTACGTGTTGGGTTTGAATCTGGGCTTTCTCTTTTGTGGGTTTTTTGTTAAACAATAGTTTTGTCTAGGGATGAGCAAATCCACCTGAACCGACAAACTGACCGAACCGGACTGAATCGAACCGAACCGACATTTTTGGTTCGGTTTCGGTTTTGTATATTTATTTCGGTTTTTATCGATTTCGGTTCGGTTTCGACTCGATTAGGTTTTTGTCGGTTTTGGTTGAAACCGAAACCGACCGAATCGAAGTTATTGGTCGGTTTCGTTTTGATATCTATTTCTCGATTCGGTTCTCGGTTTGAATTTTTTTCTTTTTCGGTTTTGTCGGTCCGGTCGGGTTTGACCCGATGCTCACCCATAGTTTTGTCATTTGTAGTAAAAACCGTTTGAATAGTTATGTCTTCTTAGACACAATCATCATCGATTAGTATTGAGAAGTTTAACGGAAAAAGTTTAGTTTATGGCGAATTAAAGTTTGAGCCTACAACTACCATTAAAAGATCGTATTGATGTATTGAACTCGATCTTGATGGATTTGAAAAATGTTGAAGTCAAGATCAATGATGAAGACGTAGCTCTTATTCTTCTAGTACCATTGCCCCTCTCGTTTAAGAACTTTGTGAACTCTTTTTTTGTTGGTAAAGAAACTATCACATTAGAAGATGTCGATCCGGTTTGCATTCCCGAGAGCTTCATCACCAAGCGGGAACTTCGAATCTCAACCGTCGCTTATGAGCTACAAGTCATGATAGGTAGACATCAAACACATAAACGCAAATGAAAAGGTAGATATAAAGATAGATCGAAGTCGAGGATCAAATCCTCGAGATGCTTGTAATTATTGCAAAGAGGAAGGTCATTGGAAGTACAATTTTACTAAAGTTAAGGAAAAGGTCGTAGCGGTTATTGCTAAAGACGAATGTGGGTTTGGAACGCTGTGATACTATCATTAGTTGATTATAAAGGTATACATGTTGCTTAGATCATGGATTCTCTTGTTCTTTTATAACGAGTCCCAATCATGATTGGTTTGTGACATATGAAGAATTTGATGGCGGGCATGTCTTCATGGGTAATGATTCACCATGCAAAGTTGTAGGCATTGGAACAATTCGGATTAAGATGCATGATGGAGTTGTTAGAAACCTTACTGATGTTCGCCATGTTCGAGATCTTAAGAAAAATCTGATCTCACTAGGGGTGTTGGACTCGAAAGGTTTCAAATACACTAGAGAGAATGGTGTACTTCATGTTTCGAAAGGTGCTTTGGTCGTTATTAAAGCAACAAAAGTTACTTCTTCTCTTTACATTTTACAGGGTGAAACGATCATAGGTTCCATGTTTGTATCTTGTTCTAAGAAAAGTAATTCAAATTTGATGATGTTGTGGCATATGCGTCTTGGTCACATGAGTGAAAAAGGTATGGTCATATTGAGCAAGCGGGGACTACTTGGTAACCACAAGGTGGCTAACTTGGAGTTTTGTGAGCATTGTGTCATCGGGAAACAAAAGTGGGAGAGTTTCTCGAAGGCAATTCATCAGACGAAGGTGACTCTTAATTATCTTTGCGGATTGTTGGGGCCTTATCGAGTACCTTCTCTTGGTGGTGCTTGGTATTTTCTCTCATTCATTGATGATTTCTCAAGATTGGCGGGTGTTTATGATGAAACACAAGATTGAGGCGTTTGAGAAATTTAAGCATTAGAAGGTTTTGATTGAGAACCAAACTGGAAGAAAGATTAAGTGTCTTCGTACTAATAATGGTTTGGAGTTTTTTTTCGAGAGAGATTGATATATTTTGCAAAGATGAAGGAATTGCTAGGCATTATACGGTTCGTTACACTCCTCAACAAAACGGGGTAGCTCAACGAATGAACAAGACTCTATTAAAGAGAGCTTGATGCTTCTTGTTGAATGGCGGATTAGATAGAAGTTTTTGGGCTAAAGAACTCAATATGGCTTACTATCTAATCAATAGGTCTCCCCGCCACCTATTGATTGTAAAACTTCCATTGAAGTTTGGTTCAGAAGCCTCAGATTATTGAAGCTTCATGTTTTGGATGCCCCAGTATTATCATGTTAGTGTAGGAAAGTTAGATCAAGAGCCATGAAGGAATTTTCATGGGATACAGTGATGGGGTTAAAGGCTATCGAATTTCGTCACCATTTGAAAGAAGAGTCATTCTTAGCCGAGATGTGACGTTTGATGAGGATTACTTGTTTTAGCGTGAAACATGATCCGGTGAATCAAAGCTTGAAGAGGGTGTTTCCAAAAGGTGGAGGATGTTCCTAAGCGTGGAGCATGTTGTTGACGCAGATATGGATCACGATGTTACTTCAACAGTAGTTGATGTAAATGATCAACTAAATTTGCTACATTTGGAACATGAGCAAGATAGGTCTATAGCCCATGATAGACCTCGTAGAAATGCAAAAGCTCCTAGTCGATTTGGTTTTGAGGACTACGTCGCATATGCATTGCAAGTAGCTGAAGAGGTGGAGTCTCTTGAACCGGCTACTTATCAAGAAGCTATTAGTTCTAAAGAGTCTCATATGTGGAGGTGGCTATGGGTGAAGAGATAGAATCTCTTCATAAGAGCAATACATGGGAATTGGTGCAACTACCTAAAGGAAGAAAAGTTGTTGGTTGTAAGTGGGTTTTCAAGATGAAAACCGGCTTATCGGGCTCGAACATCATTAGGTTCAAGGCACGTTTGGTCGCGAAGGGATATAGCCAAAAGGAGGGAATTGTTTACAGTGAGATTTCATCCCAGTGGTACGTCATACATATATCCGGGTGTTACTATCCTTAGTAGCACATCACAACTTGGGGTTAGAACAATTAGATGTAAAGACTTCATTTCTTCACGGTGACCTTGAGGAAGAAATTTATATGAGCCAACCCGAAGGTTTCATTGTTCAAGGCAAAGAAGACTATGTTTGTAAGCTCCGAAAATTTCTCTATGATATGCTTGTAGCGGCTAAAGACATATATGAGGTTAATAAGTTGAAGATTCTTCTCAACACAGAATTTGATATGAAAGATTTGGGAGCAGCTCAAAAGATTTTGGGCATGGAAATAATTTGAGATCGAGAACATGGTATGCTTTTCTTATCATAGAAAAGTTATATCGAGAAGATTATTTCTCGTTTTGGCATGAGCTCGGCAAAATTGTTAAATACTCCATTCTCGGCAAATTTTCGTTTATCCACTTCTTGAGAGATAGAGTATTTGTCCGGAATACTATGCTAGTGCTTTTGGAAGTTTGATGTATGTGAATGTGATGGTTTGCACAAGGCTGGATATAGCTCACACGATGAGTGTCGTGTCACGATATATGGCTCATCCTTGAAAAGAGCATTAGAATGCGGTGAAACGCATTTTAGTTATTTGAAAGGGACATTTGATGTTGGCCTAATTTACGGTGGTGAACATGAATATTTGGTTGCCGGATACTTAGATTCAGATTATGCAGCGGATCTTGATGCTAGAAGATCCTTGACAGGTTATCTTTTCACTATTGGAAATTCGGTTATAAGTTGGAAAGCTACATTATAACCATCAGTTGATTTATCTACTACTGAAGCCGAGTACATGGATCTAACACAAGCAGAGTAGCTAAGGAAGGAATTTGGTTGAAAGGTTTAATTGAAGATCTTGGTTTTCCTCAAGATCAAACAACTTTGTTTTGCGATAGCATGAGTGCTATTTGTTTGGCTAAAAACCAAGTGTACCATGACCGGACTAAACACATAGATGTTCGTTATAACTTTATTCATACGAAAAGCAGAATCAAAGTGAAGAAGATTGGCACTAAAGACAACCCTGCAAATGTGTTTACTAAACAGGTTACTTTGAGCAAGTTTCGTTACTGTTTCGATTTGCTCAATATCGATAATTGGAAATATGGTGTGACTTAGGAGCTAAAGTGAAGGTGGAGATTGTTCGATGTTTTGACTTCACCTCCTAAGGGTAATTTAGTAATTTTGATACTATATAGTTTAGTTTGTTTTGTAAGGACATTTTGGTAATTTTGGTGCACTAGTTACTTAAGTATCAGGAAACTAGAACTAGAACTAGCTTTTTTTTATATGTCGGTTATAGTCAATCAGGGATAACTAGAACTAGCTTTTTTTTACTTCACACTTTTGATAATAAAAATACAGCTTTTGCTCCCCAATGTTCTGATCTTGTTCTTCCTGCTCATGTTCAGAGCTTTTGCTGCTGTAATTTTTGCCTTTGAATATATCCGTGCTCCTAACAGTCCTTACGGTTTGGAAATGGTAGGCGGCCTCCTTATAGTGAAACCTTGGATTTATTTCATCTTTGATCAAATTAAAATGACTAAAATACTCTCGTCTTCCTCCTCTTGATTTATTCTTACATTTTTAGTTTCATTTGAATTATAGTTCATCATCTCTTATGACTAACACAAACTAAGTAACACACACATACGTGCAAAAACAAAACACCTACAAACACACCCTAAAAACTTAACCACATGAATGCATACAAAAATCAAACACTCCAAACTACTAAGAAAAATCTTCACTTGATTCATACACTAACACACACCTTAAGAAAACATTCACCGATGCCCACAACCATCTGACTAGGTAAAGGTGGCGGCGAAGCTCAGGTAGCGACGAAATCCGCTAAGGTGGTAGTTACATGGTGGCTGCACCGAGATCTCTTACTCATTTATGATTTGCAATAATGATGGGGTTTTATTTTGGTTGATAAGCATGGTGTATCTCGATGGAAAACTACGAGATATGATGGTAGTAGAGTGTAGGTTCGTGGTGGATGCGGTTGGTGACACTCGCGGAGCCAAAAAAAACAAGACGTGGAGAACAATTTTTGGACAACAAAATATCATAATATTAGAAAATAACTAAAAAATAAAAAAGTTTGCAACAAGAAAAAGAAAACCTAGATTAAGAATATAAATGATAAAATTATAAAAGTTTGTAACAAAAGATTAGGGCTAAAAAGTGTTTTTTTTCTTTTCTTATATCTATACTACTTATAAAGGGATGGATGTTTATTTTTAAAATCTTAAAAAACTTAAATCAATGTAGTTTGCCTAAATTACCCCTAAGCACCCCTTAAAATTGGCAACTTTTCAAACTTGACAACTTAAATTATTTTTTTTTTTATCAATTATAAACTTAACTTTTTAAAACACACTATGTTAATTTTTAAAAACATAAGCTTTGTATTTAAAAAACATACGCTTTCCATCAAAGGTCGAACTAGAATTACGATTTCGCAAGTATAATTATTTGGAGCTATACACAGTCGCTTTGCGCGAGTATACGTCTAGTAATAATTATGTGGCTTCTTATGTTTAAGTTGTTATGTGGCTTCTTATGTTTAATTACGTGGCTTCTTATGTTTAAGTTGGTAGAGCCCTTGACTGGAATGGTAGTGATGCCTCTTGCCTTGTCTTCCTTGATCACTATGGATGTGGGTTGAGTGGTCTAGGGAGAAAGGTGATTTTGGAAATGTAGTTGTGAGTTGTATTGTCTTGGTGCTATAAAGGGTGCTTCCCAATCAGTAATTGTGTGATTGGTTGAATGTTTTGATGCTGCAGTATTTAGCCAAATCACAAAGACGATTTTTGCGGTTTATTAGTTATAGAATTATAATATAAAAGTCCACTTAAAACACCTCATGAAGTTGTGTGTATTCTTGTTTAAATCGATGGAGAAACTCCAACTCCGCATTCACCGTGGGTCGACTGAGTATAGCCAAGCAATGTTTATCTGAAAACCGGGGGAGTAGGATTAAACCCAAGACCTATTTTTTCAAAAGGCCTTCGTCTCTCAACCCCACAAGGATGTCTGCTCTGAGGAATAGGCATAGGCGCCTGAAGGCTGACAGTTGTTGTGTGTGCAGTTTAAACACCTCACCTATAGAACTAAACGCACCACCAGGGCACACCTTGGTTGAAGTTGCATGTATTGAATGTAGACTTTTTATTACTTTCAGTCCATTTGATATATTAAGATTGGATCCTATTCTTATTATTTATACTCAAAAAAAACCTACTTGTATCTCTTGAAATATTTTGACAACAAAAGGGCTGTGAAATGAAAAATCACCAAGAAACTAAACTTTTTTTCAAAATATTCAAGTTATTTGTTTTATGCACCATAAAAGTGACGAACACAAAAACGAATGACAACAAAAAAAAGTGATGACCTAAAACTAAATAACCTGTTATGCAATTTTTTTTTCCTCGCCAAAAGTTGTTTCAATTATTTTAGACTTTAGTTTGACAATTTAATTTTTTATTTTTTGTGTTCATCAAAAATGCAATTTTCTTTTTTGGACTTTATAGAATTTGAGGACAATTGTAACTCTTGATCTAGTTCCTTTCCTAGTTAGCTATGCATTATGTTTTGAGTTCTTTGAGATAAAATACGGCTTAGATCAACTAATTTCTTAGTAAATTGGTCAAAATTGCTAGCCCGAGATGTAAGAAATGAATAATATATTGATGTTTAAATAGTTATATATAGGTTACCTTGCTCAAAAGGACAATGTGCAAGGCCTGCACCAATATAGAGAGCCAATCCATTAGCTCTTCTACGCTGCAATATACACAATTTTAATAAAATAATCCAAAGAACAACTTCATTCTAAGAAATACAAGGTTTATATATAGTAGGTTGAGATGCAATATTAAATGTGTGAATTATACAAGACTTACTGCAACAGTATATAAATTTGTTACAACCGTCACTTCAGCCTCAGCAAAGCTAATGAACTCCTTCAGTCCCTATCAAAGATTAAAAAACCTTGATCAAAAGTTGTGGTCCTAACTTAAAATCAGGGTGTTTGGATTTGTGTTTTAATTTAGGTGGGTTACCTAGATAGTAATTTTTAAATGTCTGAACAAATATATTACATCTAAATATATGGTTATTTCAATATTAATTAGTCCCTTTCGGGTAAGTAGTTTATACAGGTGAATTTTTTTGGATTTGGGATTATATATCATATAAACCTCTAAATTTAGACGGACACAAAAGCATCTATATTTAAATAAATTCCATTGGAGGTTGATCTACCATACAAAACCCTTGAGATATCGGGCCATCATTTGCAGATGCATCTAGTTCATGCTTTGCCTTTGCAATCCATCATGGAAAATTACATTCATTTCTTTTAAATGTTTCAACTGTATCTGCAAGGTGGGGCTTAATCAGTTAACTCATCAATGTTATTAACGAACAATCTCATAAAAAACAGATAAAACTCAAACCTTAGTTGCAGCTTCTAGGCTAACAAGATCCTCAGGAAAATCTAAAAGGGCTGGTGCCTTGGAGGCAAAAACCTGTGAACATAATGGGAAGATAATTAAGTTTAGAAAAATCAAGTATACTTGGGAAAACAAACCTAAAATAATGTTGATTCTTTTGCCAAAATCCATTTTCGCTTGACTAGGTTGTACACAAATAGTTTAATAACTTAAACAGCCAAAATAAAACAATAGGTTATTTCAATATTAATTAGTCCCTTTCGGGTAAGTAGTTTATACAGGTGAATTTTTTTGGATTTGGGATTATATATCATATAAACCTCTAAATTTAGACGGACACAAAAGCATCTATATTTAAATAAATTCCATTGGAGGTTGATCTACCATACAAAACCCTTGAGATATCGGGCCATCATTTGCAGATGCATCTAGTTCATGCTTTGCCTTTGCAATCCATCATGGAAAATTACATTCATTTCTTTTAAATGTTTCAACTGTATCTGCAAGGTGGGGCTTAATCAGTTAACTCATCAATGTTATTAACGAACAATCTCATAAAAAACAGATAAAACTCAAACCTTAGTTGCAGCTTCTAGGCTAACAAGATCCTCAGGAAAATCTAAAAGGGCTGGTGCCTTGGAGGCAAAAACCTGTGAACATAATGGGAAGATAATTAAGTTTAGAAAAATCAAGTATACTTGGGAAAACAAACCTAAAATAATGTTGATTCTTTTGCCAAAATCCATTTTCGCTTGACTAGGTTGTACACAAATAGTTTAATAACTTAAACAGCCAAAATAAAACAATAGGTTATTTCAATATTAATTAGTCCCTTTCGGGTAAGTAGTTTATACAGGTGAATTTTTTTGGATTTGGGATTATATATCATATAAACCTCTAAATTTAGACGGACACAAAAGCATCTATATTTAAATAAATTCCATTGGAGGTTGATCTACCATACAAAACCCTTGAGATATCGGGCCATCATTTGCAGATGCATCTAGTTCATGCTTTGCCTTTGCAATCCATCATGGAAAATTACATTCATTTCTTTTAAATGTTTCAACTGTATCTGCAAGGTGGGGCTTAATCAGTTAACTCATCAATGTTATTAACGAACAATCTCATAAAAAACAGATAAAACTCAAACCTTAGTTGCAGCTTCTAGGCTAACAAGATCCTCAGGAAAATCTAAAAGGGCTGGTGCCTTGGAGGCAAAAACCTGTGAACATAATGGGAAGATAATTAAGTTTAGAAAAATCAAGTATACTTGGGAAAACAAACCTAAAATAATGTTGATTCTTTTGCCAAAATCCATTTTCGCTTGACTAGGTTGTACACAAATAGTTTAATAACTTAAACAGCCAAAATAAAACAATAGGTTGGTATTTAATGCGAAAATCCTAAAATAATGTTGATGCTTTTGCCCGAAAATTACGTAGAGACTTTTGAGCAGTTTGTGAAAAGAATACCATCTATTTTTTCTTTTCAATATATATATGATTGTTTAGGCTGCGTTTACCTTGCAGAGATAATGCATTAGATTCATCTTGCTGATTGAAGATCGTGTATCAACCAATTCCATTAAACTATCCAAGTTGAAACCAGCTACAACACCTGCAAATTGTGGATAAAATACAGGTTTCATGGAAAAAGATGAACTGAACCAAACAAGAAGAAATCAAGAAGAAAATACGATCACGCTCCTGATCTTTTTCTTACCTCTAGCAGTCCCCTGACTTAATGTATCGGGAAAATACACAATTCTTTTTATAACATCACTCAACTTGATAGACTTCCGAACCTTAAATAAACAGACAAGAGAACTAATTCAGCAAAAACAAAAGAAAGTGAGATAACATAGCAGAGCATAGCAATGGTGGCAAATTGAGTGTCACAGGGTTAAGTTTCTTTTGTAGGGGTGTGGTTGGGTCGAACCGATTTATCCAAATAAATGGAACTTCTTAAAACAATTTAGTGTGTCATATATAGAGAACGAAAAACTTATAGTGCATTTTATAACTAGCTTGTTATACATTAAAATCCATTCCCCGCTTCGGCGGGATCAGGTATGTTGTTGATGTTGTTATATATGAAAATTTAGTCATAACCCAAATTGACCCATTCATAAGAAAAGGAGTAAATGTACACTTTCAAAACAAGGAAATTTTTAGAGAAGAAGTACCTCATCACATGCAGAGTTTACAGTGTTTAGACTCTTTTTGAACTCTTCAAGCTGAAAGAAAGATAAATGAAATCAACAACGATAAAAAAATGTACAAAATTCAGCCATTGAAACCAAAACCACAAACCTGAGTATTAAATTGATTTTTGAACAAAAGAACTGTTAATTTTGACTCCATACGTGGTACCTTCATTAGCTCCAGGAAATACTGCAAGAAAATTTATATTTACATTTCCATCACATCAATTCAACTTCAAAGGTTGAATGGCATAGAGCAAAGTGACTATTTTTTTTTTTTCAATTAAATAAAGATAAATACTTCCCAAGTTTAAAATTAAGATAAGTAGTTTACATACAGAATCATCAGAATAAATAAATACTACATGTATTATTATCTTTTTTTGATATAGACATTTTCACACTTTCCAAGCAGCTCCTTATCACCTTGATAATTCTGAACACAACGCAGAAGATCAATACGTAAATGGGAGAACCAAGAAACGGATTCAACTTTTGTACCCTACTAATAATATATATTTGAAATATACAATATGGAATAAATGCATGCATCTAATAACCTATATCTTCACCTTGAGTTGCTCCATCTCTTCTTTTGTAGGACAGAATTTGAGAATATTAGTTTCAATCATTCAACCAGTTAAATAATTAATTATTACAATTTGGAATTGGGTAGAAAAGATGTTATATATATCTTCTTCTATTTGCATGCTGAATTACCGATAGGTCCGGAGTGTTGGGATTTTAGATCTAGTTAACCAGTAACCTCTACGAGTACGCAGCGGATAATGGATCTAGTTAATACAATTATGTTAACACGTAATTAATAAACAATTAATTAATACAATAATTAATTAATAAAAGGGATAAAAGAAAAGCTAACCTTGCTTGGCAATTGAACGCAAGTGTAACGGACAATAAAACCAATATGAAACTAAGCATCTAAAATAGATGCCTCTATGAGTATCACACACAAACACTTAAACCAAGTACGTTCGAATTAATGCTAGTTGAGAACGTTTACCAATCAACCTCTTGAATTACTTGAATACCACGAACAAGAAAAACCCAAGAACCAATTTCTTCTTCCTGTCCGATAAACCAAACTGTCTGAGAACAGTTTTATATATTACCCGATATCGGACAAAAAGTGTCCGATATATTATGTGCCCTTCTGTCCGATAACATGTCAAAACAGAAAACCCCTTTGCCTTTTGCAGTTACAATTCGTAAAGTGGAATTAAGCAAGACAATGAATACAATAATACATCTTGGACCAATATGATGCAAGTTCATGAATTCAGTATACCAAATATAAACCAATCGGATCATAAGAGAATCTGATTGGTTAGAACCTATAGATAGTAGGATCAATTGGTAAGCAACTTAGGAATATGGTGGGTCGATTATTAGGGATAATATTTTTTTTAGTCGTCCATATACATGCATGATTATGTTTGTTTATATAGCTCACGAGACCAACCCAAATGGGCTTTAAACTTGGTCGACAAGCAACAAAACCCAAACAACCCCGATCAGTTATTAGGCCCAAGGCAAACATCAAATTCGACCCAAGTTAAATGGTAAAACATCCATGGGTCGTTTGAGTGGATCGGGTATACATGCATGCAATAAACGGGCTCAATATATTCAAGTATTAAACGATCGACACGTACTCTCGTGTTTAACGTGTGTGCCCCCATCGGCTCACACACTTCTAGTCGTTTACGTGTTTAAAACTCCCACAAACCAACAGCTCCCACTTGGGAGTTGGTGTGTCGAATGGCACACAAAACTAACGACGGAAACGCCTAGCAAACGCTCTCACTCGCTTTTTAACTAAAAGTGTCTGAGAGAATAGTTTCGAAAAGTTTCTCAAGTAGCATGGTTATTCAATGTCTTGCTCTAATCATCCTTTGTTATAGATACCGTTAAACCATGGATTATAGATCTCAAATCATTCCATATAGTTTAACCATTTAGAATCTCGTTATAGAACTTAATTAGATATACCAAATGTAATCAAGTATCATCTTGTATTACCTTTGTTCGGGCCATTTAACAATTATCTTATTAATTCTGGAGAGGCGCCGTGGTATCTTTCTGCACATATCAAGTGGAGTAACAAATCCTTTATTGACTACAAGTGTTGTGGATACTGCTTCACATCACTCCGAAATATAGCTTTTATAACTACCTTGTTCAGATAGCGTTTTGCGTATACTTACAAAAAATGATATCCACACATACAGAACTTGCTTGTATCTCAAGTCTAAGGATGAAGATAACAAACCATTTTCAATATTTTACTTATGACAAGGATCCAAAAGTAAATGTTTGAAAGTTGGGGAATCCAATATGCATCTCTAGTGAATACATATGAGTTTGGTGGGAAACAATCCAATTCTCGTTAGAATTATAACCAACACTCACATTTGCCTTATCATAACAATATTCCCATATTGTTAACCGACAATGGACATATTTAGAATAATAAAAATTATTCGAGGATTAAACATGCAAATATAGGATAACAATTATTATATGAATGAATAACAAATACCAAGTATCTTTATTCATCATAAAGTAAAAATTGTCTATCAATCCCAATTATCCAAATACTAAAACAAATATGCATGAAACTCATTTAGTAAGTTGAACCTTAATGTTTCCAACATTCTCAACCTTTCTTTAAAAGAAAAACTAAATAGTTATCTGAGTAAACTTTCCGAATACTTATTTCAAATATCACATATAGTGAGTGATTTGAAATATAAGATGAGTGTCTTACCTCATATGCTCATACAATTGCAAGAATTATAGTATGGAGATGTTGTCTTACCTTGCATGAGGTAGTAAAAGTCAACAACATACTGACAGTCATCTTTACAGTTTCTAAAAGTGTAAAGTATTCTCATTCATTAATGTGTAATGCAACAATGCTCTATGTTGAGCACAACTAGTTAGCAGATTTTTCATAAATGATAAAATCCTACTACAACTAGTATAAATAATCATCTAGCATCATTTGTACTTATACAACATTATGCTTTAAAATTCGTAAACATTTATAAAACAATAATCTAAACTCTCTCAATTAGATATTGTTATTGTCAGCTCATTTTGTTCTTGTACAAAAGCAACAACTAGTCTTATACACAATATAATATATACATGACGAATCCTTAGTTTAAAAACACAAGGTTTCCATCCATGTAAATTATTTCAAGTGAAATATATCGTTGAAGACTTGCTTGAATAATATATTGCATTTGTGTTAGACTTTATTTTCCGCATTTGTTTATTCCATATAAACATCTATTCCATGGTTGTTTGTTTTATTCCCTAAATTTCAATTGAAGTTTCATTCCAAGCTTAAGGATCAATATCTAGTTTAAATAGAATGATATCTTCAACATGTAAATTTTAAGGAAAAACACAATGCTCCCATTCAATGTCAGATATACTCAAGAGATATCTTAATTTAATCAGAATCATATTGTAATTAAATTCAAGATCTCAACTCTTAGATGCACGATTCAATCCAAACTTGGATTGCATAAATATTGTATACTACATAAAGATTATATAGATTCATAACTCTTTTGATTACACACCGTCCTCGCTAAAGGTAATCATAAAGAAAGAGTTATAACATCTAATTGTCATATTCAACATACAAATCACATGTATGACAATTAAGTATCTTTATATAATTAATTAGTATTATATAAGAAAATGTAATCATAGTCAATTGCTTAAGTATGATTAAAAGCTTCTTATAAAATGTCATGCATTAATATGTATACAATTTTCGTCCTTGTGAGTCTTTCTTCAAAAGAAACTCATTCCAACCTCATAGGTTAACTGTTAGGCGAAATAACAATCAGGCTCAAAACTCGATTTGCCTTTTAAGGACTGCATCTTGTCATTCATAGTTCTAAAATATTTATCAGATTCAAGATGTGATAATGTATTTTAGTAGTTAGCTGATTTACTACAATCTTCTAACTTTTATCCCTCAGCATTGATATAAAATATCACTCAAGTGATGAGCATCCTTTCGGATTTATGAATGAGAGTAATCATTATACTTCGGTCGACATTTTCATGTTTTAACCTTAGTATGACATTAATAAGTGCATTTTAGAAGGTTAAGTACTTTTGTAAGTAGAGACAATACTCTAAATACTAAGTATATAAATTGTCTTTTATGGAGAATCACAAAATACATTTTAAGTTCTCATCTCAAGATTTGTTAATAAAATGCTTCATAAGATTTAACAAATTCATAACTTAAATCAAGACATAATGGAATTCCTTCCAACAACTCAAATTAGGGTTTATAGAAAAACTCTAATTTAGTATCACTCTTTAACCAAAAGTTCTAGCAACAGTTTTGTGTTTCGTCAAGCTAGGAAGAACACCAAAACTATAATCTTCAAGCTAGGAAGTGTAGAAAACTCAAAAATCCAAAAGGATTTAGGATTCAATTGGTTTGAGTGGAAAACCTCAAATCCCTAATGAATTAGGGTTTTCAGTTATAGATCGTCTTGAATACCTTCTAGGTTTGAACTATATTGAGTGTATCCATGACACACGCAATTTCTAACCTTGATATGTTTTGGAGGTAGAGCAATTAAAGCTATCATAAACCAAACAATAAGAATAAGGTTTGATCTAACACATTAGACATACCATAATGAAGTGGTATCCTATGAGTTATTAGAATTGTGAAACTATATCATAATTCTATAGATAACTTAATTCTCTTTGGACCAAATACTTGTCAATTGGGTCGAGCCAAATTGCATATAAAGTATTTACGAACCAAGTGCATGCATTAATGTATATTCATTGAACAATACAAGAAACTTATGTTCACGTGTTCACAAGAAGACAAAACTGTTCAAGGATTATATGTTCATGTGTTAACAAGAAAACATAACATTTCAATAATATATTATCAGTCTTTGAATAATTCAAAGCCTCATGTTTATGTGTTAACGAGAAGACATAACACGTTTACTATATATATATATACTTTATGTTATAAATCATTGATAAATTCAAGGACTTTATAATTATGTCTTAACATGTAAGCATAATTATTCTAACAAAAGTAATCATGAACGCAAACTCTTGAGTTCTATAGTAATTTCAAGTTAATTTTATACTTCATAATTATGATTATTATCATATAACCATAATTATGTTAACTAAAACATGTAGTCAAATGTTGAAGTATCTTATCACTATATCATGACATTTGAATGTAGTAGGGCAACAAACATCTAGCGTGTTCAAGTCCTAGTAGAATCGTTATTAGAATGTAGTAGGGCAATAAACATCTCATGTGTTTAAGTCCTAGTAGAATTCTTATTTACATGTAGTAGGGCATTAAACATCTAACGTGTTTAAGTCCTAGTAGAATTATTAGTTTCCTTTACCTTGCGGTCAAGAGATACCAATAATATTGTTGTTCCTAGCACACACTTTGAGATTTCTCCCACTTGTGTAGGTACAACATCATATTATGAAAACAAACAACACGTGATTGATTGTTCAAACGATATGATTAATGTCATATATACCATAAGTAGTTTAGAACTATAACCTATAATAAGGAATTGTTGATTATTATTCTATAGATACAGTTCGAAGCGGCAAGCAGGAAGGCAACGTGTTATCTTATAAAATAAAATGTAATTTTCCTTTAATCAATGGTTGTTCATATTCGGAAAGTAATGAGTTTTTTCAAAGCTAGTTTGAAATGATATGGGTGACTAACAGAAATAAATCCCGTAGCTCCCACTGAAATTGACAACATTACATGAATGATATTTCTGTAATAAAATGCAACTGCTCCCACTGGATTTGTCAACATTGTAAGTGTTACATTTCAGTAGAAAGCATATAACAGTTTTATATACTTTCCTATTCTCTTCAATTGCCTACGAGTAGCATGTACTTAGGTATTGAGCAGAGTAAATGAAGTTCTACTTATGTAGACAATGGACTAGCCATTCTATTATTCAATTAACTTGAATCTTTAGCATGCATTCCTCCTTTATTGTCTACATAGCCCCAAGGGTAATTAGCACTTTAGGAATAATAAGAGTCCAAGAAGATTACCTAGCGAATATCCTAGTAATTTCTTTACTATTTGCGGTTTAAACTCATACATCGTGACAAGTGCATGATGTTATTTATTTTGGTAGCTCTAAACACAATGTTTCCAGTTACACAAAATATTCTATCTTTCAATTAACTCTAGACCACAAAAGGGTAATGAAAGATCATAAATGAGTTTATCAATTTGTAATCCTATCTTAGTTTTTCAACTCAGGAGAAAAGATAGGTATAAGTCTCACTCTTCTTACTAGGAAAAGAGACTTAGTTTGTCTTTCAAAGAAAAACAACTTTGTTTACGAATTATGTTGCAATAACACAATTAATCAGAACATAAAAAGTTCAAATCTAGTATTTTTGATAATTACATTCTTAAAAGAATTAACTACCCAATTAATTACTAATTAAGACTAAGATCCATCTTGCAACCCCACTTAAATACCATAGGTCTGACCGTAAAGTGTAAAAAATAGGACAAGAGGTAAGCGTGCCGTTAATTGCAAAATGCAACTCTTAGATTTATGAGACTGTTTAAGGCATTAGTATCAAGTAATAATGTCAAAAGCATGTTTAGTTCTCATCTTATGCCTCGGGTCCGAGGTCTGACCAGGTTAACTCGATATAAGTCGACCAAGTATGAACGTATAAAAATAACCAGAGGTCTGACCAGTGAGAAATAATTACCATTGGTTGGAAAGGCCCTTAGGTCTGACCAGAGAAGTCAATCCAAGTGCACGTGTTCATAGTTGGGTGGCATAGACTTAATATTAACAAATAGGTATGCACATATAAATGTGGTAAAAGTCGTGTACAAAGAAGCATGCAAAACAACTTTGTAACACTAATTTTAAAACTTTTGGTAATGACACTGTAGTGATCATCATGGTTCACGGTAGATCCAATCGAACGCACGGGAGCGAGGACCAAAAAGCGATGAAGCATAACCTTAGACATCCTTTCGGAGATCTGTGCTCACTTCTTTAAACCCCCCTTTCTAGTTTGTTCTAGTGGGTGAGCCGTACATCCCAAGTGTCCATAGCGTCTAGTTTTAAATTCTTGAAAACGTGTTTCATATATTAGGTCACTTTATTTAACAAAAATGATTTTCCACGAATCAAATAGCAGGTCACAATGAGCATGGTATTTAGGCGTGTAAATAAAGACCAATATTAATGTTATGGTTACGATATGTATTATTCCATATTGCATACAATTAGGTGTCAAAGCAAGTAATAATGCATATATAGGAATCACAAACATATAAACATAAACATCAATATATAACCACATATTGTTCCGAGTTCTCTTGCGAGTCTTCCCCAAACGGAGAACCATAAGACCGTCACTAGGATGTAATACCTAGATCGCCCCATGCATCACTTAGAAAAGCAATTGAGTGGGTCTTGTGGCCGGAAAAACACATAAAGCATGGAAATCCCAATTAACAAGTAATTACGCAATATATGTATTTAAATCAATATGTAATTCTAATTATCATAATAATTCTAATTAACAATAAATAAATACAAATTAACTTTTAATTCTAATTAGCAAGTAATTTTTATTTAACATGTAATTCTTAATTAACAATTTAATTTTAATTAACAAGGTAATTATAATTCACATGTAAATTAAATTCTAATTAACAAATTAATTCTAATTATCAATATAATTTTAATTTGTGTGTGACTAGTTATTATTTATTAAAAATTGACAAGTATTGCATGTAGTTGTCAAAATTAAAATTAAACAAAATAACTAAACTGGTTCATTACAGCCCTTTTAAAACATGTTTATTAATATCAGAAACGTGTAACCCATAATCGTAAAAACGAGATGGCTCAGATGCCTGTTGGGATTTTAGATCTAGTTAACCAATAACTCTACGAGTACGCAGCGGATAATGGATCTAGTTAATACAATTATGTTAACACGTAATTAATAAACAATTAATTAATACAATAATTAATTAATAAAAGGGATAAAAGAAAAGCTAACCTTGCTTGGCAATTGAACGCAAGTGTAACGGACAATAAAACCAATATGAAACTAAGCATCTAAAATAGATGCCTCTATGAGTATCACACACAAACACTTAAACCAAGACGTTCAATTAATGCTAGTCGAGAACGTTTACCAATCAACCCCTTGAATTACTTGAATACCACGAACAAGAAAAACCCAAGAACCAATTTCTTCTTCCTGTCCGATAAACCAAACTGTCTGAGAACAGTTTTATATATTACCCGATATCGGACAAAAAGTGTCCGATATATTATGTGCCCTTCTGTCCGATAACATGTCAAAACAGAAAACCCCTTTGCCTTTTGCTGTTACAATTCGTAAAGTGGAATTAAGCAAGACAATGAATACAATAATACATCTTGGACCAATATGATGCAAGTTCATGAATTCAGTATACCAAATATAAACCAATCGGATCATAAGAGAATCTGATTGGTTAGAACCTATAGATAGTAGGATCAATTGGTAAGCAACTTAGGAATATGGTGGGTCGATTATTAGGGATAATATTTTTTTTAGTCGTCCATATACATGCATGATTATGTTTGTTTATATAGCTCACGAGACCAACCCAAATGGGCTTTAAACTTGGTCGACAAGCAACAAAACCCAAACAACCCCGATCAGTTATTAGGCCCAAGGCAAACATCAAATTCGACCCAAGTTAAATGGTAAAACATCCATGGGTCGTTTGAGTGGATCGGGTATACATGCATGCAATAAACGGGCTCAATATATTCAAGTATTAAATGATCGACACGTACTCTCGTGTTTAACGTGTGTGCCCCCATAGGCTCACACACTTCTAGTCGTTTACGTGTGTTTAAAACTCCCACAAACCAACACGGAGGGACGACATTCTTTTTCCATTTTAAGCTACTTATCTATATAAACAATTGATGCGCTATTGCAAAAACAATTACCAATATAAATCTAGATATTTTAATAGAATAAAATGGTGTAGGAGGTCGTATGCATTAGACACCGGGAGCCTTCCAACCCATTTAACCATTTCCCTGTCAGGTAAATTAATTGATTCGGCCCTGATATATAATGTAACAATTGATCCATTTACAGAGAAATTACTTGAACTTGCCACCTCTAATACCAAAATGTGTAACTGTTATCAAATGGGAAGTGTTATACATAAAACAGATGCAGATTCTTGTTCAAATAAATGAAATTGTAGAGTGACAGTGTAAAATAATTTCACTTACCACGATCTCTGGATATGGCATTTTAACCTTTGTAAGCATGGTTAACGTGTTATTGGCCCTCCTCATATCAATCTAGAAATATCAACTATTATAATTACTCTGACACTACCAATAATGTTAAAAAGGTATTAAAGAGATTATTAACATGAAGAATTGAAAACTAATATGATAAGTTAATGATTTACATTGCATTACCAATCGGACTTGTTCAGGTTTTAAACTAAAAGCCTTCTTCTCTGCTTCTTTAGAAACAACTTTCTTTGGGGCGTTTGAGAAATATGCCTCAAGTTCTGATATTTCAAATTTGGCTGGCGAACTACACATAAGGAGTTTGTTAGAAAAAATTATGTCACCATAATATCATATAAAATCGTGAAGTGGATGCGCAATTAAGATTCTATAGTACCTTTGGCCCTCTCCAATTTTCTGGATTTCCTCCCACAAGCTTCCTTTCACTGCCCTAGTTACCTTGAACCATAATAATGGCTTTAGGTTAGATTTTTTTACTGCAAGTCCACACGCTTTACCAGGGCCAAGTTGACCAGGTGAGGGTGGTGGCCCATTTGTAGGTCCAGGTACTCCCGGTGGCGGTGGAGGTCCAGGTGGTCTTAGTGTTCCTCCTGGTGGTGGTGGGGGTGTAGGTGCGCCAGGTGGTGGAGGTGGAGCAGGTGATGCTCCATCCATCGGTTGAGGTTTACCACCACCAGGAGAAGGTGGAGGAGGTGGTGGCCGGGGGACTTCATGCATAGGGGGCGGTGGTGAAGCTGATTCAACATAGACTGAAGGTGGATGAGGAGCAGGTGGTGGTGCAGGTGGATGCATATTTAAAAATGTATTGCATCTTTTTCCATCTAACTGGAATTCTTCCCACAAGCTTCCTTTCACCGATCTAGTTACGGGTGGACGTGGTATCTCACCAGGAGGTCCAGGTTCATGTCCTCTTTCTGGGTAACCACCTAAGGGCCCTCCAAAAGGATGTAGAGATAGAGGCCATGCTGGTGGTGGTGGAGGAGGGACTTTAGGTACGGGGTTTCGTGGGGGAGGTCTAGACGCTTTTGCAGGTCTGCTACCTGGATCATCACCGAGGGGCCTTTCATAAAGAGGTTGAGGGGCACATAAAGGTCCTGTAGGTGGAGGTGGTGGCCCAACCAGAGGCCAAGGTGCTCCAGATCGTGTTGATGCTCCTCTGGGTGGTGGTGGGGGTGGAGGTGCACCTCTTGGCAATTCAAGTGATCCATGAGATGGTTTCATCACTCCTTCAGCCTGTTTGGAGTTCTCCTCAAGGCATTTTCGGAAGAGTTTCACAAAGTTTACTAGGGTTAGAGTAGCTGCCAATAAACATAAAAATGCAATTAAAGGTGGAAACAACGGATAGGTTGGGAATCATATCGTAATTGTCACTCCGTAGTATGGGTGCAATAGGTACATTTTAAGTATTGGCCAAAATGGGTCGCATTGAGTTCAACAATAAAAGCTTATTTGCTTTTCTTTTTTCTTTTTTTCTTTTCTGATTTTGAATATAGGTGCTTAACACTTACAACATTACGATAACAATATTGTAACGATCATAACATAAAACTTGAAGTGAATGGTTCAGGAGGTTGTTTGTATTAAAATACCATCTCAGTAATTTTCATATCATTTAAACTATTTCCTATTTAATCATTTATTTCTTTGATGGGTTTGTGATAAAACGGATCCCATAATTTCTAATTTGGTCAAAATGGACCCACCTTGTTCAAAAGGGCAAGAGGATGGGTCTTCACCAAGATAAAGGGCCAAAGTATAAGTGTTTCTACCCTGTAACAGAAACAATCTAATTAAATAATCAAAAAATCAACTTCATGCAAGAAAGAAAAGCAGGTGATAAATATCCGTAATATAAATGCATATAAAGTATACAAAAGCTTACCGCAACTTGATACAAATTTGTTATACTAGTCACTTCTGGCTCAGCAAAGCCAATGAACTCCTTCAATCTCTAAAATTGTGAGAGCACATGCACTGATCAGATTTTATAGTACTAACTTGGAATTATGGGGTGTTTCGAATTCTGTTTTGGTAAGTATCTGAATAATATATTTGATGTATGAATAGACATATTTTACTTCTGATTATATGATCATAAACAATCAAATAGTTTCTGTTGAACAACTAGTTTCATGCCAACTGCCAACAATCAATAGGTAAACTAATATAGCTATTCACCATTTTAAGCTAATATGAGAATGTTTTACTCCCATCCCAACAAAGTCTTAAATACTCATGATTACATGGTTATTATTTCAAAAGTCAAATGCACATGTAAAAAAAAAAAAAAATTACATCCCAAAGTTTATGCCAATTATCTACTAGGCCAAATTTTTGGGATTTTGGGTGTTATAAATTACAACCACTAAAATTTAGACAGAAAAGTTCTAAAAGAATTTTGCATCTCACAATAAGTTCCTACCATACAAAAATAGTTGGATATCGGACCATCGTTTTCAGATGTATCTAATTCCTGCTTCGCCTTTTCCAATCCATTGATAATCACATGCATTTCGTCTCCTAAATTTTTTGTTGGTATCTGCTAGTTGAGCCTTCGATCAATAATCCATTAATGGCATTAGTGGTCAACCCCATAAGTGTAATAAAATTCAAACCTTTGATGCAGCTTCTAGGTTAACAAGATCCTCATGGAAATCCAAAAGGGCTGGTGATTTGGAGGCAAGAACCTGCATGTTGACATAATAAGGGAATACTGAACAACTGAACCATCAAATATATGCTTAATAAAAATCAAAGTCATAGAATAAGAATAGATTCCGTACCTTCAGATAACCTACAATAATAAATATATACATCTTTAGTTATATAATTTTAGCAACAGTTTCCTTTCTAAATAAACAGAGTAATTAACAACCGATAAATTCAAGGAATACTGTATCCCTGTGCCAAAGAATTGTCATGGGTACTATGATCGGTAATGGATGTATATAATTTCAAATAGTAGAATAATCACCAACAGAATAATTTAACAATGATAAATGCACACATGATATGCAAGTGTAGTGCGTAGTGACAACTTAAAGCGATAAGCATACATGAAAACTATAATGGTCACACGAAATCAGTGGAAATTGTTTTTAAACCATTCATAAGAGACTGTTTAATGAAATATGATATTAATTGTTTGATTGATTTGGGCTAATTCGCCTACAAAGGGCATAAATTCTTATATTAACACTATAGGGTCCAAATATTCGCGTTTGACATTATAAGGTTATACATCTATATATACCTTGTTGCATTATCTAAGTGATATTTAAACTTAAATATTTTAATTTTGAAAGTGTGGACCTTATGAATGTTGATTACAAAAATATACATCAATAACTAGAATTTGCATCTTGAGAAAGCGTTAATCACTTTGAAGGTGTTTTCAGCTTAATTATTTGAAAGGCTTGAAGTTTGTTTTAGGGGTATAAAATAATCTAGCAAGTTTAATCAGATGGCGCTTTCTATAAATATACAAGCTGTTAAATCTTGTTATACCTTACAAAGACAATGCATCAAAGTTATCTTGCCGTTTAAAGCTTGTTTATTGACTAGTTTCAAAAGAGTATCCAACTTGAAACCAACTTCAGCACCTGCAAATTTTGGCAATTTATGTATGTCGGATCGTGATGGTAAAAAAAATATGTTTAAACAAATACTAATGTTCATTTACTTAAGGCATCACAAGTGAGTAATGTTCTTACATTTAGGAGTTTTTAGGTTTAATGTACTCCCATAATATAAAATCTTCTTCACAATTTCCTTCAACTTGATAGAATTCTGGACCTAGTAAACCAACAAGAGAACTAAATTAAGGGAAAAAAACAAAATAAGGTTACAAAACAAAAACTTTAGATGTTGCAAAATGAGTAGGTCACGCGGGTAAGTTTTCTTGTACGGGTAGTTGGGTTGAGTAGTAAACACAGTTTGCCCAAAAAATCATACTTCCTAGAAAAGTTTAGCGGGTCATATATGATTAGAAAACTAATTTATTATAATTATTTTTTTATATTATTATTATTTTTTTATAACCTAATTATTTGATTAACAGGTTAATCATTTTGGACCAATTTTGACCCATGAGACATGTTTCATTTTTAACTTTTGTAACAGTAAAATGTAACCCAAATCGACCCATCTATAGTAGCGTCGAAATTAAAACCACAAGATTATTTATAATAGTGGAGCACCTCGTGACATGCAGAGTTTACGGCGTTTAGATTCTTCTTAAACTTTGCAAGCTGAAAAAAGTTAAAGCAGTTATTATAAAATAAACTAATAACATAACATGTAAATATTACCAGGTATTTAAACCATAACCACCAACCTGAGTATTAAATTGAGCTTTGAACAAAAAGATCATTACTTTCGACTCCATACGTGGCACCTTCATTAGCTCTACGAAATACTGCAAGATAGTCAAATATTGCACTTCATAAAATGGGTAAGTGTGAATCTTACACCACCCCAGATTACTAATAAGTTATTCAGGAATAGATCATTAGAATGAAAATAAATGTACATATAATGATCTTGATACCCACCTTTTCACACTTGCTCATTCGCGTATCTGTCTCAATGATATAATTCTGAGCAAGAAAAACATTTGAAAATCAGGGTGTGTTTGGTTCAAACTCGGGAAAGGGAAAGGGAAAGACAATGATAATGGTGGTGAAAAGGAAGAGGGAAAGAAAAGCATTCCCCCAAATTTATTGGATAATGACTCATTACCAACTATTGGGTAATGGGTCATTGCATTATACTCTGCCAAGCAACTTTTTTCCTTATCTTTCCCATTACTTACCCCCATAACCCTCTAACAAGCATGCCCTCAATATCTCAAAGTAGATGCATCAAATAAGTAATGACTTCACTCACCTTGAGTTTCGCCATTTCTTCTCTCGTAGGATTCCATTTTAAAATAGATTTTAGCTGATCAACGTTTAGAATTTTGCCATCCATAGCTAATATTGCGCGCTGCATATGAGAGAAAAAGTTGCCACTATCGCTAAAATGTTCTGATTGAAAATATGAAAATAGAAGAAGATAAACATATCATATCACATCATTTCCTTACCGTCATATTAGAAAGTGGCATTTTAACCTTTGTAAGCATGATTTCGACGGCATTGGCCCTACTCGGATCAATCTAGATATATATCAACAGTTTTCAATATTACTACATATACAATAATGTTTTTTTTGTGCATATGGTGGTTATAAGGTGATCATGATACATTGCATTACCAATTGGACTTTTTCAGGGTTTTGCTTCTCTGCCTCTTTAGAATCAACTTTCTCTGATGCTACGTCTGAGAAAAGATCCTCAAGTTCAGCTATATCAATTTCTTGTGGCGCACTAAAAATAAGTCGTTTGTTAGAATCAACAATGATGCCAACGTAATATTTAGATGAAATCACCATAATGTGAAATGCATGCATATCTAAGAAACCTTTGGCCCTCTCCATCTCTCTCGAATTCCTCCCACAAGGTTCCTTGCACCACCCTATTTAGCTTGATCCAATGCAATGACTGTAACTTAGATATTGCTGATGCGGGTCCTCCATGTGCTTCAGGTGGTGATGGAGGTGCAAGTTCTCTAGGTGGTCTTAGCACTCCTCCGGGTGGGGGAGGTTCATGTATATGACCACCACCCGGTGCAAGAGAGGCTGTATGTATGATCGGTGGTGGGGGAGACTGAGATCCCCGATTTCGCGAATCCAATAACCTTTTCATGCGGAATTAGATCTAGCTATATAAATGAAAAAACGAGAAACGTTTAGAAAAGTGATTAAGAGGTTGGCCGGTTATTATGATCATGATTCAGGTTTGGATAAAAAATGCAACACTTTGTGACAACAATCTTTTATTATTTATTTTCAAGGAAATCATTGGCAAGAAAATGCGATTGAAAATGTTATGAAGGTAGACCGGTGATCAACAAAAAGATTATGGAGGAAGAAAAGTGATCAAATTTTTCATTATTATATTGTTAATAAAATGACGAAACAAACAAACTAAACGGGAACATTATTTAAAGAATTATCAAACCAAATTAAAGGTAGAGAAAAGTTCTGTATAGAACCATTTTTTACTAAAGATCAAGATGGTTGATCTTGACCATCCATCCACTTTCAAATCAATGGCTAATATTAATTGTATTTTTTAATTTAATTTTCTCTTAAGGGTACTTTTGTAATTTTCCTTCTAACCTTATCCTTCCCCAAATTCACACCGATCCCCTCATTTCCGTTTCAATCTCACACACTAGTTTTCACACACTAAAACCCTAACCTTCAAATCATGTCAAATTGATCAAAATTAGCTCGATATAATGGATATTTGACAAGAAATATCACTATCTAAAGGTGATTCGGTACCTCAATCATCATCAAACCCAGTTTCCGATCAAAATAAGTTTGGAACGGTTTATTCTGGTATACACTTTTTTCTTTTTGCTCATATTTCAATGCTTATAATGATTATAAGTTGCTTATAATGATTATAGTGTGTTTCTGATCTTTTGTGATAAATTATAGTGATCAGTGATTATATTTGAGGTTAGTTGATTGGCGTGCTTCTAGTAGTTCCGATATATGATAGTTGACTTTAATTTGACTACATATCCTATCAAAGATATGATGCCACATTGTTTACATTATTTATAACAGAAAAAAAACTCGATAAGACGAACATATAGGTGGTTTGTATTACTGATTCGATAAGACGAACATATAGGTGGTTTGTATTACTGATTGACTTTTAAGAGGTTGGTCGCTTTCGATATTGCTGATTTAAGAGGGTGCTTGGGATTGCTTCTTAAGTGCTTATCTGCCTTTTCGATAATCTTGGTTTAAGAGGTGTTTGGGATTTTTTTTTAAGCTGGTTATCTGCTTTTTGCATTCTTACTCTATAATTAACATTTGTGCTTGATATTCATTCGTCCTATTATCAAATAATGCAAATATAAAATGAAAATAGATTAACTGACTTTGCAAAGGAGATCAGGTACTTTGATAAAAAGAATTGTTGGCTTCATGTCAAAGCTTCTACTTTCTTTTCTTACCATATTTTAGATATCTGTGCTGTAATAGATTGGTTTTGTGCTTATATAAACAGGTTATAGTTTGCATTGCAGACCAATTAATGTGGGATGCGTCTAACCGTGTTAGAGTGTGCTTTGAGCATATGCATTTGAACTCTCATGTACCATAGATAGTTGCGAAACACACATAATAACAGATTCTTGTCTATGTTGTTACCAGATAGATAGATATATGAAGTTGAAAAATTATCTCGTAGTAATTAGCTTAGTACCAGTAATAACATGAATATAATAAGTTAATAACCCATGAATACAAAATTGTACATTCCCATGACCCTAAAAATCAACATTCTGTAATTGTGCATTGAAAGTGATCAAAGATTTGTCTTTAATTAACATTATATGATAGTTGCTTAATTTAACTTTATATGATAGTTGCTTAATTTTGTTGCTTATTTTGTATATTAGGATTAGATTTTGCTTATTAGGATTAGATGTGTTGATTTTTTTTGGAGTAATAAGCCCAATAGTAGATGTGTAGCAGATGTGTTGATTTTTTAGCTGTTTTGACTGTGTTTTCGGCATTATGTGAATGATAAATCACTGATGATTTTTTTAATATTTTATTGATTTTAGGTGTTCGTAAAACTAAAGCTACCGGTTCTCCTAGGTCCAAGTGGATTACGAAGGATATGAAATCCGGCGATCAAGTTTTGAACCCAATGCCGGTGTCTCATTTTGATCCTAAAACAGGCGATGTTGTGAAGTCTGGTATTGGAATGAAGCCTTTGTTCCCGTGAAGTCTGGTGATAAGGTATCTGGTGTTGTGTAGTCTGGTGACTTATATAAACATATAACAGACAAAATAATCACATGTGATCCTAATAAAATCACATGTGATTCCACAAGAATCACATGTGATCCTCAGTGAATCACATGTGATTCTAAATGAATCACATGTGATTTATAAAACTAATGGTTTATAAAAAAATTATTACACATGTAATGATAAGGTGTCTGGTCTTGTGCAGTCGGTTGTGGAGAAGGATAAAGTGCCGGTTGTCGAGAAGGATAAGGTATTGTCTGTTAATGAGAAGTCTAAGCACTGTTATTGATAAGTCTAAGGCGCCGGCTGTTGTGAAGTCGGCTTTTGGTAGTTTATAATTGATGGTATTCTTTTGAAACTGATGGTAGTTTGTTTTTATGGTATTCTGATGGTGCTAGTTTGTTAATGGTAGTTTTCTAGACAAGTTGTAATAGTTTATCGTTTTGTCTGGACAAGTTGTAATGATCTTATTAGGATTATGTAATGATCTTTTGAACGAACTGTATGTTTTATGAATGGTTGCTCTTTTTATACAAGTTTTTTTTATCATGTTTCTTGTTTAGTTTTTGTTAAAGTTGATAACTAATGGTTGTAGCCCGGAGAATTTATACAACTTGAATCACATGTGATTTTTACAAGAATCACATGGGATTTATGTAAAAATCACATGTGATTCACACAAATCACATGTGATTCTTTACCATGAAGCACAAGTGTTTTCAGTAATCTCTTAGAACATCAAACAAAAAATTGTTCAAGTAAAATTCAATACATTCAAATTCAGAATCCTTATAGCACGTTCGTAGAAGTTCCAAAAAGGAATGAAAAATTCTTAAAATTCTTATAACAATCTTGCAGAAGTTCAATAAAAAAGGCATGAAAAATCGAGACGTAAACAAAATATGAAATTCAAGAAGCACTTTCCAATTTGTTCGACATTTTCATTTGTTTTTCTAAAATAAAAGTAGATTCAACGGACATGTTGTCATGGTGTTAGTGTTACTCTTCTCTCCATAGCATCCACATTTCTTTTTCGGCTTAGATCTTTCTTCAAGAGCTATTTCTCTTCCACTCTTTCTACATGCTCCTTTAATACCACCTTTTTCTTGAAGCCCCGGATGGATTTTTGACCACAGTATTGTTAGGTTTCTCAACAGCATAAATATCTGGAATCACATCTCCCGTTTTGCGTGAAAGAGGTTTAGGCACTTCAATTACATTCCACTAACACGTCCTCAATAGAACGTAGAACCTTAATGCATAACAAAAAGGAAAGAAAATTAATACATTTTTTATGCAGGAATCACATGTGATTCTTGCAAGAATCACATATGATTCGTACAAGAATCACATGTGATTCGTACAAGAATCACATGTGATTTCATGAAATCACATGTGATTTTCATGAAATCACATGTGATTATTATAACAGAGTTAGCAGCTAACAAAATATTTAAAACTATGCAAGTAAATTACCTTGTATTCTGCTACATTTTCACATTCATGCACCTGTTCTTCTCCTTTTTTCTCTATAAAGTGTCCTATAAGCATCTGAATTCCCGTTTCTAACCCTAAAAAGAATCACATGTGATTCGTAAAAGAATCACATGTTATTTGTACAAGAATCACATGTGATTTTCATGAAATCACATGTGATTATTATAACAGAGTTAGCAGCTAACAAAATATTTAAAACTATGCAAGTAAATTACCTTGTATTCTGCTACATTTTCACATTCATGCACCTGTTCTTCTCCTTTTTTCTCTACAAAGTGTCCTATAAGCAGATCAATTCCTCTAACGTGTTAAACTTTTTCCCCTCAACATGTAAATAAATATCATCAACCACTGGTTCCCAATACACTGATCCTCCAGGAGTTTCTTCATGCGCGTATAAAGTTGGTCTTGGTGTCATCATAGGATCTGTTTTATATTACAGTAGTTTTTTAATAATAGAATCACATGTAATTTAATGATAAATCACATGTGATTCGAGATGAATCACATGTGATTCTCAGATAAGAGAATCACATGTGATTATAGTGGAATCACATGTGATTCTTTTCTTATTTGTTTCAGAAAAACAGTTAATACAGAATATACAGAATAATCAAACAAAATAAGCAACAAAATTAGCTAAATCACATGTGATTTACCTAAAAATATAAGTAGGCAACAAAATAAGGAGAATCACGTGTGATTCTTTTGAACAACATTTAAAACAAAATATGCAGAATAAGCAAACAAAATAAGCTGAATATTCAGAATAAGCAACAAAATAGCTAAATCACATGTAAATAAACAACAAAATAAGCAGAATCACGTGTGATTTACCTTGAATAACAGATATATTTTCTTCTTCTATAACCTCAACATCCGCCATATGCTCAGATTCATCCATAACCACAGCATCCTCCATAAGCTCAGATTCATCAACTGCTACTGAATTTGCTTTGTTTATCTGACTACTATCCATAACCATGGCGGAGAACTCTGGCGGCAGAGCGGCGATTATGGAGGATTGAAGGTGATGATGATTGACGATCTGATGACGATGATGATGATTGACGGTTATGGAGGATTGAAGGTGATGATGATTGACGGTTATGGAGGATTGAAGGTGATGATTTGAAGGTGAAGGTGATTGACAGTTAGTGTGTGTTTTTGTGTGTCGATCGTTTAATACAATAATACATCTTGGACCAATATGATGCAAGTTCATGAATTCAGTATACCAAATATAAACCAATCGGATCATAAGAGAATCTGATTGGTTAGAACCTATAGATAGTAGGATCAATTGGTAAGCAACTTAGGAATATGGTGGGTCGATTATTAGGGATAATATTTTTTTTAGTCGTCCATATACATGCATGATTATGTTTGTTTATATAGCTCACGAGACCAACCCAAATGGGCTTTAAACTTGGTCGACAAGCAACAAAACCCAAACAACCCCGATCAGTTATTAGGCCCAAGGCAAACATCAAATTCGACCCAAGTTAAATGGTAAAACATCCATGGGTCGTTTGAGTGGATCGGGTATACATGCATGCAATAAACGGGCTCAATATATTCAAGTATTAAACGATCGACACGTACTCTCGTGTTTAACGTGTGTGCCCCATAGGCTCACACACTTCTAGTCGTTTACGTGTGTTTAAAACTCCCACAAACCAACACGGAGGGACGACATTCTTTTTCCATTTTAAGCTACTTATCTATATAAACAATTGATGCGCTATTGCAAAAACAATTACCAATATAAATCTAGATATTTTAATAGAATAAAATGGTGTAGGAGGTCGTATGCATTAGACACGGGAGCCTTCAACCCATTTAACCATTTCCCTGTCAGGTAAATTAATTGATTCGGCCCTGATATATAATGTAACAATTGATCCATTTACAGAGAAATTACTTGAACTTGCCACCTCTAATACCAAAATGTGTAACTGTTATCAAATGGGAAGTGTTATACATAAAACAGATGCAGATTCTTGTTCAAATAAATGAAATTGTAGAGTGACAGTGTAAAATAATTTCACTTACCACGATCTCTGGATATGGCATTTTAACCTTTGTAAGCATGGTTAACGTGTTATTGGCCCTCCTCATATCAATCTAGAAATATCAACTATTATAATTACTCTGACACTACCAATAATGTTAAAAAGGTATTAAAGAGATTATTAACATGAAGAATTGAAAACTAATATGATAAGTTAATGATTTACATTGCATTACCAATCGGACTTGTTCAGGTTTTAAACTAAAAGCCTTCTTCTTCTCTGCTTCTTTAGAAACAACTTTCTTTGGGGCGTTTGAGAAATATGCCTCAAGTTCTGATATTTCAAATTCTGGCGGCGAACTACACATAAGGAGTTTGTTAGAAAAAATTATGTCACCATAATATCATATAAAATCGTGAAGTGGATGCGCAATTAAGATTCTATAGTACCTTTGGCCCTCTCCAATTTTCTGGATTTCCTCCCACAAGCTTCCTTTCACTGCCCTAGTTACCTTGAACCATAATAATGGCTTTAGGTTAGATTTTTTTACTGCAAGTCCACACGCTTTACCAGGGCCAAGTTGACCAGGTGAGGGTGGTGGCCCATTTGTAGGTCCAGGTACTCCCGGTGGCGGTGGAGGTCCAGGTGGTCTTAGTGTTCCTCCTGGTGGTGGTGGGGGTGTAGGTGCGCCAGGTGGTGGAGGTGGAGCAGGTGATGCTCCATCCATCGGTTGAGGTTTACCACCACCAGGAGAAGGTGGAGGAGGTGGTGGCCGGGGGACTTCATGCATAGGGGGCGGTGGTGAAGCTGATTCAACATAGACTGAAGGTGGATGAGGAGCAGGTGGTGGTGCAGGTGGATGCATATTTAAAAATGTATTGCATCTTTTTCCATCTAACTGGAATTCTTCCCACAAGCTTCCTTTCACCGATCTAGTTACGGGTGGACGTGGTATCTCACCAGGAGGTCCAGGTTCATGTCCTCTTTCTGGGTAACCACCTAAGGGCCCTCCAAAAGGATGTAGAGATAGAGGCCATGCTGGTGGTGGTGGAGGAGGGACTTTAGGTACGGGGTTTCGTGGGGGAGGTCTAGACGCTTTTGCAGGTCTGCTACCTGGATCATCACCGAGGGGCCTTTCATAAAGAGGTTGAGGGGCACATAAAGGTCCTGTAGGTGGAGGTGGTGGCCCAACCAGAGGCCAAGGTGCTCCAGATCGTGTTGATGCTCCTCTGGGTGGTGGTGGGGGTGGAGGTGCACCTCTTGGCAATTCAAGTGATCCATGAGATGGTTTCATCACTCCTTCAGCCTGTTTGGAGTTCTCCTCAAGGCATTTTCGGAAGAGTTTCACAAAGTTTACTAGGGTTAGAGTAGCTGCCAATAAACATAAAAATGCAATTAAAGGTGGAAACAACGGATAGGTTGGGAATCATATCGTAATTGTCACTCCGTAGTATGGGTGCAATAGGTACATTTTAAGTATTGGCCAAAATGGGTCGCATTGAGTTCAACAATAAAAGCTTATTTGCTTTTCTTTTTTCTTTTTTTCTTTTCTGATTTTGAATATAGGTGCTTAACACTTACAACATTACGATAACAATATTGTAACGATCATAACATAAAACTTGAAGTGAATGGTTCAGGAGGTTGTTTGTATTAAAATACCATCTCAGTAATTTTCATATCATTTAAACTATTTCCTATTTAATCATTTATTTCTTTGATGGGTTTGTGATAAAACGGATCCCATAATTTCTAATTTGGTCAAAATGGACCCACCTTGTTCAAAAGGGCAAGAGGATGGGTCTTCACCAAGATAAAGGGCCAAAGTATAAGTGTTTCTACCCTGTAACAGAAACAATCTAATTAAATAATCAAAAAATCAACTTCATGCAAGAAAGAAAAGCAGGTGATAACTTATACCGTAATATAAATGCATATAAAGTATACAAAAGCTTACCGCAACTTGATACAAATTTGTTATACTAGTCACTTCTGGCTCAGCAAAGCCAATGAACTCCTTCAATCTCTAAAATTGTGAGAGCACATGCACTGATCAGATTTTATAGTACTAACTTGGAATTATGGGGTGTTTCGAATTCTGTTTTGGTAAGTATCTGAATAATATATTTGATGTATGAATAGACATATTTTACTTCTGATTATATGATCATAAACAATCAAATAGTTTCTGTTGAACAACTAGTTTCATGCCAACTGCCAACAATCAATAGGTAAACTAATATAGCTATTCACCATTTTAAGCTAATATGAGAATGTTTTACTCCCATCCCAACAAAGTCTTAAATACTCATGATTACATGGTTATTATTTCAAAAGTCAAATGCACATGTAAAAAAAATTACATCCCAAAGTTTATGCCAATTATCTACTAGGCCAAATTTTTGGGATTTTGGGTGTTATAAATTACAACCACTAAAATTTAGACAGAAAAGTTCTAAAAGAATTTTGCATCTCACAATAAGTTCCTACCATACAAAAATAGTTGGATATCGGACCATCGTTTTCAGATGTATCTAATTCCTGCTTCGCCTTTTCCAATCCATTGATAATCACATGCATTTCGTCTCCTAAATTTTTTGTTGGTATCTGCTAGTTGAGCCTTCGATCAATAATCCATTAATGGCATTAGTGGTCAACCCCATAAGTGTAATAAAATTCAAACCTTTGATGCAGCTTCTAGGTTAACAAGATCCTCATGGAAATCCAAAAGGGCTGGTGATTTGGAGGCAAGAACCTGCATGTTGACATAATAAGGGAATACTGAACAACTGAACCATCAAATATATGCTTAATAAAAATCAAAGTCATAGAATAAGAATAGATTCCGTACCTTCAGATAACCTACAATAATAAATATATACATCTTTAGTTATATAATTTTAGCAACAGTTTCCTTTCTAAATAAACAGAGTAATTAACAACCGATAAATTCAAGGAATACTGTATCCCTGTGCCAAAGAATTGTCATGGGTACTATGATCGGTAATGGATGTATATAATTTCAAATAGTAGAATAATCACCAACAGAATAATTTAACAATGATAAATGCACACATGATATGCAAGTGTAGTGCGTAGTGACAACTTAAAGCGATAAGCATACATGAAAACTATAATGGTCACACGAAATCAGTGGAAATTGTTTTTAAACCATTCATAAGAGACTGTTTAATGAAATATGATATTAATTGTTTGATTGATTTGGGCTAATTCGCCTACAAAGGGCATAAATTCTTATATTAACACTATAGGGTCCAAATATTCGTTTCGACATTATAAGGTTATACATCTATATATACCTTGTTGCATTATCTAAGTGATATTTAAACTTAAATATTTTAATTTTGAAAGTGTGGACCTTATGAATGTTGATTACAAAAATATACATCAATAACTAGAATTTGCATCTTGAGAAAGCGTTAATCACTTTGAAGGTGTTTTCAGCTTAATTATTTGAAAGGCTTGAAGTTTGTTTTAGGGGTATAAAATAATCTAGCAAGTTTAATCAGATGGCGCTTTCTATAAATATACAAGCTGTTAAATCTTGTTATACCTTACAAAGACAATGCATCAAAGTTATCTTGCCGTTTAAAGCTTGTTTATTGACTAGTTTCAAAAGAGTATCCAACTTGAAACCAACTTCAGCACCTGCAAATTTTGGCAATTTATGTATGTCGGATCGTGATGGTAAAAAAAATATGTTTAAACAAATACTAATGTTCATTTACTTAAGGCATCACAAGTGAGTAATGTTCTTACATTTAGGAGTTTTTAGGTTTAATGTACTCCCATAATATAAAATCTTCTTCACAATTTCCTTCAACTTGATAGAATTCTGGACCTAGTAAACCAACAAGAGAACTAAATTAAGGGAAAAAAACAAAATAAGGTTACAAAACAAAAACTTTAGATGTTGCAAAATGAGTAGGTCACGCGGGTAAGTTTTCTTGTACGGGTAGTTGGGTTGAGTAGTAAACACAGTTTGCCCAAAAAATCATACTTCCTAGAAAAGTTTAGCGGGTCATATATGATTAGAAAACTAATTTATTATAATTATTTTTTTATATTATTATTATTTTTTTATAACCTAATTATTTGATTAACAGGTTAATCATTTTGGACCAATTTTGACCCATGAGACATGTTTCATTTTTAACTTTTGTAACAGTAAAATGTAACCCAAATCGACCCATCTATAGTAGCGTCGAAATTAAAACCACAAGATTATTTATAATAGTGGAGCACCTCGTGACATGCAGAGTTACTGGCGTTTAGATTCTTCTTAAACTTTGCAAGCTTGAAAAAGTTAAAGCAGTTATTATAAAATAAACTAATAACATAACATGTAAATATTACCAGGTATTTAAACCATAACCACCAACCTGAGTATTAAATTGAGCTTTGAACAAAAAGATCATTACTTTCGACTCCATACGTGGCACCTTCATTAGCTCTCTAAATCTGCAAGATAGTCAAATATTGCACTTCATAAAATGGGTAAGTGTGAATCTTACACCACCCCAGATTACTAATAAGTTATTCAGGAATAGATCATTAGAATGAAAATAAATGTACATATAATGATCTTGATACCCACCTTTTCACACTTGCTCATTCGCGTATCTGTCTCAATGATATAATTCTGAGCAAGAAAAACATTTGAAAATCAGGGTGTGTTTGGTTCAAACTCGGGAAAGGGAAAGGGAAAGACAATGATAATGGTGGTGAAAAGGAAGAGGGAAAGAAAAACATTCCCCCAAATTTATTGGATAATGACTCATTACCAACTATTGGGTAATGGGTCATTGCATTATACTCTGCCAAGCAACTTTTTTCCTTATCTTTCCCATTACTTACCCCCATAACCCTCTAACAAGCATGCCCTCAATATCTCAAAGTAGATGCATCAAATAAGTAATGACTTCACTCACCTTGAGTTTCGCCATTTCTTCTCTCGTAGGATTCCATTTTAAAATAGATTTTAGCTGATCAACGTTTAGAATTTTGCCATCCATAGCTAATATTGCGCGCTGCATATGAGAGAAAAAGTTGCCACTATCGCTAAAATGTTCTGATTGAAAATATGAAAATAGAAGAAGATAAACATATCATATCACATCATTTCCTTACCGTCATATTAGAAAGTGGCATTTTAACCTTTGTAAGCATGATTTCGACGGCATTGGCCCTACTCGGATCAATCTAGATATATATCAACAGTTTTCAATATTACTACATATACAATAATGTTTTTTTTGTGCATATGGTGGTTATAAGGTGATCATGATACATTGCATTACCAATTGGACTTTTTCAGGGTTTTGCTTCTCTGCCTCTTTAGAATCAACTTTCTCTGATGCTACGTCTGAGAAAAGATCCTCAAGTTCAGCTATATCAATTTCTTGTGGCGCACTAAAAATAAGTCGTTTGTTAGAATCAACAATGATGCCAACGTAATATTTAGATGAAATCACCATAATGTGAAATGCATGCATATCTAAGAAACCTTTGGCCCTCTCCATCTCTCTCGAATTCCTCCCACAAGGTTCCTTGCACCACCCTATTTAGCTTGATCCAATGCAATGACTGTAACTTAGATATTGCTGATGCGGGTCCTCCATGTGCTTCAGGTGGTGATGGAGGTGCAAGTTCTCTAGGTGGTCTTAGCACTCCTCCGGGTGGGGGAGGTTCATGTATATGACCACCACCGCAAGAGAGGCTTGTATGTATGATCGGTGGTGGGGAGACTGAGATCCCGATTTCGCGAATCCAATAACCTTTTCATGCGGAATTAGATCTAGCTATATAAATGAAAAAACGAGAAACGTTTAGAAAAGTGATTAAGAGGTTGGCCGGTTATTATGATCATGATTCAGGTTTGGATAAAAAATGCAACACTTTGTGACAACAATCTTTTATTATTTATTTTCAAGGAAATCATTGGCAAGAAAATGCGATTGAAAATGTTATGAAGGTAGACCGGTGATCAACAAAAAGATTATGGAGGAAGAAAAGTGATCAAATTTTTCATTATTATATTGTTAATAAAATGACGAAACAAACAAACTAAACGGGAACATTATTTAAAGAATTATCAAACCAAATTAAAGGTAGAGAAAAGTTCTGTATAGAACCATTTTTTACTAAAGATCAAGATGGTTGATCTTGACCATCCATCCACTTTCAAATCAATGGCTAATATTAATTGTATTTTTTAATTTAATTTTCTCTTAAGGGTACTTTTGTAATTTTCCTTCTAACCTTATCCTTCCCCAAATTCACACCGATCCCTCATTTCGTTTCAATCTCACACACTAGTTTTCACACACTAAAACCCTAACCTTCAAATCATGTCAAATTGATCAAAATTAGCTCGATATAATGGATATTTGACAAGAAATATCACTATCTAAAGGTGATTCGGTACCTCAATCATCATCAAACCCAGTTTCCGATCAAAATAAGTTTGGAACGGTTTATTCTGGTATACACTTTTTTCTTTTTGCTCATATTTCAATGCTTATAATGATTATAAGTTGCTTATAATGATTATAGTGTGTTTCTGATCTTTTGTGATAAATTATAGTGATCAGTGATTATATTTGAGGTTAGTTGATTGGCGTGCTTCTAGTAGTTCCGATATATGATAGTTGACTTTAATTTGACTACATATCCTATCAAAGATATGATGCCACATTGTTTACATTATTTATAACAGAAAAAAAACTCGATAAGACGAACATATAGGTGGTTTGTATTCTTGATTCGATAAGACGAACATATAGGTGGTTTGTATTATGATTGACTTTTAAGAGGTTGGTCCGCTTTCGATATGCTGATTTAAGAGGGTGCTTGGGATTGCTTCTTAAGCGCTTATCCGCCTTTTTCGATAATCTTTGGTTTAAGAGGGTGTTTGGGATTGCTTTTAAGCCTGGTTATCCGCTTTTGCATTCTTACTCTATAATTAACATTTGTGCTTGATATTCATTCGTCCTATTATCAAATAATGCAAATATAAAATGAAAATAGATTAACTGACTTTGCAAAGGAGATCAGGTACTTTGATAAAAAGAATTGTTGGCTTCATGTCAAAGCTTCTACTTTCTTTTCTTACCATATTTTAGATATCGTCTTTGTAATAGATTGGTTTTGTGCTTATATAAGCAAGGTTATAGTTTGCATTGCAGACCAATTAATGTGGGATGCGTCTAACCGTGTTAGAGTGTGCTTTGAGCATATGCATTTGAACTCTCATGTACCATAGATAGTTGCGAAACACACATAATAACAGATTCTTGTCTATGTTGTTACCAGATAGATAGATATATGAAGTTGAAAAATTATACTCCGTAGTAATTAGCTTAGTACCAGTAATAACATGAATATAATAAGTTAATAACCCATGAATACAAAATTGTACATTCCCATGACCCTAAAATCAACATTCAGTAATTGTGCATTGAAAGTGATCAAAGATTTGTCTTTAATTAACATTATATGATAGTTGCTTAATTTAACTTTATATGATAGTTGCTTAATTTTGTTGCTTATTTTGTATATTAGGATTAGATTTTGCTTATTAGGATTAGATGTGTTGATTTTTTTTGGAGTAATAAGCCCAATAGTAGATGTGTAGCAGATGTGTTGATTTTTTAGTTTTTTGACTGTTTTCGGCATTATGTGAATGATAAATCACCGATGATTTTTTAATATTTTATTGATTTTAGGTGTTCGTAAAACTAAAGCTACCGGTTCTCCTAGGTCCAAGTGGATTACGAAGGATATGAAATCCGGCGATCAAGTTTTGAACCCAAAGCCGGTGTCTCATTTTGATCCTAAAACAGGCGATGTTGTGAAGTCTGGTATTGGAATGAAGCCGGTTCCGTGAAGTCTCGGTGATAAGGTATCTAGTGTTGTGTAGTCTGGTGACTTATATAAACATATAACAGACAAAATAATCACATGTGATCCTAATAAAATCACATGTGATTCCACAAGAATCACATGTGATCCTCAGTGAATCACATGTGATTCTAAATGAATCACATGTGATTTATAAAACTAATGGTTTATAAAAAAATTATTACACATGTAATGATAAGGATTATCCGGTCTTGTGCAGTCGGTTGTGGAGAAGGATAAAGTGCCGGGTTGTCGAAGGATAAGGTATTGTCTGTTAATGAGAAGTCTAAGCCTGTTATTGATAAGTCTACCCGGCTGTTGTGAAGTCGGCTTTTGGTAGTTTATAATTGATGGTAGTCTTTTGAAACTGATGGTAGTTTGTTTTTATGGTATTCTGATGGTGCTAGTTTGTTAATGGTAGTTTTCTAGACAAGTTGTAATAGTTTATCGTTTTATGCGGACAAGTTGTAATGATCTTATTAGGATTATGTAATGATCTTTTGAACGAACTGTATGTTTTATGAACTGGTTCCGCTCTTTTTATACAAGTTTTTTTATCATGTTTCTTGTTTAGTTTTTGTTAAAGTTGATAACTAATGGTTGTAGCCCGGAGAATTTATACAACTTGAATCACATGTGATTTTTACAAGAATCACATGGGATTTATGTAAAAATCACATGTGATTCACACAAATCACATGTGATTCTTTACCATGAAGCACAAGTGTTTTCGATAATCTCTTAGAACATCAAACAAAAAATTGTTCAAGTAAAATTCAATACATTCAAATTCAGAATCCTTATAGCACGTTCGTAGAAGTTCCAAAAAGGAATGAAAAATTCTTAAAATTCTTATAACAATCTTGCAGAAGTTCAATAAAAAAGGCATGAAAAATCGAGACGTAAACAAAATATGAAATTCAAGAAGCACTTTCCAATTTGTTCGACATTTTCATTTGTTTTTCTAAAATAAAAGTAGATTCAACGGACATGTTGTCATGGTGTTAGTGTTACTCTTCTCTCCATAGCATCCACATTTCTTTTTCGGCTTAGATCTTTCTTCAAGAGCTATTTCTCTTCCACTCTTTCTACATGCTCCTTTAATACCACCTTTTTCTTGAAGCCCCGGATGGATTTTTGACCACAGTATTGTTAGGTTTCTCAACAAACATAAATATCACGGAATCACATCTCCGTTTTCGTGAAAGAGGTTTAGGCACTTCAATTACATTTCACTAACACGTCCTCAATAGAACGTAGAACCTTAATGCATAACAAAAAGGAAAGAAAATTAATACATTTTTATACGGGAATCACATGTGATTCTTGCAAGAATCACATGTGATTCGTACAAGAATCACATGTGATTCGCATAAGAATCACATGTGATTTCATGAAATCACATGTGATTTTCATGAAATCACATGTGATTATTATAACAGAGTTAGCGACTAACAAAATATTTAAAACTATGCAAGTAAATTACCTTGTATTCTGCTACATTTTCACATTCATGCACCTGTTCTTCTCCTTTTTTCTATATAAAGTGTCCTATAAGCATCTGAATTCCCGTTTCTAACCCTAACAAGAATCACATGTGATTAGGTACAAGAATCACATGTTATTTGTACAAGAATCACATGTGATTTTCATGAAATCACATGTGATTATTATAACAGAGTTAGCGACTAACAAAATATTTAAAAATATGCAAGTAAATTACCTTGTATTACGCTACATTTTCACATTCATGCACTGTTCTTCTCCTTTTTTCTCTACAAAGTGTCCTATAAGACTCAATTCCTCTAACGTGTTAAACTTTTTCCCCTCAACATGTAAATAAATATCATCAACCACTGGTTCCCAATACCATGATCCTCCGGGAGTTTCTTCATGCGCGCATTATAAAGTTGGTCTTGGTGTCATCATAGGATACATTTTATATTACTGATAGTTTTTAATAATAGAATCACATGTAATTTAATGATAAATCACATGTGATTCGAGATGAATCACATGTGATTCTCGGATAAAGAAGAATCACATGTGATTATAGTGGAATCACATGTGATTCTTTTCTTATTTGTTTCGAAAAAGCAGTTAATACTGAATATACTGAGAATAATCAAACAAAATAAGCAACAAAATTAGCTAAATCACATGTGATTTACCTAAAAATATAAGTAGGCAACAAAATAAGGAGAATCACGTGTGATTCTTTTTTCGAACAACATTTAAAACAAAATATGCGAATAAGCAAACAAAATAAGTGAATATTCGGAATAAGCAACAAAATAGCTAAATCACATGTAAATAAACAACAAAATAAGCAGAATCACGTGTGATTTACCTTGAATATGAGATATATTTTCTTCTTCTATAACCTCAACATCCGCCATATGCTCGATTCATCCATAACCACGGCATCCTCCATAAGCTCAGATTCATCAACCGCATGAATTTGCTTTGTTTATCGACTACTATCCATAACCATGGCGGGAGCTACTCTGGGCAGAGCGGCGATTATGGAGGATTGAAGGTGATGATGATTGACGATCTACAGTGACGATGATGATGATTGACGGTTATGGAGGATTGAAGGTGATGATGATTGACGGTTATGGAGGATTGAAGGTGATGATTTGAAGGTGAAGGTGATTGACAGTTAGTGTGTGTTTTTGTGTGTGTTTTTTACCTAACTTTTTTGGGGGAAAAAATGAATGTTACGTTTTTTTTTGGTTGTATAATTTCTCTTTTTTGCCCATCAAGAGTAAATATCAGATTTGATCTCAGCCCTTGGATCTAATTAGATTGGATGGTTGGGATTTGTTCAATGGTTCTATAGTAAAAGGTGGGTCTTTAGGGATCTCATCAATACAAAATTCTAATTTAAATGATACCAAATTTTAATTCAAAATGTACAAATATTTCTAAAGCTATTAATCCATATTATAGATTAAATGATAGTTTCCTAATTTTAAACAAACTTGCAGGACAAGTCACACAAATTATCAAATTTTACCAAACAACTGTTGGAAAATTTAGTACACTTGTGAGATTAGTTCACATCTGGGTCAGAAGGTACGGAGTGTACACCCATAAGGTCTCTGAACACACTGACTCTATAGTGGTAAGGTTCAGAATGCTAGTACTGTTAGACAGAGTTAATACTGCTAGTACTGTTAGGCAAAGTTAATACTGCTAGTATTAAAGTTAGTACTGTTAAGCAGAATTAATACTGCTAGTATTAATGTTAGTACTGTTAGGCAGAGTTACTAGTGCTGGAATTAACTTGTAACAGGTTTTGACCTATTCAAGTGATAATTGTTTAATGACCATGTTTAATTGGTCATGTAACCACTATATTAGCTATAATGGGGATAATTATGAGGCGATTAATGGGCCAATTAATCCTCACAATTCCATTTGACTAGCTATTAGTATTTCTATATAAATAGGAAATAATATATGCATGAATGAGATACAGAAAATACAAACACTTGGATGCAAAAAGGTTATTGATTTGTGCCTAAATCATTAACATACATTTGGTCTTATCCCAAGTAGATATTCGTGATACCGAGGCATTAGGGTCGAATAGTTAACTTTGGAAAGTGATTACACGATTCCAAGTGATATCCGGTAACCATTAATTGGTAATTAGTTTGGCTATTGATTATCTTCACCCTGCTCTGGGCATATAACCCCCAACAATCAAAGTAAACTATTTTGTGATAATCAATGGCTGCTGCTATGAAGCATATGGCTGCTAACTTTTCCAAACTAGATAAGTTTGAAGGGGTGGATTTCAGAAGATGGCAAAAGAAGATGCATTTCCTGTTTTCTAGCATGAGTGTGGTGTATGTTCTGAGCATACCAATTCCAGATGATGGGGATGATGCTATTGTGGAACAGATCAGGAAGAGGAGCAAATGAGAGAATGATGATTACATTTGCAGAGGTTTAATCCTCGATGGTATGTCTGATTCTCTCTTTGATATTTATCAGAATGTTGAATCTTCCAAAGAACTATGGGATTCCTTGGATGCCAAATATATGGCTGAGGATGCATCAAGTAAGAAGTTCCTTGTAAGTAATTTCACAAATTACAAAATGACTGATTCAAGACCAGTTATGGAATAATACAATGAACTTTTTTGGCATACTTGGAAGGTTTACACAACACAAAATAAACATGGATGAGGCTATTTTAGTCTCTTGTATCATTGACAAGCTCTCTCTTTCTTGGAAAGATTTCAATCATACCTTGAAACATAAGAAGGAGGAGTTAACTCTTGTTGAGTTGGGCAGTCATATGCGCATTGAGGAATCACTCAGGGCGCAGGATAATGACAAGCCAAAGAGCAACAATGTTGCTGGTGCATATGTTGTCAATATGGTGAAGCATAACAACTCTACCAGGTACAATGACAACAAGGGTAAACGTAAACATCAAGATAACACAAGGGCAGACCCTAACAAGAAGGCAACACCTACTTGTTGGAAATGTGGCAAATATGGTCACAGTAAAATGGATTGCAAATGTGTTAAGATTGGTGGTAAAACCAATGGATCAGGCACTAGTGGATCAGGGAATGGTTCAGTTCCTCGGAAAGGTCATAATATGTTTAAGAAATCTCTTCAGGTTTATTATGTTACATATGTATCTGAATCTAACTATGTATAGGATGATGATGTTGCGTGGTAGGTTGACTCTGGAGTAACTGTTCATGTGTTCAAAGATAGAAGTTGGTTCAAGACTTATGAGTCATTGAATGATGATTCTATGCTTCACGTGGGAAATGAGTCAACAGCCCTGGTTCATGGACGTGGTTGTATAGATCTTAGGTTTAGTTCTGGAAAGATTGTAACTTTGTTTAGTGTTATTCATGTTCCTGATATAAGGAAAAACTTGGTTTCTAGTAGTGTTTTGAATAATCATGCTTTTAAACAAGTTATTGAATCTGATAAATTTGTTTTGTCCAAAAGTGGTGTATTTATTGGTTTTGGATATTTGTGTAATCAAATGTTCAGGTTAAACATTGTTAATGAATGTGATAATTCAGCCTTTATGACCACCTCTGACCTGACTGACTCTACCCTATGGCATGCTAGACTTGGTCATGTACGCTATAAAAGGATGCAAGATATGTCTAAGGATGGTTTAATCCCAACATTTGACATGGACACTGAAAAGTGTAAAACTTGCATGTTGAAAAAAATAATTAAGAAACCTTTTCAGGGTGCTAATTGTGAAACTAAGCTCTTAGAGCTGATACACAGTGACTTGTGTGATTTGTATGCCACTCCCTCTTTGGGTAATAAGAAGTAATCTATGACATTTATCGATAATGCTTCTAGGTTCTGTTATGTCTATCTATTACATATTAAGGATAAAGCATTAGATAAATTCAAAGTGTTTAAAACTGAAGTTGAATTGCAATTTTGGTCCCTGATCAAAAGATCTAGGATTGATAGGGGAGATGAGTACATGGATACTCTGTATTTTCAGTCTGTTGGTATTATCCATGAAACGACTGCTCCCTATACTCCTCAACAAAATGGTATTTTTGAAAGAAAAAACATGGTACTGAAGGAGATGGTTAATTCCATGTTATCCTATTCAGAACTGAGTTAAGGGTTCTGGGGTGAAGCTATGTTAACAACTTGCTTTTTATTAAATAGGGTTCCAACAAAAGGAACAATATTACCCCTTATGAACTCTGGACTAAAAGGAAACCCAACCTGAACTTTCTCAGGGTTTGGGGTTGTAGGGCTGTTGTAAGACTCCTTGATCCAAAAGTAAAAACTTTGGGTGAAAGAGACATTGAATGCATCTTTGTTGGATATGCTGAGCATTCCAAAGCTTTTAGATTCTATGTTATAGAACCTAATGAAAGTGTTTCAATTAACTCTATAATTGAATCAAGGGATGCAATCTTTGATGAGAATAGATTCTCATCAGTCCCTAGACCAAGTCATAGGATTCTTAATGGAACTCATGACATTGGTATATCAGATGTCCCTGATGAAGTGCCATAAGAGGTACCTGATGAGGTTGTGATTCAACAACTTGAACCTGAGCTTAGAAAGAGAAAAAGGGTCAGGACTCTAAAGTCATTTGGACATGAGTTTCAATTATATTTAATTGAAGGAACAAGGGATGAGGTCTCTGACCAATACTCTTATTGCTTCATTGTTGAGGATGATCCCAAGACATTTGAAGAAGCAATGAAATCTCAGGATGTTGCTTTCTGGAAAGAAGCAATCAATGATGAGATGGATTCCATCATGAGTAACAACACTTGGGTGTTGGTTGATCTACTACCTAGTTGCAAACCTCTGGGTTCAAATGGATTTTCAAAAGGAAAATAGAGGTAGATGGAAATATTGAAAAGTTCAAGGCTAAACTAGTCATTCAGGGCTTTAAACAAAACTCAGGGATAGACTATTTTGATACTTATGCCCCTATAGCTCGTATCAGTATCATAAGACTGCTGATTGCTTTGGCATCAATTCACAATCTGATTACGCATCAGATGGATGTGAAAACAACTTTCTTGAGTGGTGAACTAGATGAGGAGGTTTATATGAACCAACCTCAGGGCTTCATCATGTCTGGCAATGAAAACAAGGTGTGTAAACTGGTTAAGTCTCTGTATGGACTAAAACAGGCACCTAAAAAAATGGTGTTAGAGCAAATATTACGATATTTAATCTATACAGTCTCGTTTGTTTTGTTGATGACAAACACGTAACTTGTAATACATAACGTAAATTGTATAAGTTACTCGTAATCTTATTTTGTCTCAACATGCTTTCAACATCTCCCGACGTCTCAAATCCTTGTATGCTACAACACCGGTTCTTACATGATTGTTATGTTGCGTTATGATCATAATGCTACTAACTTTTCATTTGTTGTAAGCATACTCCCGAAGTGATCCTCCAAAGCAAGCCTAGAGATCTTGCATCCTTACCTACTGAAGTGATCATCCATCACAAGCATACAATCACATGAAGATCTTCTACAACAAGCTTGGAAAACTTGTCATCTTCATTCATGGAAGACTAACCACATCATGCTTTGTGTTCTTGATGTTCGGCTTAGGATTTCATATCCATTAGACAGATTGTCTTGGATCTTGTCTTGTATAATCTTCTTGTATCTCTAACTAGATTAGATGGTTTATGTGTTTTTGCCATAAAACACAAGGTTTGTTATGTTGGGCCACAAAACATAATGGGTGTCATAGATGTGTTGTGTAGAATGGTGTAGTAGGGAGTTGCTCCCTCATAATGTGTCGTGTTGGTCGGGAAGTGCTTCCTCCTTTGTAATCCACTACAACCGACTAACCAAACTGATGAGCCAAACTAACAAACTATAAGGACCAACTAAAAGGACAAACTATACAGGAGAACCATATGGTCGTTTCTTATATCATACTAAAACAGTGGTCCCGTGCCATTGGGCCGTACAGACAGGCCCATCATCAAGCCCATGAGTATTTATCGGTACCAGGTAATTAAGTATTATTAATAGCCCCAACCTCGAGGTTTGAGGGCATCGAATCCTCATATGAAAATCACTATGATCCGAACGAGCATTTATATTGTATTACTTAACTTATTCACATCATATCACCCATACTCATTCTCACACCGAAGCTGGGTCTCAGACTAAACACCAGGGGCATGGCTAACGTATGTTCGAAGTCAGCCCAACCACATCATTAGAAACCACTACCCTTTTTGCTATAAGGAGGTACGAAGTTCCTCGAGGGTCGAAGCACAGCAGGTGATCCGAACGTCCTTAAAGATATGAACTAACTATCCATATCAAAGGTGTAGATTATTACATCGACGTAACGTTTAATGTACCTTGCAGAAATAATGCATTATAGACATGTTGCTATTTGAAGCTTGTTTTTGAGTCACTTTCAACAGACTATCCAACATTAAACCATTCGCATCACCTTTACAGTTTGAATAACGGCATAACGCTAATGCTCATAAAAGGAAATGAAGTAAATAAAATTGGAAACTTATAAATCTAACAATCTAAATATATACTTAGACATGTAGATATATAATAAGGGATCTATAATTCATGTGTGTTTAGTGATATTTTACCTTTTTCATCTCCTTGGTATATTATATTCCCGAAATCTAATATTCTCATAATAATTCCCCTAAACTTTAAGCAACGCCCGACCTGATAAACCAAAAAGAAAATTACATTAGGTAGAGACAAAACAAGATATTAAATAGATAACAGGGTGGATCAAATGGTTTGGGTAGTTGTAGCAAAACGGGTAGTGTTTTGTAATGATGTGGCTGGGCTGACTCTGAACACATTTTCTCCAACAGTTTGGATTATTTAAAACATAATACATGTCAAATATTACTACAAAATTCATGTTGTTTCAACAAGAATATAAGAGTATTACATGAACAATAAGGTTACAGAGGTTTTATGTTTACAATCACGTTGGATGACTATCGACCCATTAGACCACTTTCCTTTTACCTTTTTGCCAGTTTTATACCTCAACGGGAAAAAAAATCGGCCAATGTATATATGTCAGAATTGCCATTTTAAGGGTATCTATACAATAGTTGAGCACCTCGTCACATGCAGAGTTTACAGTGTTTAGACTCTTCTTAAACTCAGAAAGCTAAAAGATAAGCTAAATGAGATATAATGAAATAAACATTCATCAGATAATTGTATAAATTATCAGGCATTCAAGTCGCAAACCCGAGTGTTAAACTTTATTTTGAACAAAAAGTAATTGAATTTAGAAGCCATATGTGGCACCAACATTAGCTGCATAATATACTGGAATATAAACAAACGGTTAAAGAATTCCATGGAGTTATATAACCAAGATATAGTTTATGTAATTCACTAACTCAAAACATAATGAATACTTTGACTCTAAAATTAACCAAAATAGAGATAAAATTATTCATACATACATGGATATCAAAATAAAATAAAAATGCATTACGTTCTTGACATACACGTACATGTTTGCACTTGCCAAGCACAATCTTGTCACCTATATGATCCTTAATGTTAACAACGCAAAATATCAATACATAAATGGGATATTCAACCTTACATACATTATACAATTGTCTATATTTCCTAGTAAATTAAACGCATCATGTTTTGTGAAAAAACATTATATAAATATTGATGCATCTCAAATTGCATTAGGAAAAACGACTTTCGGCAAATAAAAACATCTCATAATTAGTAGTAGCTTCACCTTGAGTTTCTCCACCTCTTGTTCTGTAGGAATGTACTTAAGAATATTTTCAACTTGCTCAACATCTAGACTTGCATCGTCCATAGCCAAAACTGCATCCTGCATATGACACGCAAGTTTACCGCCATCTTTCCTAACTTTTGATGTAAAAATATAAACATAATAATCTTAATTATTTCACTTACCACTATATCAACAATTTGAATCTTAATGTTTGCAAGTATAATTTCCGTCTTAGTGGCCCTCCTTAGATCAATCTAGAGATAATATCGATTGATTACGTATTAATCCATATTTGATTAATTGGTATGAGGTTATCGAGAAAAAGATTTGTCTAAGCCACTTCATTTCTTTTTGTCCAAGTTGCTTCTTTTTTTTTGTTCAACTCACTTCCTTCTTTGTTTGTTAGTTTCAGGAATATCCCCCTTCGTAGGTCCGAGATCTAAATATGTGAATTGAAAGGTCAATGATCCACAGTTTTTAGAGTCAATAGGTTTTTAGATAGTTCATTAGAAAAAATTGGAACCCTTCTTACTAGTTTCATGAATACTAGGAATCATAAATGATGTATGGTCGAAATGGCTTAAAGAATGAGTCCGGGCGGGAGCTGGACCTATCCAGGTTGGATCTGGACCTACCCGAACTGGAGCTGGACCTCTCTGGGATAGAGCTGGGTCTCTCCTGGATGGAGCTGGGCCTATCTAGATTGGAGCTACGCCTCTCCGGGCTTGAGCGGCTGGCTTATGCAGACTCCAGAAAAGGATACATTGCAGTTTCCCGCCTAAATGTGTCGCTATCGCGACCCGTGACCACCAGGTAATGACAAGGAAGCCCAACTATAAATAGAGTGCATTTTACCACTCTTAGGGGCATGATTTTCTCTCTTACTAAAACACACACATACTTCTCTACTTACACTGACTTGACCGTCCGGAGGGTGGTTCCGGGGCTTTGGCCTTGGGACCCCTTCTAACCGGTTTGTTTCTTGTACTGCAGCAGACTTCCATGCTCGGGATGACGTGGAACGGCTCAATCTATCGTCAAAACTAGCCCAACGGATTTATGCTATCATTCTTTTACAGTGATAACATGATGGATAGCCAATTAGCCATTGATGGACATGAAAATTAAAAGTAGATGCTAGTCGGTTTGCATGGCATTACCAAATGGACTCTACTAGGTTTTGAGCTAAAAACCTTGTTCTTCTTCTTCCCTCCAGAAGTAGCACTCATTGGGGCCGCGAAAGAAATTAGTTTCTCAAGCTCTGATAATGATGTATCATTATCAGGATTCTATAATTCAATCGTACAACATTAGTCGATTTGTGCAATTAACTCAAGAGTTTATGGAGTCAATGTTATTTAGTTGATAAAGGATATCAGGATAGAAAATGGATATTTTTGGTTCCATATCCAAAGACAAGATATTATAAATCGCAATTTGAAAATGAGCCGCCTAAGAACTTGCAAGAGGCTTCCAGTCGTTCTTATTCGTCTCTACGAAGTTAAACGATGGAAAATACTTGGTAGAATGCCTAAATATATTGTGGAAACTCAACATGATATAATTATCCCCGTTTGCGCTTTGCATAACTACATTTGTAACAATGACACGAAAGACATGGTGTTTACTGTGTTCGAACATCCAGATTACATGGGATGTGATTAACTACGTGATGTTTGTGGTTCGGTTCCAAATAATGAAGGTATTTCTAGTGAAACAGCTAATCAGATGAAACAAATTCGTAATGATATTGTCACATCAATATGGAACGCATGTGGCCGATAATTATAGCTAGTGTATCATGTTGTTTATATAATGTCAAGCATGTAAAAGTAATGAAGACATTATAAATAATAGCTTTATTATTTGTTTAATTAGTTTTTTTTATCGTAATGTGTGTATGTCATGTTTCGTAAATTTACCCTTTATAATTACAGTTACAACTACGTTATCAAACAAGTTTTTAAACAACAGACTATTGCTAGCTACACGCTTATTGCATCTCAACTGCTTACTGCAATTTATTCTTATCTTTCATGCTACTTCTTTGCTCACGCTTCGTTATTAAGCCATACATGGCCAATGTCCGATGCATGTGCCTACATCTCCACTAAAACTCCTCGCAATAATTTTCTTGCATCTCTTAATTTACATTTTTTTACTAAATGTATTCACCACGAGAATAACTGGCTCAAAAAGTGTACCTTGATAGGATTGTGGACATACTAAGCTTTCTCAAACCGAATAACTTACATAATTTAAATTTATAACAGTTGCATTAGAGGATTACAAATTTCGTTCTTTATTTTATTCCTTTATGTTACACTATTTTGTTATCTTGTGAAGAAGACTAAAATTACTTATGTTTCTATTACTTTTTCAAAAAATTTAAGTTGCAAATAAGCAACTTCAAACTTCATTCTCATCTATACTATATTATAAAGCATTTGGTACATTCTTAAAATGGAAGGCTTAAAAAAATTGAGATTCAACACTTGCTTATAATGGCAAATTTTAATAAGTACATCTATAATAGCATTAGTTGCAACACTTTAAAACACTTTTTGTAGACATGTTTAAAAAAAATAATTAATAAAATACAAAGTAATTTAATATAAGAAAAAAAAACGTCTAAAACCATAATTACATAATAAATGTTATTTTTAAAACACCCCTAATATGAAAAGTACTTGTTATTATACATATTGTATAAACTAATTAAACACACAAAGCTTCATACAATTTATAAGTAATCAAGTTGATGGTACATGTATTTTAAAAAATAGACCGGACCAACGGGTTTAATCGGTAACCGGAGTCACCACCGGTTCGGCTAGCCCATAAAAATCGTCCGAAAACAATATTATTAAATCAATAGAGTTTCAAAATGCATAATAAATTGCAATGTTCAAAAAATATTTTTAGATCAAAGAGTGTCCGAGAACCAACATATACATCTTTTAGAATTTTGTTGATAAAACTTACCTTAAAAACTAAAAACTTTGTTTTATAAAAGTTTGACAATATTTTCAAAGCAAATGATGCAAAGGTGTAAAGTGCTAAATACTAAGTGTTAATTTATATGATTATACACATTTACACATATGTATACTATATTATAAAGCATTTGGGACATTCTTAAAATGGAATGCTTAAAAAAATTAAGATTCAACACTTGCTTATAATGAAAAATTTTAATAAGTACATCTATAATAGCATTGGTTGCAACACTTTAAAGCACTTTTTATAGACATGTTTAAAAAAATAATTAATAAAATACAAAGTAATCTAATATAAGAAAAAAAAAACGTCTAAAACCATAATTTCATAATAAATGTTATTTTTAAAACACCCCTAATATGAAAAGTACTTGTTATTATACATAATGTACAAACTAATTAAACACACAAAGCTTCATACAATTTATAAGTAATCAAGTTGATGGTACATGTATTTTAAAAAATAGACCGGACCAACGGGTTTAATCGGTAACCGAAGTCACCACCGGTTCGGCTAGCCCATAAAAATCGTCCGAAAACAATATTATTAAATCAATAGAGTTTCAAAATGCATAATAAATTGCAATGTTCAAAAAATATTTTTAGATCGCAAGAGTGTCTCGAGAACCAACATATACATCTTTTAGAATTTTGTTGATAAAACTTACCTTAAAAACTAAAAACTTTGTTTTATTAAAATTTCGCAATTTTTTCAAAGCAAATGATGCAAAGGTGCAAAGTGCTAAATACTAAGTGTTAATTTATATCATTATACATATTTACACATATCGATACTATATTATAAAGCATTTGGGACATTCTTAAAATGGAAGGCTTAAAAAAATTAAGATTCAATACTTGCTTATAATGGCAAATTTTAATAAGTACATCTATAATAGCATTGGTTGCAACACTTTAAAGCACTTTTTGTAGACATGTTTAAAAAAAATTAATAAAATACAAAGTAATTTAATATAAGAAAAAAAAACGTCTAAAACCATAATTACATAATAAATGTTATTTTTAAAACACCCCTAATATGAAAAATACTTGTTATTATACATATTGTACAAACTAAATAACACACAAAGCTTCATACAATTTATATGTAAACAAGTTGATGGTACATGTGTTTTAAAAATAGACGGACCATGGGTTTAATCGGGAACGGAGTCACCACCGGTTCGGCTAAAATAAAAATCGTCCAAAGCGATATTATTAAATCAATAGAGTTTCAAAATGAATATAAAATTGCAATGTTCAAAAAATATTTTTAGATCGCAAGAGTGTCTCGAGAACCAATATATACATCTTTTAGAATTTTGTTGATAAAACTTACCTTAAAAACTAAAAACTTTGTTTTATAAAAATTTGACAATTTTTTCAAAGCAAATGATGCAAAGGTGCAAATTGCTAAATACTAAGTGTTAATTTATACGATTATACACATTTACACATATGTATACTATCTATACTATATTATAAAGCATTTGGGACATTCCTAAAAAGGAAGGCTTAAAAAATTAAGATTCAACACTTGCTAATAATGGCAAATTTTAATAAGTACATCTATAATAGCATTTGTTGCAACACTTTAAAACACTTTTTTTAAAACATGTTTTTTTTTTAAAATAATAAAAAAATACAAAGTAATTTAATAGAAGAAAAAAAACATCCATAACAATAAATACCTAATAAATGTTATTTTTAAAACACCTCTAATATAAAAAATACATGTTATTATACATATTGTACAAACTAATAAAACACACAAATCTTCATGCTATTTATATGTAAACAAGCTCATGGTACATATGGTTTTAAAAAACGGACGAGACCCAGCGGGTTCAACAGGGAACCGGAGTCACCACCGGTTCGGCTAGCCATAAAGTCGTCGAAAAGCGATATTGTTAAATCGATAGAGTTTAAAAATGCATATTAAAATACAATATTCAAAAAATATTATTAAATCGCAAGAGTGCCTCGAGAATCAACATATGCGCCTTTTGGAATTTGTTTTTAATAAAACTTACCGTAAAAGCTAAAAAAAAAAAAATTTATAAAAATTAGACGATTTTTTCAAAGCAAATGATGCAAAGTGCTAAGTGCTAATTACATATATATATTTGAATATTGATAATTATACTCTTTAAAGTAACCCACATGATTTATTGAATATTTATTTTTACTTTATCTTTATAAGTAATCTTTTACTTGTATTATCCATCTATTTGGGATAAATTTAACAAACATTATTTTTGAGAACTAATTTTTCTTAGTATAATGTAAGTGATTTTTAAAAGTCGTTATAGTGTTATTATTTAATGATAACTCATGACTACGGGCTATTGTCAACTACTTTTATCTCATATATTTACAATATGCCTACTACCAACTCATTATTGTCACCACATCACGTGGATAATCTATAACTTTTATATGAAAATTTTTGTTATTGCATAACAGTATTCAAAACTAAAATTATAAGTAGATACGTATATCTATTGTATTGTCAAATATAGATCTAAAAACAATTATGAATATTTAATTGTATGGTGCCCGTTCTTTAACTGGCCTTGAATGCATACCCTAGTCTTATTTAAGTAGAAACTATTTACATTTTAAGACAATGTATAAGCAACTCCAAACTTCATTCTCATCTTATTTAAGTAGAAACATCTTACATTTTAAGACCATATCTATATTTATTCTACTTTATAAAAGGTTTGGGACTTTCTATATAAAGTAGTCTTAAAATTTTTAAGACAAAAAACATTTCTTTATTAAGAAATAACAATCCATTTAGTAAATGTTGTTGACAATATTGGTCAATACTTTTTAATTGTGATGGTCAATACGTTTTGTAATAAAAGCCCTGTAATAAAAACCGTTTAATACAAAATGGTCAATACGACTTTAAGGCTTTAAAAGCCTTTTAATAAAAATGTCTACATATTGTTCAATACATACACATATGTTACAACTGAGAATTTAAGGGTCTTTATATGTGGCCTATTTTGTAATAGCCCGTTTTATTTAAATACCCACAAAAAACACAAACAATTACACCACCACCATAGTGAAACAACCCCACCGACCCTCTCCATCCGCACTATGTTACACCACCACCACCGGGCATCTACTCAACCACAGTTACACCGCAACCACCGGACTGCTCGCCATAAAAATAATCACCGGATACCTGCCGCCGCATTGCGCGGATACCCTTCTAGTTATTCTATATAAATACATGATAATAAAAATCATATCAAATCCTACTACAACCGGTTTAGAAAAGAAAACCTGGTTACAATTGTGAAGAATAGCCTTAAAAAATACAAATTGCAAAACTTTAAGATTGGAGGAGGTGATTGTGCCTTTTTCCTATTTTAACTAATGGGCTAAGCCTTGCAACGCATAATGATAAAGACTTAAGCCCATATATAAATAATACCGACTAATAATTAGTCTAAATCAATAAATAGCATCTAAAACCATCTTTTTCCATCAATTCATTAAAATCATAAAATCGATTGATTAACAATCAGTGGTGAAGATGCCGAAGGATAGAAGATCATCGTCTCTTGATAGGTGTAGGCTATCTCCGTATTCATGGTCGAATACTGTTGGACGGAAGCCTAGGTCTCTCGCCATTCCAGTTGGAAACGAAAAAGAATGGGAAGAAGCTAGATGCCCAATTTGTATGGAGCACCCTCACAATGCTGTCCTGTTGCTTTGTTCTTCTCGTGAAAAGGGATGTCGTCCTTACATGTGTGACACAAGTTCCCGCCACTCCAACTGTCTTGATCAGTTTCAGAAGTCATCTGTTAATAAGGGAGCAGACGCTAATCTCGTTTGTCCTCTATGCAGAGGTCGAATCAACAAGTGCATTAAAAATAACCCTGCTCGACAGTTCATGGACTCAAAAACAAGACATTGCTCAATGGATACCTGTAATTATACTGGAAACTATTTACAGTTAAGAAAACATGCTAAGTGTAAACACCCTCGCGTTCGCCCAACAGATGTAGACCCTGAACGAGAACTCAAGTGGCGAAACTTGGAAGAATCTATGCAACGCCAAGATTTGTTTAGTATGCAGTTTGATTTTCATGAAATTGATGATGAAGATATCAGACAAGATTTGCCACCATTACCCATAGATATGCTTCCCTCATTTCCTCCGTTGCTGAGCTCTCCTCCTCCACACCCTCCAACATCACTTCCACCACCCCCGCCACCTCATCTAGCCCCCCTTCCTCCACCCCTTCTGGCCTCTCTTCCGCCACCTCCTCCGGTATCTTTTCCACCACCACCACCTCCTCCTCCGGTCTCTTTTCCACCGCCACCACCACCTCCTCCGATATCTTTTCCTCCGCCTCCTGGAGTCTCACTCCCACCACCTCCTCACTTCCTCCACCGCCTCCAGCCTCCCTCCACCGCCTCCAGCCTCCCTCCCTGCACCGCCTCCAATCTCTGACACCCAGGGCAACTCTGCTGATGCACATCCTTATGCAGCTAATCAGGTAAAGTTTGAAACTCACTTTTCATTACTTGGAGCTAGTGGTTACAATTTCGACCCATTTATTTATAACTATGTCGACTTGTTATGTTTTATCAGCTAGAGGGGTACCTCGAGCGGGTGATTAGTGTGCTGTTTGATTCTTATGAATTTGATGAAATTGGGGAACTCTTGGATGGTGATTCTGATCTTTCTAGCCCAAATATGAATAATATCCACTGATACATTTTATATTGAGGGTCAAGAAAATAATCTTTCATCCACAAGACCACAAGATTACTGGAACATTGATTGTTGCTAGTAATTCAGTTGGTACTTTCAATTTTGTCTAGTACTGAACATATACATATATTCTATCTCCTGCATCTTTGTTGGATGTGTCTCAAGTTCTGAAAGATCAAATTCCTGTGCACAGGAACAAATTGGTATAATATCAGTCATTAGAATATTTTATATATGGGAATATATTAGCTACATTTAATTGCAGCCAATTGGCTACAATTTTGTACTAATAATGTGGGTCACTGATTATTTTTGTGGGTCCTGATTCTTTACTGCGGGTCCCTGAATCATTGCTAGTATATTTTTAATAAATGATTGTAGCCAATTGGCTACAAAAATTGTAGCCAAGTTATCCTCTATATATTCATGCATGTTATATTATGAGATTTCACACACCATTTTTTTCTTCATTTTTTTTATTTTATTTTATTTTTTTAACAAAAAACAAGAGAATGAAGTAATGCAACCAAGTTTAACCATCACTTGAAATGGACCATATACTTTGGCAGAAAACTTGTGCCGAGGACCTTGCCTCACACTAATTTGCATGTATGGCTGCAACTTTAGGTCAACCAAATCACTCACATCATACTTTATGTCTAACCTGTAAAACCTTCTTTCGACCACACCATTTTAGCATGTCTGAGGCATATGTGTATTTCAATCTGTTGGTAGATCAATTGTCGAGAATAGTCGAGCCACTTTATGAATAATTTGTGCATATCTTCATTCAAGAACATTAGCTCCACACATGACTCTTTCCTTCTTTCCATTGGTTCCAAGTAGCATCTGCAACACTGCCATTTTGCCCACTGAATCTCAACATACACAGCAACCTTATTGCCCTTCTTTCGCATTTTTCTTTCTAGAACAGGTCTTGGTTCCACATCAATCAAGATAGTGACTTCACTACTGCACTTCAACCTTCTTCCTTTCTTCCTATTTGGCCATTTCCGCATGTCAAAATTTCCACTTCCTAAGCTTAGCTTTGCATTGTGCGCCTCTTATTTTCTTTCTTGCAGGCCATTTCCACATATCAAACTTTAAATAACCAAAACTAACTCCATACTTCAAAACTCTAAAATCCCAAACAAAGACTTCACAACTAGATGTCTCAATTTTCTTTTAAGCCCGTCACATTGTATATCAAATTCCAAATCACATGTCACTACATTTCTTTTTGAAACTGCTGTTTCAATCTTTTCTTGACTAACCACATGTATAAAGCCTTTAGTTTCATTTTCTAAATCTATAATTCACCACCTTTGATGATGTAACTTATCATCACCAAATTCAAAGCTTCTCAACAACCCACAAGCGAATTCAAGCTTAAACAGTTGTATCTTGTAACATTTTCTAAAAGAATCTTGCAAAATTGACAAAAATTCAAAAGACTTACCCATCTTAACTGTATTGTGTTTTGAGGTGTGCATCTGGACAACATCCGCCTCTTTTTAAAGTCAGCTGGAACATAAAGTTCATTGCTTTTGTCATTCATTTGGTCTAGCCACCAGGAACTGTTTTTATTTCCCAACACGATATCACTTTCAACCAAATTTTCATTTCCTGAAAAACCAGCAACAACATCACCACTTTTCATCTCAATTCAAGACCCGAAATCATTATATCAGATGGAACACCTTTCTTATTTCCTACGAGTGAAACACAATCTTCCTTACTTCGTTCTTGTTCCCCGTCACACCCCGCTTCAACCTCTACTGTCCTTTTTTCATTATCATTTCTCCACAGGAATTTGTCTACCACTAAATCACAAGCAGAAACATCATGACCACATTTATTCTTACCTTTCTGGCCTTCAGAATACCTCCAAGGCTCCAACCATTATCACTTACAACAAAAACATTATCTTCTCGATCTTCTTTGATGTCATTAAGTTTCCATTGTACATTTTTACCAGGTTGTTCACATTCATGTTCCTATTTCTCTTACTGAAGCTCAACACACCATCATGTGCATCCACAATCCCAGTCTTAGAAACTTCCTTTCTACTTGCATTGGTCTTCATACCCTCAACACCATAACCCAAATTACTTAAACACATGATTTCGTCGTCCTCCTTAACCAAATCGTCGTCTTTATCTTCTTGAATCACTTGAACATAATCCTTTGTCTTTTCGATTTCGATAGTCATTATCACTGAAGTAGCACCATTACTCACGTTTTCTGTCCTTCAATCATTGTTGGTATTCCTCTCTGAATTATGGTTTAAGATCTTACGTATATCCTCACTTGATTGAAACAACGAAGGAACATCCCTTACAATTTCATCTTGTACTTACTTCCATTAATGATTCCACTTCCCTTACAATTTCATCATTGTATGACCATCTTTAGAACTATCAAGACTCACCCTACCCATGTGTTTGTCATCCAATTCAACCAACTCCTTTGATTTCATTCCTATACCCACAACCTTTTCTTCACAAAGTTCATCTAGAACAATAAAATCCATGCATTATGATAAGAAATGTGTGCATCGTGATAAGAAATGAAAGCATCATAATATTCACTAACCGATCCTTTTTGTTTGATACAGTTGATACTTGACATTCCATCGAACACATTGTGTACATCATTTTCATATTCTCGTTCATGTTATCAACCATATTTCTTATACCAGTAAGTGTGTCAACCAAATTAGAGATCCCCATCGAAACCGTCACTGAATTTCGCAAGAAAACTAACTGCTCACCGGAAAAACAACAAACTCCACCGGAAAATTAACAACTCGCCGAAAAACAACAAACACCATTGGAAAATGAACAGCTCGCACTACAAGAATCGACGCTTTTAGTCACGACCCAAAATTGTGGCTAAGAGTCAATATATCGTGTCTAAATACCTTTTGTCACGTAAAATCGTGACTAAATCATCATGGCTATAACCCCGTAGCTAAATACCTATTGCCACGATCTGTGCATACTTTTAGTCACGATGTTTTTTAGCCACCAAAGTCAACAACTTTTAGACACGAGCATGCGTCACAAGAAAGTTTGAAAATATATAATAATAAAACCAATTAAAATAGTATTAAAAGTTTTAGTCACGACACTGCCGTGACTAAAAATATATTGATACTTTAATTGTCAACTTGTAGCCACGACCTGATCGTGGCAAAAAGATTAGTATTAAAATAATCATAAACTTTAGTCACGACTTGTCGTGGCAAAAAAACATAATGACATATTAACTTTAAACTTTTAGACACGACCAAAGTCGTGGCTAAAAGCAAACCTGAGTTTTCAGGCAACCCTTTCTGCATTGCAGCTGCTGTTTTAGCAGCAAACATGAGTTTTCCAGCTTTTTTCTTGATCCGTAACGTACAAACAATCCCAAATATAAACAACATAATTCTTATTAACAAAAAGAGTGTCAACAAATCCTAAATCGTTTCAACATGGTACCAAAACACGACAGTTATATCCTATCCTAAATTGTTTTGCGAAAACACAACACCTGCTTAGCATAATCGTTCTCATCTTCATTCTCCATCCCCTCATCTTCATTCTCCATCCCATCATCTTCATCCTCCATTCTTTCATCATCGCTTTCTTCGTATTCTTCATCCTCTTCGCCAACTTATACCTTTCTCGGCCAATTGTGTCAACAAGTTTTCAAACTGAAACACAATCAAGAGCCCTTTTTTTTTGTGATTGATTAAACAAAAACGAATCGGCCAAGAAAGTGGCTCTAGATACCATTTGATATGATTCTATAGATTTCACTAAAGAAATGGTATAGAATCTTGAGTAAGAAGATGAAATCTTGATAAGAAGAACAATATTTGGACATTAGAACTCTATTAATGAATTGATTAACAAGCAACCAGGTATTTAAAAGTGGTGTTGCTTGGCTTGAGCGGGAAAAGTTGTTGGTGAAAACACATGCACCTCACATGACCAGTGTTTAAACTAGGCCCGTGCACCTCACGTGCCAAACGGCTAATTCCTACGTAAGCTCATATCATCTTCTCATGGCATTTTTGGAGGTGTCCCACAAATTTTCAAAGAGTTTTGAGTGGCTTCACGATCAAGAAACAGTTAAAGTCAGGGGTGGCAATGAATGGAGGGTCTGGTGGGTTGGCTACCGGGTCAAAATTGGTTTGGTTTAAAAGGGTATAATTAGTATGGGTCGCCGAAAGAGAATATGCTAGTGTTGGCTAAACGGGTCAGTTGGGTTGACCCACGTATGTTTGTGAAAAAACAATTCTAAAAAAATGTATTAATAGATTATGGGATGACAATTATAATCTTCAGAATATAACGTTTTAGATGTTTTGCATGCATTACGAAAAGACTTAGGAAGACTTTCCTATTTATCTAAATTTCTAGTATGAATCTTGAAGTAAAACACGGGACAAATATATTGAGATGTTAGCTAATTGGTCAAAACAGCCGCTTCCAGACGTAGCAAATGAACATTTACGCTTTATGTTCTCTATTTATTTATAGGGCAAATCACTTAGAAATGTAGTTAACTTACCACTTTTTCTCATTGTATGTAGCATTCTTTTTTTTTTCTCATTCTGTCAATGAACTTCCATCGTTAGTCCTTTGTGTGTACCCGTTACCAAAAAACCCTGCATCGTTAGTCCTTTATGCTAACGACCGTTAATAAATAACTTAAAATTTGGTTATCTTACGCTAAACTTGCGTCGTTGGTCCTTTATACTAACAATCGTTAAAAAAAAACTTAAAATTTGGTTTTCTTACGTTTCGTCATTTTTCACGTTTTGTACATTTTACACGTTTTGTTCGTTTTAACACGCTTTAGATACGTTTTTCCGTTTTTATCCGTTTTACACTTTTTCATTCGTTTTTACCGTTTTAGATACTGTTTTTCACTTTTCTTCTTTTTTCCCGTTTCGTTCGTTTTTCGCGTTTTCATCGGTTTTACACGTTTTCATCCATTTTACACATTTTAGTCCATTTTTTACGCGTTTTCGTTCGTTTTACACGTTTTCATCCGTTTTAACACGGTTTCGTCTATTTTTCACGCGTTTTCATCTGTTTTTTACATTTTCATCCGTTTTAACACGGTTTGATACATTTTCACGTTTTCTTCTATTTTTACCGTTTGCATCCGTTTTTCGTGTTTTCGTGCGTTTTGCGGTTTTGGTATGTTTTACACATTTTCGTATGTTTTAACACGTTTTCGTCCATTTTAACACGTATTTGTCCGTTATTCACGTTTTCATCCATTTTTTCACGTTTTCATCCGTTTCTACACGTTTTCATCCGTTTTACGCGTTTTAAATCCGTTGTTTCACGTTTTCATCCGTTGTTTCATGTTTTCATCCGTTTTTACACATTTTCATCCGTTGTTTCCGCGTATTACCGTTCGTGTTTGCACACTCGTGTAAAGCGGACGAAAAGTGTAGAGCGGATGAAAGCGTCTGGAGGAAAGCAGCGGACAAACGTGTTAAAACAAAAATTGTGTAAAACATACTAAATCGTGCAAAAGCGATCAGCGTGAAAAACGACAGCGTGTAAAGGATGAAAGCGTGCATAAACGGACTAAAATGTGTTAAAGCGGATGAAAACGCGCATGAAAATGTGAAAAACTAAAAAGCGGCGGATGAAAAGCGTGAAACGACGGATGGCGTGTAAAACGGATGAAAACATGTAAAAATGTGCGGATGGTAAACGAAACTTGAAAAGCGGATGAAAGTGTGTAAAAACGTGAAAAAGCGGACAAAAGCGTGTTAAAGCGAGCAGCGTGTAAAAGGCGAAAATGTGAAAAACGGACGAAGCGTAAAAACCAAATTTTAAGTTATTTTTAACGATCGTTAGTATAAAGGACCAACGATGCAAGTTTAGCGTAAGATAACCAAATTTTAAGTTATTTATTAACGATCGTTAGCGTAAAGGACTAACGATGCAGGTTTTTTTGGTAACGGGTACACACAAAGGACTAACGATAGAAGTTTATTGACAGAATGAGAAAAAAAAAAGAATGCTACATATAATGAGAAAAAATGTCAAGTTAGCTACATTTCTAGGTGATTTGCCCTTATTTATATGCAATACCTTGTTCAAAAGAGCAAGAGGCATGGTCTTGATCAATATATATATCAGCATTGCTACTTTGTAACATAAACAATTTCACAAAATAATCTAAAAGGAAACATCACTACAGTAATAAACAAAAGGCGATATGTTAAAACACAGTGTTAAATGTGTTTGAATTTAATAAGGACGTACCACACCTGGATATAAACTTGTTACCCTCTGGGGCAGATCTAGCTTATGCACAGGATATACACGTGCATACCCTGTGATGATTTTTGTAGCGTAAAAAGTATTTGTTTTATTCATAAGTCAGAACAAAATACACTATAAACTCATTAGCGCACACCCTCTAAAATACATAAAATTTTCAATGCATACCCGTAGATTCCAAAAGAAAGAAGAGACGAAGAAAACCGAACCGAATAACCCGAATTACATAATTTTAATTATTTTTTTATTTAATTATATATATTTTTAGCGCAAAATATTTTTTTCAAGCTTAAATCAAATTATATTTATACTAAAAAAGAGTTTTAGTGATTTTTTTTCATATATATACATAGAAAAAATATATATTTAATATGAATTCGGTTTTAGGTTCGGTTTCATTTCATACCAAAACCATATCCAACCCGATAACCAAATATTTAGTTCGGTTCGGTTCGGTCACAAATTCGGTTCAGTTATTTTCGGTTCGGTTCGGTTCGGTTTCGGTTTCGGTTTTCGGTTACTGTGGATATTACCCAATCCGTGAACACCCCAAATGAGATGTATATTGAAGAAGAAGAAGAAGAAAAAGGTCAATGAGTTTAATGTACTATAGCCTATAAGAGTGCAATTTTGAGCCCACCCATTTTTGTTCCCGAAGCCCAACCCACTTAATACTATATTCATTTTTACCCATATAAATTTATCATTTTATTAACTATGTTAAGTGTTTTAATTTTACAGTTTCGATTGGATTATCTATTTTTTTGCTTTAGTAGGTTTCTAGTATCTATGTTGCCTTTTATGTCGTAAATTGAGATATTAATCAATGTGAAAATTTGTCTTTACATGTTTTTAATATTTGTTTCTTTTAGAAATTGTAGATGTGAAATTATGAGCTTTTTGTTCATTTAATACCAAATTAGCATTAGTTTAGGTTTTCCTACTTAGGATGATCATAGTTATTTAAACACAAGAATTTAACATTAAACGTTCGTTGCTACAAAAATATTAGATAAGATATACTTTTGATCATATCCGCTTAACAACAAAACTAGTTTTAATTAAAATAGTTGAATTCGAATAACCGATACAATCTCGTATAACCCGAACTTGATAAACTAAATTAACTCTTATTATTCAAAAAGATGTCTACAATTTGGATCAAGAAACCTACTAAAGCAAAAAACTCGATCAAGAAACGGTTTTATTAAAACTCTACAAAAAAGTGCATACCCTAATCTAATTTCTAGATCCGCCACTGGTTACACTCATCATTTCCATGTCTACAATGGAAATAAAGTGCTCTTATTGTTCCTGTTTACTTAGTTATTAACTATTTATAACTTTACACTTAAGCAACTGCTAACATTGGTTACACTTTTACATGAAAACATTTTAGGCATTATATAATTCTTTTTCAACGTTTAACTCTTTCTTCATGATAAATTACAAGCGACTTAGTTTTAAAGTTAGACCAGGCAAATATTATATAGTTGATAAAAGATATCTGGATAGGATAGAACTGGATAATTAGTTCCGTATCCAAAGACAATATATCATAAATCGCAATTCGAAAATGGGCCGCCTAAGAACATACCAGAGGCTTTTAGCCGTTCTTATTCGTCTCTGTGGAAAACTAGAATGGAGGTTGAATAGTTTTACCGATTAAAACTTCGTTTTAAAGTATTTAGACCGACTTATGTCAATCCATTTAGATTGTGTGTTGGATTTTGATAGATGAGCATATAAGTAAGTAATACAAATGATAAAGAGTAAAGGAATACAAAACCACGAAAAGAGTATTTATAGTGGTTTGGCTACAAGGACACCTTCCTTGCCCTACTCCACTCCCCGAGTACCCCACTTGAGAGTTTCTAAGCACTACACAACACAAGCTCCTTAATGTGGCGGAGAAGCCTTCACAACGTCGCCTACTCTTTATCCGGTACAAGGCTAGACACCGAGTTCTTCCACAAGATAGAACCAAACCTATCACAACATCGCCTACACTTTATCCGGTACAAGGCTAGATATCGAGTTCCATTATAAAGGAGGAACTACTACCTAACACCACAACACAACTACCCAAAGGACACACACTCCTTGTTACAACACTAGAGAGGATTTCAACATCCTCTAACCCAAACTATACAACTTGTACATCGACACACCATATCGAATGATACACCTTCGGAATCGTTCACTAATGCCTTCAACACGACACTTCTATGGAGGGAGGAAAGAACTATCAAACAAGATGCACTTCAGTGGTCTTGATGATGACGAAGCTTAGCAACTCATGACCTTGAGCTTGCACGTCTTCAAGAGGTGGTGATCTTGCCTTTAAGAGAAACCTTAAGAATCATACAAAGACAAAACTACATAGAATGATCATTTGGATCTGTGGTTAGTGAGGTTAGAATACTGAGAGAAAGTATGTCTAAATGTGGTAGAGAGCAAGAGAGAAATGGCTCACTATTTATAGACAAAATGTGTCTACTGTCCCACGGTTCCAACGGATCCCTCACCAGAGGGATCCGGCTAGTGCAAATCCTGGGATCCGACTACTGGGTCAGTTTAGTCCAGATTTTAGGTTGCAAACCGGGTTATGGGTTATTGACCATGGGTCATGGGTATTGGATTATGGATACCTAACAAGATGCAATATACCTAGTCATTGGGTTATGGATCTTGGGTCATGGGTCATGGACTTTGGGTCATGGATCATGGATAATATCCAACATGACTTCATGCATGATGTCATGCAATGGGTCATGGGTTATGGATCATGCTCCATGGGTATGGGTAATGGACTTTGGTTTTTATCCAACAAGATTTATTGTACCTAGTCAATGTATCATGGGTCATGGGTCATGAGTCATGGGTTATGAACTTTGGTTTTTACCCATTACAACATATACAAAGTACATATACATTTCTATAAAATGTAAACACTAATTGCTTGTTGCACATATACATTTCTATAAGATGTAAACAATATTACTTGTTAGTGTTATATAAAAATGTCTTTGGTTTTATATAACTTATTTACTAAGCATGTTTTGATGGTTTTAATATGTTTAGTAAAAGTGTGTTTGTAAACTATTGGCTCAAATCTTTTACGTATTGTATTTATTTCGTTAAAATGATTTTACGTTTGTTATCGACAAAATATTAGAAGATCGTAAAATATAAATAAACGTTTTTATGGTTTATTTGTATTAACAATCTCCCCCTTTTTGTTGAGGACAAAACATAAGATTATTTTAAGGAGAAAATAAAATTCGTAAAAATTTGAATTGAAGTTTTTACTCTCTTCTCCCCCTTTTTGTCGAAACAAAACGAGCGTCGAAAAGAAACTAACACATTGTGGAAAGCGTTTTGAGAAAAAACTTGTGAAAAGTAAGAAAATAAGAAAGAGTTAGAGAAAGAAAAGTAAAGAGAAGTAGTAAGGTAAGAAGGAGATTCTTGTCTTAACTCCCCCTTGACGGATGTTTCCCTTTGTTAAAGACGTCAAGTAATTAGGAAGACTAAAACGTGTGTATTGCAAGTATTTTGCAATGTTTCTAACTTTGATGAATGCTCCCCCTTGACGAGTGATCCTTTTGATGAGGGCATCAAGTAGTTAGGAAGCCTAAGTGAATGTATTTCAAGTGTTTTTGCAATGCTTTACTTTGACGAAAAGCTCCCCCTTGTTGAGGGTGTCAAAGTCTTCATGTGTATTATGAAAATCTACAAAACAAGGGTTAGAAAGCAAGTATATGGTGCATTGTTTCCTGCAAATAAGCTTCAAATTTGTTAAGAAATTTGTTTCTATTGGACGGTTGTGGCGGATCCTTCCTGTGAGGGATCATTCTAGGCAAAAGTTTGGGAACCGTTTACCTGCAGCTTATTGGCAGCAATGTAGATACAAATGCTGACGTAAACGTCCAAATGAGTTATGTATTGTTGCACAAAACATATTCATATAACTATATAACATACAACACGTAGTTTTATTCAATAAAACAAGAGAAATGATACACATATCTCTAAAACTAAGAAAATGATACAACATGTAGTAAATTTCCTAAGAAATTCTAAGTTGCGCCTAAGATTAGAGAAAACACCATTTGTGCTTGTATTCCTAAGTTTTAGGGACGATTATATTTGTTGACTTCATCAAAACGTTCGAGAAGGTGATACAACATGAAATGTAATTCGTCACGTACTTCATGGACTAACCCTTCGACATGTTGACAATGAAAGCAGTCATTGTCATGGCTAGGAAATGGTGGTGGTGGTAAGAATGGAGTAGTTTGAGGTGTAAGGTTTGATGAAAAAGGTGGAGGTTCCACAAAGGATGAAGGAATTTGTGGAGGCAAGCTTGATGAAGTCGGAGGTGGTTCAACTATGGGTGAGGGTGGTGGAATATGTGTTGATGGTGGAGGTAAGTAAGTATCTACTTGTTGGGTTCAGTAAATACTCAAACCCATTAATCTAGGATTTGAATAGAAAATACCCCAAGTGTTTAGACCGATAAACCTTAACAGGTCACTGAGTGCATAGTCTCTCAGTGAGCCATCTTCAGGATACTTAGTAAGAGACGAAGAAGAAGTCTCTCCACTGATGGTAGGAACTTAAGGGGTGAAGACTGAGTCAAGAAGAAGATGGTGGATTCAGTGAGCGATGACAATAGCTCACTTGAATCCTCAACTCCTACCAACTGCTATCGAAGACAAACTTGACTAAAGACTGAAGACGAGAAAAGGCGAAGAATGGGCGGGACAAAATGGTTTTGCTTGAAGCGATAAAGACGGAGTGCTTATCTTCAAGAAGTCAACTTTCCCTGAAAGGCTCAACATCAGTACTGACAAGTAGAAAGTGGCTTTGTCCCTTACCAGAAATAGCCTTTGTAAACAAAGACAAAATACATCAAGATTTTTTGTCTTACATGCCTGTCAGTTTGTCACTTAGGATAGAGTTAAAACTCATACTTATATAAATAGCATAAGAGATGGAGTGAAAGATTCAAGCTAGTGAATTGTAAAACACACACACACACACAAGCCATCTTTCACTCCTCCAAATACAACTCAGTCCCTGAGATAGCTCAGTGGTTCCATAGTAGTTGTGTTCAGACTTAGCCTGAACTTAGTGAGGAGTACCAACCTTTGTCATTTCAATCCCATGTACTATTCCGCAAGTACTTGGGTAATGTATTCTTTTTGATTGATTTCTAATAAAGAATTGTTGAACGTTTTGACACGTTGCACACTCTCAGACCTTGAAAGATCTAGCACTCGTGGATCGTTAGTGTTGCCTATGTAATCATAAGCAAACTAATAGAGAATCTCTATAACTCGTGTTCTAAAGCGGAATGTAAACACAAGTTGTTATTACTAAGAACACTTAGATCCTCTATGGATCTTTTTATTCACTGAAACTCTATGTTTCGGATCACTTTTTTTTTATTACAAACTATATGGTTCCTTTTTATAAACAAGGAACCCTAATCTCTTACTACTCAATCGACTAAACATGCAAGCATGCATTTAATGACTAATACACTCAACTATATTGGCGGTACAATAAAACCCATGCTAACCTTGGGCGTTCAAAGATAATAATGAGTTAGCATTTAATACTGATGGCGCATCTTGATCCTAGTCGACTTTTACCCTTCAGCGGATAACTGCTGCAATGCTTGTACTCTTCGGAAGAATCACGTTCTTGGCAGATTACGCTTCTACTTGAGAAACCTTGGCTGATAATGACGGCAGAAATCCTACTTCACATAATTCCCAACAATCCTCCCTTAAACTAGAATTTGACTTGGTTAAGTTCGGTTTCGACCTATGAAAGATCTTTGAGACTTGATTACTAGAGGATTGTTTTCACACATCAGAAGCAAAGAACCAATAACAAACTCATCTCTATGATGATCAACCTTTGAGACTCGGTCTTTGCGGCAACACATGACATAATGTACATCAATACTTATCGGTTGCATACTATTCTCATCACATCGGTGTGTTAACATCCGAGAGAGGTGAATCATTGAAAATAATGGATTTGATGTCTCTTTACCAATAGCCATTACCTCTTTGGGTAGCCAAATGTTTAAGTTAAGTAAACTATGGTACATTGATAACCATCTAATTTATGAGCAAATCGGCAACTATACAAACGGTTGAGGTGTGTCTTTGTAGCCGTTTGCTCGGGACTAGTCAATTCTTAGAATTGGTGAATTGATAACCAAATATGGAGATAGTTGCCTTTACCACAATCCATATACGTGTGGGCTAGCCAATTCTTGGATTCCAAAAGGAATAGACCATGGTGAATTGAAGACCATACAACTCCACCAATTAAGCATGGGTGGTTGCGGACCTATGATTTTGAGCAAACCATTACTGACTATCAACAGTTGACATGTCTTTACCAAAAGGCGTACCCTTTGGACTAGCCAACTCTTTGATACACACAAGGCATATCAGGTGAGTTAATAACCTTTAAAGACAAAGCTGCAAAGAAAGTTTTTTTTTTTTTTACTAAGAATAACAACCAATACAATGAATAGAAACATTATTAATTAAAATAAAACAAATAGTGCAAAGGACCATAAAAGATACCATTATGAAGATGAAGGCGCTTGAGCTTGAAGGAGTTGTGTTCTTTATCAAGCTAATCGATTGTTGACACTGTGGTCTTTCATTGCCAATTGGATCACGGAGGAATTTCCGCTTACGAGTTAGCATCCTCTCCGCCAGTCTTTTGGACAATGGGTAAGTTCTTTTCACCAACATGGGTGTGATCCAACCCTTCATCTCAACTACATGCACCGGCGAGAGGATAGAATCTGTCACACCCAAATTACTGTTTTGCGGCGGAATGGAATTCTTGAGGATTGGCGTCATAACAATCACAATCAGTTATATTGAGCGACCTAAAGTGTGGTTTGGAAAATACATCGTTTGATTTAATAAAACAATCAGAGTTTACAAAATGTAGGTCCCAAATGAAAATCAACTTGTGCGGAAATAAGTTTGTTACAATTCAAACGATGTTTTAATGTGAGTAAAACCCAAGTGAGGCAGCGTCGTCACCACGACTCCATGATGTGTCCAAATGCATGCCATGAAGTGAATGCCTTAGATACCTGAGATAAAACATGCTAAAAGTGTCAACACAAAGGTTGAGTGAGTTCATAGAGTTTGAGTTGAAATGTAAAGCCTTTAAAAATCGTTTATGCAGCAAAGGCATTGTAAATCGTTGAAATGTAAAGACTTTCAAAATCGTTTATGTAGCAAAGGCATTTTAAATCCACTCAGTTCAAGTCCCGCCATACAAAACTTGCAACTTTGTGTGTTCACAACCCCTTGCCCAGAATATGCATAGTTTATGTTCAAGCAGAAATCGTCAAAGGAATTCACAATAATCGTAGTGTGAGTTAAATGGTTTCACACTCATCGTTAAAAACAACATCGTATTTATTTCACTAAGTTCATGACACCAAAGCGTAAACATCGCACCAATAAAATTGGTAATCATCGTTTCATCGCAGCCCTAATAGGTAACTTGCCAAATTACCTTCTTGGTTCAAATATAGTGCTTTCGATTTCCCTAACTGGGTCAATAAGGCGGGAGTGTTAATTCAATAGGCCTATTCACTATACTGGCGCTCCACCATAAGTGACTAATGGTTCATGATGTAGGGACTTCGAACATGGCAAATACTTAGTGAGAATAAAACATCGGATATAGCATACAGTTCAAAGCATTTGTGTTCGGTTAAAAATGTAGCATGTATCTCCCCCAAGAGTTTGTAAAACAGTTAAAAGAGTAAAAGTGGGGCTATGAACTCACGGTAATCCTTAAAAAGTTAAAGTACTATGAAAGTAAATGAAAATAGTTTGAGCATGTATCTCCCCCAAAACAGTTATGAAAACAATTAAAAGCAGGGGCTATGAAAACTCACTTGGTGGAATGATGCGAAGACAAAAGTGAGTACACCGAGATGTAATGTGATACGCAAATCTTGACCTATGATGAATGATATGACATGTAATGAGTTGCAATGTAATGTTATGCATGCATTTCATATGTTATTTATACCATTTGCGAGTTTTGAAAAATATTACTTATCGTCGAAAAAATACTCGTTTGACGTCTTGACCAATCAAAAATCACTTTACAAGTATTTACGTCAAAATGTCATCCTACAATGGTTTAATAATGATTTTTGGTGAAATTTCCACTTTTCGTCGTAAAACAATGTCGTCGGAATTTTCATGAAATTAACAAAAATGGCTTTGGAAAACCGGCCGTAAAGCGATTAATGCGTCGATCGTTAGAGAACGAACTCGGCGGTTTTGGAAAGTTTGTATCGATATCTAAAAGTTTCAGTTCAGGAGTTTTCGTCATAAAGGTCTCGAACATAAAGATAATAGGGTTAAATATGGTGATTTTAGTTACCGTAACACTTATCTCGTAAAAATAATATAGTTTTTCTAAAAATAATATTTACGGCAAGTTTATGGCGATGTATATCTTAGTCGTTTCAAATCCGTTTTCTACGTATTATACGTCCTTAGCTTCGTATCAAAGTATACTAATATAATTTTGATAAGTCGAAATAATTTGTAAAGCTTAGGACTCGTTTTTGACTCGTACAAAACTAAAATAGGTTGCTGAAATTTCAGAAAATATATATTTCGTCGTCAAACTTGAAAAATTCATAACTTCTTCGTTATAACTCCGTTTTAATCCGTTCAAGCGGCCACGGATTCATTTTAAAGTATATTTTCTAAATATCAAGGCCAAAAATTTGTGCCCACTGTCGGATTTTCCAGAAAATTGAAACAAGGACAGAACATATAAATATACTTATCGAAAATAGTTTTCCCAGGACAAAACCTATTCTAATCCCTTAAAATCAACTCCAAAGCTAATCTAATCCTACCATACACCTTCTTAGGGTGTCATGGGTTCCTAATCATCATCAAGACCAATAGATACTAAGGGAATAATTATAGGATGACCTTATATATATAAACTCTAAAAATCATGTAAAAATGGTATAAATACACATGAGTCATGCATGTTTTGCTCAAAATGATGAGATGAGTATGAAATGAATAGGTAAGATGAAAAATAAACATGAGATGCTTACTAGTGATATGATGAGGTGATAGTAACAAGGATTAGCCTAAACACTCTTGGTTTTTATTTCAAAACCTAATAAAGAGTATTAACTAGATTGTTATATAACTTGAACTTGAAAAACTTTGTGATCCCTTGTGAAAACTCTCTATGGCCGGATTTGAAGAGAGAACAAAGAGAAAGAAATGTTTTGCTAACTTGTAAAAATGATAAGAATGAAATGAATGAGTTGAATTTTTACATGGAGTGTAAATAAATACAATCAAGGAAAAAAAGTCACCAACAATATTAATTACAACCCCATAGAGGCCGGATTTTTGGGATCTTGTTTCTCCAAGATTTTTTTTTTTTTTTTTTTTTTTTTTATATATATAAATACTTGTATTGTTTGTTAAAAGATTTAAGTGAAAGGTGTAGGTAAAAAGGTAACTTGTAAGGTAAATGGTAACTTTTTGGTACAAGTAAATTTTTAATAGATCAACATAAAGTATAATGATTTTATAAAAATTGTAAAAATACATCCCTTGTGAAATTTGAGTGATATAAAAATTATCGTATAGTTTTAAGAAAAACATCGTAATAATGAAAATTTAACGATTTATATACCAAATAAATTTAAAACACTAGGTAAACTAAAAATATAGTTTTATAAACTAAATGTAAGTATAAAAATATATCGGGATCATTTTTGAAAGTATCGTTAAATGTTAAAATAATTAATTCTGCGATATTTATTTAATAAATAACGTTTAATGAAAAATGTAAAACCATGCACGAACCGTTATGAAATGATGAATATGGAGTTTGAGAAGTGACCGGAAATTGAGAATTGTGACAGAATCTCCAAGATTCAACCCTCCATAAATGTGAGTTCTCCCAAATGAAATGGCCTTTATCATTGGGAGATTGAGAGCTGAATAGAACATGAAGATCTCCCAAAAGGAACATCCCAGAGCCTTGTGGTGCATTTGTGCAGTAATGGGTGGTGACAAGAGTGTACAGAGTAAGTAAGTCTGCCCTGTCAACCAAATGGAGTATTTCCTTCAAAAAGGTGAACTCCATTGAGGATTTGTCCAAACGATGTATAGCATTTAGCTCCTTATTAGTCAAAGTCCAATTGACTAGCACATTTTGATAGCCATCTGGAAAATCAGAGGAAGACCCTTCTTTAATAAAGGTTGACTCATCAGCCTCAAGATCTAACTTAGTGATTTTGGCCATCCTCTTCTTCTTGCCTTCCAGGCTTATAGATACCTAAAGATGGTGCATCTTCACGGATGGCATTCATGCTCACTAGCAAATTTCTAGCCTTCCTAGTTTTTAAACTTGCTATATCAGCATCTGAGCCAACAGATGCCACATATGGAGTCAAGTTAGGAGAGCTGGCAATCTCTGTAGGAGGTTCAGCAGAAACCATAGATGGTTCAGCAGAAGGAACCTTGTTATCGTTATTATCCAAAATATCTTCTTACGCCTCGGCCGATATACTCTGTTGGGGTAGAAGAGAGCATGACTATTTCTTCATTGGAAACACCATGTGGTTCAGCGATTGATCTGTTTTGTGAGTGTGTAAACTCCATGGTAGCTTCAGCAGAGACTTTGGAAGAGCATGACATATCATCAAAATTTTCCACAATCTCAGCTGTCTTTGTCCTCTTAGTCTTAGGAGCACCCGAAACACCAGCAATCCTTTTCAAGCTTGAAGTGTGCGAAGAAGAATACTTCATGATTTGATTATATTTGCGAATCAAAACATGATCGGGGAAAGCCTTTACTTGCTTCATTGACAACCCAGTGTTATACAGAGATGAGCTCTGGTTTTTCACCACAATCCTCATTTCAGCTTTAGTAGGAGGTCTATCTTTATTCCTTTGAGCTGTGATGGCTCTTCTCTTGGCAGCTGCTTCTTGCTTCCTTTGTTGTCCACGAGCCATCATCTGTTCCACAAAACTTTCACTGTTGAAGTCTGCTCCTAAGATACTCTGAGCAAGTGAAGGGTTTGCTATGACTTGCTGAGTATACGCATCCCAATGAGAGTCAGGAAGCTTAGAACGCATTTCATCTATTTCTCGTTGTCTTTCAGGAGGCAAAGAAGAAGTAGACTGATCTTCCAACTGTTTAGCCATTACCTCATCTTTCTTTCTCTCCTTATACTCAGTTAGCATTCTGTCTTGTTCTCTCCTTTCCTCTTCACTTACCAAGTCTGGACCAAGCTCATCTTCTACCATTAAACCTTTCCCTTTAACAGCAGGCTCCTTAGCACACTCATCATCAGCAATATTGATAACATGAATTTCAGATGAAACCCCCAAGTCTTCTTCAGAAGAAACATGTTGTGAGGGAGCTTCAGCAGAAGTGGACATATCGTGAGATGGCCAGCGGACATCTCGGTTCCTTGGATACCTCAGTAGTTGTTTTATTCAAGTACGATCTCTTTCTCCTTTTGTAAAGAACAGGTTCCTTCTCCTTTGAAGATTCTGCAATTACTGATGAAGGATCATTAAGGGATACATCAGCTAACATATCAAGAGACCCATACTGAGGTACATCTTCTTCCTCCTCAGAAGAAACCACAAACTTCCTTTTGGTTTCCTTTTCAAGTCTGTTCTCTAGGTCCTTAACTTTACCCTGTAGATCTTTAATCTTATTACCAAGTGAAGACTTGGTTTCTGCAAGTTCCCTTTTCAGTCTAGATACCTCAGTTGCATTCCTGTTCACAAGAGCATACACAGATGAGAGAGTAATGGGGTCCACAGCTCCACCAGCCGAATGCTCTGTGGTAATGGGAGCTTCATTTGACCTTTCAGTGGAAGCATGGTCATGCTCAACATGAGGAGGTACTTCATCAACCATTTCCCTTGGAGGACTAGGTGTGTCCATCCTGTTCAGATCAGACTCAAAATTATCAAGAGGATCATGTGCTGGTGGTGGACTAGGACAATGTGCTAGAGTTGGTGTTGGTGGAGGCTGCTCTGTAGCAACATGAGAAGCTTCAGCAGAAAAGGAGGGGCCTTCATCAAAATTAACTGATGGATTGCCATCAGCAACATGTGAAGAGGGTGGGATGCTAGCAACATTCTCCTCTTCAGCAGCCACATTACCTTGAGGAAACATAGCTTCTGTCAAGGGATAATGTGCCCCTTCAAAGTTAGTTCTCATAGAGGCAAATAGTTTAGCTGAAAGGGCACCTATGGGATGAAAGGCTTCTACTTGGGTAGAGGTGTCTATGATAATTTGTAAGAATCTAGGGTACATCAAAAACTTATTCTTTTTCCTTTGAATATTCTCAACCAAGTTATCAAAAATAAACTTGGACCAATTATAAGTTACCCGGGAAAGACACACATACCACATCCCGGTTGGGAAGAGAACTGATCCCATCCACCTGACTTGTTGCTAATGCACTGAAGCAACGTGTGAGCCAAGAACCTCCACTTGGGGCAAAGATGCTTCTTTAGCCAAATGTCAGTCCTCGAACCTCGATAGCCAATCGCTCTCAGTCCAGTAAGCACCGCCTCCTGATTAGAGTGATATACTCCATCAGCATCTTCCAAGCGAAGCTTCCTCCTAATTAGCTCTTCCATAACCACGTGCTCTGTTTCGTCAATCGTAGCCACAATCTCTGTTTCACTTCGATTTGAAGCAGATGCCCAAAACTGAGTGACTAGTGATTCATATATAGCATTCGGAGAATGTGTTAGAGCAAAGCTTGGACCTTTTCAAGAATTCCACCATCGGTTCATACAGCTCATCATCTTTAGCTTTTCCCAGAAAAGCAACCTTGTTGTGATCCTTCTTAAATTCAAGTGCCATGTGATGAATTGAGATTTTAGGGTTTTGTTACTCGTAATGAGGTGTTTTGGATGAAGGAGAGGGAATCGTTTTGTTTTGAAGTGGAATAATGTGAGTGGTGGAGTGGTAGTTGTTGCCTAAGTTATAGTCAAAAGAATTAGACCGTTTGGTTGACCGTAGCTTACGTGTATTTCAACGTGAGAAGAAAGTGTAACGCTTCAACAGAAACAGATGGTCAATCTGCTGAAGTTATACACTTCAGTAGAAACCAACCCAAGACAAGGAAATCTTAGGTAAGTTTCTAGAATTGCAACACAAATTAATTCCCATTTACCTTCGAACCCGTCTATAAAATGATCCCAATGCACAAATAACTCTTCATCAAAGATCCCCAAAAAACATTATAAACCCTAGCTTCTTCAAAGCCCCAAAATTAATCACAAATAACCATGAGTAGTTCCAACCTGATCATCCTTTCATCAGATGACAATACAACCTCTATAAGCAGTCTTGAGAGGTGGAAGAAAAGTTATTTGTCAAGCAATCCAGGCGGTGGAGAAGACAACTCATCCTTAAGTTCTTATGCATCACCTAATGAAGACTCAGATGAGGAAGCCACTTCAAAGAGAGTGAAGGAGCCTCCCCTTGCTGATGTGAAAGAGCCTTCCCTTCCCGTTGAAGATTCTGATGATTCCTGTAAGGAGAGAACATCATACTCCCAACCTCCAGCACCACAGCCTCCACGAAGGCCACGAGCCAGAAATCCGCCACTTCCTAAGGATAGAGAGTGGTCCAAGGCCTTTTGCACCAAGTTTTGGTGCATCAACACACATCATATAAAGGAAGGGCTTAAGGAGGGTGGATGGATTGCATTTTGGTTGAAATGAATAGATGAAGCACAAAGGACATATTATTTTTCTCCACCATCATGTGTGGTCATCGTCATCATCAACGTTTTCATCAATCCATCCTCTCCATTTTGATCCTTAGCATCTTCGTCGTATTGGTCATGCATATCCATCCATCTAGAAAGACGGAATGGATGGTTATGCAAGTCCTACGAACGCATATCCAGCATCTAGTGTGAAAGTTGTGAGCGATCATGCATATCCAACATTCACTAAGATGTTTGAATAGATGATATGTACTAGATTAGGATTAGCGTAAGTGTATAGCTTGTATCTTGTAGATGCATTTGAAGATGATATGTAAGCTGTAAGCTGTAAACTGTATCTTGAATGAAAGAGCAATGTGACTCCAAACTCTTCTCTTTAGAATTTTGGCTTCAGTGGAATCAAATTGTTTGCTTCAGAACTTTAAATTTCAGAAGAAACAAGCAATAAGCTTTTAGCTAACTTGACCAGATATAAAGAACCACACTAGAGGAAGTTTAACGGAATAAGGCATTCTGCAAAACAAACTCAGAGAGAAACAAAGACATACCATACAAAAACTACAAACAGGAGTAAGCAAACAACATAAACACAAAGTTTACTATAAAATCCTCCCTTGAGGCATATGCCTCCCCTAGGCATATGCCTCCCCTTAAACTTTGAGTTAAGGGAAGAAAAGATCCTCCATTATTCTTGGGTTTCCATTGATAGTTAGGTCTTTTATTATTCCAAGAACAACCTACTGAGGACTTGACAGTAGTGCCCAACATCCTTTCCCTTTTTTTATAGAGTCAACATATGCAGGCCAATAACCATGTTTAAAGTATGGGCTAGTGGGTCGCACATAAAGTCTATTAGGAGATTTCCTCCAAGAAGGGTTAGTTCTAGCTTGTGGGACATAAGGTGGAATATTGTTAACATTGGTCCACACAGGTCTTGGTTTCTGCTGATTCGTACAAACACCCAATCTTTGCTCATAAAAATCACAATCCTTAATCAAATGAATTTTACTTCCACAAACAAAACATGTCTTCCTTTTGGAAGATTTATTCAACAAAGAAGATGTTCTATTACAGACAGAATTACTTAAACCAGAAGCATTAAAGGAAGTGTTTTTAACAGAATGATTATGCAAAGATGTAAAAGACAAGTCTTCAGTAGAAACAGGCTTGGAAGTTGATTCCTCAGCAGCTATCCTAGAAGGCTTGTAGGTGGTCTTGGGTGCAGGCTTGGGTGTAGGCTCAGGTGAGGGCTTGGGAAGGTCTGACTTATCACTTGAATCATAGCTGTAAGTAGATCCTTGATCCGATGAATTGTCACTGTCAGAGAAAGAGACAAAGTCACAAGATAAAGCATCGTTGTCGGCAAGTCTTTTGACTTTTTGCCATACAGATGGTGTGATCCATCAAAGTCAACAGTAATAGACAGGTCAGTGGGCATAAATTCACCTCTAATAGGTCCAGGGACAGCATGCAAATCACCTTCCTTTCTAAAATGTTCTAAGCCTGCAGGTGTAGATTTACGCCCATCATTCCTAGCTTCCAATCCTACATACTTTTGGAAACCTAAACCTATTCGAGTTCACTGACTACTATAGATTTCTTTAGCTAGATTGTCACCTGATATCAACCATTGTTTATGTCTAGCTATTTCCTCAGCAAGTTTCTCTTTAAGCTCTAGATTCTCAGTAATAGTATCAGCTTTTTCATTTTCAGTGCGTTTCAAGTTAATGTTAGCAATTTTTAGATCTAACTGAAGCACCTTAATCTTTTCTTCATAAGCTATCGATTATTTGAAACCAAACCTTTTGTCTTTCTAATGTTTTTAACGAAAGTTTATAAGCTTCATTATCAACATAGCATGCATTGTATCTAGGTTTCATAGTATCATAAGCTTCTTTTAGTTCATTGTATCTCTCACTACAACCAAATATACAGTTGTGTACCTGAGAAAGACCCATGAAGGCAAATTGATCATGCCTATCTTCGAAGTGCACCTAGCCAGAGAATCCAATCTTCTCATATCAGCAGCTTCCTTATTTACAGGTTCATGTGCAGCCCAGTTGACCTGTTCATCCAAGGTGACCAGAGCTGCTGAAGTGTTAGCTCCCTTCTGATTCTGCTGATAGGAATTGTAGCTAGTACTCTCTCCACTCTTCATGTCTTTGCATTCCCTAGAGAAATGACCCATCTGGTGGCAAAGAAGCACTTGACCTTGCTCCTCAAATCGAAATGGATCCTTCCCTTGAAGCCAAACTTCCTTCCTGCCTTCTCTTCAAACCTCTTGATATCCACTGAAAGCATGGCCACTTGCCATTTCAGCTTCATCTCCTCCATCTCAAGTGGGTCCACTTGATCAAAGTCTTCATATACCAGATGCTGCTGAGTGTCATAATCAGCAACAAAGAAGTGAAGGACATCCTCCAATATACTTCCAGTCTTAGCTTGAGGATGAGAAGGAGTGGGACGATAGGATGATGATGGTAAATAGGATGGACTTGAAGCATGCATCATCATATTCGAGTGGGATGTCCCAACAAAGGCTGAATGACCAGAGGAGGTTGCACGGTAGGGAGATCTGACATCAGGTTCAAGAGATCTGAGTTTGTTGTATAGCTCGTCAAAAGTGAGCATGTCCAGCCCACCTTTAGCTTTCAGGGCTATACTCACATGCAACCAAGATGGAGGCAAAGATCGTAGGAACTTTGAGTTGCTATCATCATTGTCAGGTTTTGCATTCAGCTGGTTTAGCTGACTCAGAATCTTGTGAAACCTGTCGTATCCCTTGTGGATACCCTCTTCTTCAGAGATATTGAACTCTTGGAAGTGTTGTCTCAGCATGGACTTCCTCATTCTCTTGGACTCTTCATTACCACCAAACCTAGCTTTAAGAGCCATCCAGATGTCCTTTGCATCAACCATGTGGTGAAAATCACCTAAGTGATCTTCAGGAATTGATTGGAGGAGGATGGTTCTTACCTTGTGTTCTCTTTGCACAGCCAAAACCTCTTCAGCAGTTGTGGGAGGAGCAATGGAAAACTTACCATCAAGATCTGGGATGGTCTTCTTTAGACTGTTACCATTCTTCACTATCTCCCATAGATTCCAATCAATATTGGAGATCCAGTTCTGCATCTTCATGGTCCACAGATCATATTCTTCTTTCTTCAGATAAGGAAACTTGCCATTACTGTTGGGGAGACTAAGTTGCTGCATAGAAGTGGTGTTTTTGATGATGTTGTTGTTGTTGGTGTTTGAGACATCTGATTCATCATCAGTTCCAGGCATTGTGAATAAGTGTTTTGGTTGTATGTGGGTGAGGAAAATAAGGTTCTCAGTATCGTAGAGACTCTCCCGAGGCTCTGAAACCACTTGTTGAACGTTTTGACACGTTGCACACTCTCAGACCTTGAAAGATCTAGCACTCGTGGATCGTTAGTGTTGCCTATGTAATCATAAGCAAACTAATAGAGAATCTCTATAACTCGTGTTCTAAAGCGGAATGTAAACACAAGTTGTTATTACTAAGAACACTTAGATCCTATATGGATCTTTTTATTCACTGAAACTCTATGTTTCGGATTTTTTATTACAAACTATATGGTTCCTTTTATAAAACAAGGAACCCTAATCTCTTACTACTCAATCGACTAAACATGCAAGCATGCATTTAATGACTAATACACTCAACTATATTGAGCAGTACAATAAAACCCATGCTAACCTTGGGCCGTTCAAAGATAATAATGAGTTAGCATTTAATACAGTAAGCGCGTGCTGATCCTAGTCACTTTACCCTTCAGTATAACACTACAATGCTTGTACTCTTCAGAAGAATCACGTTCTTCAGCAGATTCTGCTTCTACTTCAGCAGAAACCTTCGGCAGTAATGACGGCAGAAATCCTACTTCACATAATTCCCAACAAGAATATTATGTTGAAAATTTATCAGTGTGTTTTGCTTACATCTTACTTCAGTCATTGATTCACTATTATCTGTTTTTAATACTTAAACTATTTTTACGATAGTGAATAGGGAACAACAAGTGGTATCAGAGCAAGGCTGATTATAAAAAATTTTTTAAGCCGCTCTAAAACGTTTTTAAATCAGGATCCTTATGGCTGAAATTGATTTACCCCAACTAGTCGACAAAAAGGGTGGAGCTTATTCAGCTGCTGCCCCTAGACTTGAAGTTGGTAAATTTAACAAATGGAAAAAGCGTATGCTTTGCTATTTGATTGGGATAGAACCTTATTATACAAGTGTATAAATGAAGGTCCATTTATCCCAAAAACTGCTGAAGGTTTGCCTAAACCTGAAGCTCAGTGGACTCAGGATGAGAGGAAAGTGCAACCAGGACCAAAGACTCAAAAGTATCATCATATCATGTCTTCCTGATGATATTATGGAGTCAGTTATAAGCTGTAGTATAGCCAAACAAACCTGGGATGACCTGGTCCACAGTCATGAAGGCCCATCGGATACCAAGGAAAACAGGATAATGGACCTGAAACTTGAGTATAACACCTTCAAGGCTAAGGACTCAGAAACTCAGTCTCAAACTTACACCCGGTACAAAACTTTTTTAAATGAACTATCTAATGATGGTGTTAAGTTGTCCAAACATGAAATCAATGTTGGTTTTTTCAATAGTCTCCCTGAGAAGTGGCTGAATTTCTCTCAAGGACTTAGGAATGCTAATCATATCCAGAATCTTGAACTTCCTGAAATTTATGAGAAATTCGTCTATGAGGAGTACCTAAATGACCTGAACATTGAATTTCAGGATTTTCAGGAAACCAATATCAACAGCCTTTTATTCTAACAGTGTGGTTCAAGATTTTCAGGAAGATTCAGATGATGAGCCTGATGAGAGATCAAGTGAGGAGTACCTAAATGACTTGAACATTGAATTTCAGGAAAGGGCACTCCTTGCTAACTCTCGAAGGTTTGTAAAAAGAAACAAATGTTTTTCAAATGCTAAAGCAAATGAGGACACTGAATGCTTTAAGTGTCACAAAAGAGGTCATTATGCAAAAGACTGTTTTTCAAAAACAATTTCTGAACCCTCTTACAAACCATCAGGGTCAAATCAGTCCTCAGGCTTTAGCAAATTTCAACCAAAAATCTATCAGTCTCATCAAAATTTTCAAAACAAAACTGTAGATTTTGAAGCTAAGTATAGGAAAGTCAAAGCTAAGCTTGCATTGCTTGAGGCCAGTCTCTCAGAAACAACAAACAATGTTAAATCTGTGCAGGGTAAAAACAAAAGCCTTGTTGGTGAAACCTTCGACTTGGATGAAGAGCCAGTCTCATCTGATGATGAAATGGTGCATGTCAGTGCACTGATGGCCCTCTCAGAAGAGGACAAGCTAGCTGTTGGGAAGAATCATGCCAGGAATGGAGAGTGGGTCAACATCACAATGAAGAAGGTAAAAATTTTACTTTCTATGGATGATGACTCTGATTGGCAGTCTTATATGAACTATATCAATGTTGACCTTAAGTTTGTAGAAGAGCAACGATTAAATCTTTTTCAAAATATAACAAGCTAAGTTTTGAACTAAATAAGTGTAGGGATGAAATGCTTCTTTTAAAACAAAATAAGCTTGAGGCTATCACTTTGCAAATTCAAAACTGAAATTAGTTAAAAGAAATCAGGCTCTTCAAGATGAACTTAAGAAGAAAAAGGATATCATTGCTAGTTGGACTGCTAAGAATCAAGGGTCTTTGATGCTGTGGGAGCCCCAATAGCAAAAAGAGGCATAGGTGAAGATCATCTCCCTGACTCTCACGAAAAAGACCAGTCTCCTAAACCATTCGTATCTGGTGGCATGATTACTAATGTGTTGACTATTCCTAAGCCCAGTGATTGGATTAAACGGGTTAATCCTGAGAGTAAGCTTCCAAATTTCGATTCTGGAAGAATACTAGAGCCTGAGAGTCAAGCTCTTAAGAGCATGCTTGGACTTCCTGATGTGCCCAGTAGTACTGAACACATCTCGGAGTCTGAAGCAGAATCTAATGCACCGCTTCCACCTCTTCAGGGTGCTGCTCCTAGCTCTGAGCTTACTCCATTACAATTCAATCCTCACTCACAAAAAGAAAGGTCTGGACTTGGTAGAACCATCCTGAAAAGACCAACAAAACCAATCCAACAAGAGTCTACCCCCACTGAGACTTCCACATCCTCTGTCCCCACTGAAGCTGACCAAATTCAGCAACTGACTGAACTTGTGAGGAAGCTAACTGATAAGATGGAATCCATTGAAAAAGTTCCTGAATCAATCAAGGAAACAAAGTCAGCCTCCTCTAGTTCCTCAAAGTCAAAATCCACCACCAAACCCAAACAACTGCTATAGAACCCAAACAACTGCTATAGTGTGATCTGTGCCACTATACCAGTCATACCACTGACAACTGCTATAGAATCCTTTTTTGTATGATCTGCAAAAAGGATGATCACAGAACTTCTGTTCACTTACAATATGTAAGTTCACTCAGTAAAGCAAACTATACCAAAGTTGGTCATCAGTATGCTTCAACCTCCAAATCTGCTCAAAAGTTTAGAGCAAAACCCTTTCTTCCTTACCCACATTGTGGCTTTAATCATCATCACGATGATTGTCTCATGAACACATGTTGTGATATTTGCAGAAATCCAGCTCATGAGACATCCCAGCATGACAGTGTCATCCAAGCAAGGAGAAGTTCTAAGCAACCCAGAATCACTGAGTCATCCTCAGTCTCCAAATGCAAACCTGTGGTAGCACAATGCACTCAACCACTGACCATGAGTCAATTGCCAAATTCAAAGAGACCTTTAAGCCCAAGCCCACTAGTATGTGGGTCAGCAAGAGAAACTAATTCAGTTTACTATTTGTGCGAGAGACATACCGGGAGCCTATTTGGCATCTAGATAGTGGATACTCAAGAAGCATGACTGGTGTTAAGGAATATCTGCACAAGTATGTAAAGGAACCAGGACCCAAGGTAGTATTTGGTGATAACTCATCATGTCCCACTGAAGGTTATGGTTCAGTATACTGTAATGGAATAGTTTTCTCTAGAATAGCTTATGTCAATGGTCTCAAATACAATCTCATCAGTGTCAGTCAACTATGTGATGCGAAGTACATTGTGCAATTCAATGACAAACAAGGTACCATTTTCAATGCCAACAAAGAAGTTGTTTTGATAGCTCCTAGAAGAGATGATGTTTATGTCTTAGACATGTCAACACTCTCTCAAGATGGAACTTGTCTCTTTGCCAAAGCCACTGAAACCATCAACTGGCTGTGGCACAAGAGACTCTCACACTTAAATTTCAAAAACATCAACAACTTGGCAAAACAAAACAAGGTCCTTGGCTTACCATCACTGGTTTTGCAAAAGATAAACCATGCTCAGCCTGTGAAAAGGCAAACACCAAAGAGCATCTTTCAAAACAAAATAAAATTTCTCAATCAAAAGTGCCTTCACCTCCGTACATGGATCTCTTTGGACCAGTCAGTCCTAGATCAATCCAGCATGAGAAGTATACACTTGTCATTGTTGATGAGTTCTCAAGATACACTTGGGTATACTTTCTTTCCAAAAAGAGTCAGGCAGCTGATACAATAATGTCATTCATCAGGAACATTGAAAACCAGAATGACATTACTGTTACACAAATCAGAACTGACAATGGTACTGAGTTCAGAAATGAAGAGCTTGAGAATTTCTGTGATGAAAAGGGAATCTCCCAAAACTTTTCATCTCCTTACACCCCTGAACAAAATGGGGTAGCTGAAAGGAAAAACAGAACTCTCATTGAGGCTGCTAGAACTATGTTAAATGGCTCAGCTCTATCAAAACATTTCTGGACTGAAGCAGTCAAAACAGCCTGTTACACTCAAAACAGGTCAATCATTGTCAAAAGACATAACAAAACCCCATATGAGATATTCAAAGGTAGACTTCCTGATATCAGCTACTTTCATGTGTTTGGATGTCCTGTGTTTATTCATAACCACAAGGATCATCTAGGAAAGTTTGATGCTAAAGCTGATGATGGATACTTTCTAGGTTACTCACTGATCTCCAAAGCCTTCAGGGTATTTAACACAAGGAGACAACAAGTTGAGGAAACCTTTCATGTCACCTTTGATGAGAGTTCTGAAAGCATCAGGTTCACCAACACCTCAGTGGAGGAAATAGGAATTGATAACTCATCATGATATCCTCCTGACGAGTATGATACAGAAATCAATTCCTCATACCAAGCTGATGCTGACATCTCATATTATGTCTTACCTCACAACCTTCCCCAACCAACTATCAGTGAATTCATTGATAATCAATCAGTCCCTGCTGGGATAGGTAACACTGAACCAAATGTTCAGGAACCTGTGATTCATGAACCTCAACCTGAACAAGACATCTCAACAGATGATCTTAATGATTATGTGGCTCCTGCACCTGAACTCACTCCTGAGTCTCCAGTGACCTCTTCAAGCTCAGATCCTAGACCACAAAGTAAGTGGACAAAATCTCAGGACATTGAGCTTGTAAACATCATTGGTGAACCCACTGAGGGCATGCTCACTAGAAGCATGGCTGCTAAGTTAACTGCAGCTTCAGCCAATGAATGTCTATATGCTGATTTTCTATCAGAAATAGAACCCAAAAGTTTCACTGAGGCTCTAAAACACCCAAGCTGGGTTCAGGCCATGCAAGAAGAACTTCAACAGTTTGACAAAAAAAAGGTCATGACCTTGATCAAATGTCCTCAGAATGTCATTGTCATAGGAATGAAGTGGGTTTTCAGAAACAAAACTGATGAAAACGGCACTGTCATTAAAAACAAAGCCAGACTTGTAGCCAAAGGTTACAGTCAACAAGAAGGCATTGACTATGATGAGACATTTGCTCCTGTTGCAAGAATGGAAGCCATCAGAATCTTCCTTGCATATGCTACCTACATGAACTTCAAAGTCTACCAAATGGATGTAAAAAGTGCATTCTTGAATGGTGATCTCAAGGAAGATGTGTATGTTCAGCAACCTCCTGGCTTTAAGAGTAGTGAATTCCCTGACTATGTCTGTAAGCTTGATAAAGCCCTTTATGGACTAAAACAAGCTCCCAGGGCATGGTATAAAACTCTCTCAGCCTTCCTGATTCAAAACAAGTTTGTCAGAGGAAAGATAGACAACATTGTTTATCTACAGGACAAAGCAAGATGTGATACTGGTCCAAGTATATGTTGATGACATCATCTTTAGCTCAACAAACTACACTCTTTGCAAACAGTTTGAAAAAATGATGACAAAGGAGTTTGAAATGAGCATGATGGGTGAACTCACATACTTCCTTGGACTAGAAATCAAGTAAACTGATAAAGGAATCTCCATCAGTCAAGAGAAATACACCAAAAATCTCTTGAAGAAATATGAGATATCTGACTGTGCCTCAGTGAAGACACCAATGGTCCCTCCTAACAACCTTGGACCTGATCTCACTGGCAAATCAGTCAATCAAACCCATTTCAGGGGGATTGTTGGCTCACTGATGTATCTAACTGCTTCTAGACCAGACATACAATTCTCAGTCTGTCTAATAGCAAGATATCAGTCCAATCCCAAAGAATCCCATCTCACTGCAGCCAAAAGAATACTCAGATACCTGAAGGGAACTCCAAGCCTTGGACTCTACTATCCAAAGTGCTCAGGGTTTGATCTCAAAGGATATTCTGACTCTGATTATGCTGGCTGCAACATGGACAGGAAAAGTACCTCAGGGTCCTGACAATTTCTTGGAGGAAAACTGGTTTGTTGGAGTGCTAAAAAGCAGCAATCAGTGATTATGTCTTCAGCTGAAGCTGAGTATGTGGCTGCTGCAGGATGCTGTGCCAATGTTTTATGGATGAAAAGTCAACTCAGTGACTATGACATCCATTACAAAATGGTACCCATCTTCTGTGACAACACCAGTGCCATTGCAATCTCCAACAACCCTGTCCTTCATCAAAGAACCAAACACATTGATATCAGATATCATTTCATCAGGGACCACATAATGAAAGGAGACATAGAGCTTCATTTCATCCCTACTGAATATCAACTTGCTAATATCTTCACCAAACCCTTAGATGAACCTACCTTCAGGAGACTGAAAGCTGAATTGGGTATGCTAGACATTGAAAGTCAGCAACCTGAAAACTAATCCCAATCTCAGTAAGTTTTCTATAAAATAATTCATCCTCCCTGAACAAGACCCCAAATCAACCCTCTCACTGAATGAGTAAGACTCATTCAAGGACCCTGACTTTAGACACTGAGCATTGAATGAGTAACTAAATGCACCAAGTATCAGTTACTTAAATGTCCTAGGTTGGTAACCATGCCAATTTAATATAGGAATATATGTCTCCTTGTCATACTGTCATCTAAGTCAAGGGACTCTCAAAACCTTACCTCACCCCACTTGGCATTAAATGCCTCCTCTCACATGAAATATCCAATGGATATTTTATTACTGCAAAAGTGCACTTTTACTGTGCACTGCAACTGTTCCCTTGAAAACCGTGATTTTACTGCGTGTAGTGGAGTGGTGGCATTAAATGTGGAAATACGAAACATTTTAAAAAACTGACTTTACAAATCCACATTTGTGCATAAACTACCCCTCTCATCACTTTATAAGTACCCCTCACAAAATCATTAAAATACACACAAAGTATTTCTGCAACAAAACACTGTCAAAATACTATTTCAAACCCAGAAATCTTTGTGTTCTTCAAACCTTTTTCACTAAAATCTTCTCTGTAAACATTTACAAAAGATTTTTCACTACAAACTTAAGAGATTCAAACTCTTTGATTATTCTTGTCAAGATATTTTTTCAAAACCCTAAAACCTTTTAATGGAAATGGCAAGAACACAATCTCTTCAGTTTGCACCACAGTGGGTAGGGGATC